>SJYO01033645.1:12953820-13489235 GCA_006410555.1 Capra ibex
CCTTTTTTTTTTTTTTTTTTTTTTTTATGAGGTATCAAATTTTACTGTCTTTAGTACATTTCGTGTAAGACTTGTTACACTATTTGGTCTTTAGTTATTATCTTTCGACTTTTTATAATTTCATAAACCTTTATTTCATTGTTAGAAAGTTTATTGTGAACTCGGTTTCACCTTCTCTTTATGATTAAAATTTTATAAAATTTAAATTTGTTTTTATGTTTACGTTCAATAGTTTTACGACACTTTCATCACAAATCTCCCTCTACATGTATTAATTTACGTATCTCGTCTTTCACTTCTTCTTGCTTTCTCGGAGAACTACTGTCACTTTCTCCTCTCACTTCTTCAACGGAATTTCGAATCTTTTGATTCTAGTACCGTAGGCCAGGGTGGTGAAGTACCGTTTATCGACCCCTTTGTTACCTTTGTCACTCTCTGAAATGAAAACCCCGAGGTTTTAGTGACGTCTACCACTGACGTCGGTACTTTAATTTTCTGTGAACGAGGAACCTTCTTTTCGGTACTGGTTGGATCTGTCGTATAATTTTTCGTCTCTGTAATGAAACGGTTGTTTCTAGGTAGATCAGTTCCGATACCAAAAAGGTTATCAGTACACACCTACACTCTCAACCTGATATTTCTTTCGACTCCTGACTTCTTAACTACGAAAACTTGACATCACGACCTCTTCTGAGAACTCTCAGGAACCTGACGTTCCTCTAAGTTAGTCAGTCAGAATTGTCTTTAGTTAGGACTTATAAGTAACCTTCCTGACTACGGCTTCGACTTTCAGGTTATGAAACCGGTGGACTACGTTTCTTGACTGAGTAACCCTTTCTAGAACTACGACCCCTTATAACTTCCGTCCTCCTCTTCCACTGTTGTCACCTATTTTACCAATCTACCGTAGTGGCTGATTTACCTGTACTCAAACTCATTTAAGGTTCTCAACCACTACCTGTCCCTCCCGACCGCACGACGTCAGGTACCCCAACGTTTCTCAACCTGTGTTGACTCACTGACTTAACTGACTACTCATCTTTACTTCTTTCTAGATTTCTAGTTATTGGATTCGAATGTAAAATCTTGATCACTTCTTCTCGTTAAATTCGGATTTTATTCTCTCCTTTTTCATATTATTTTGAAACTTTTATTTATTTATTTTTATTTCACCTTTAAATTTTGTTTCTCTTTTTTAGTCACTTTGGTTTTGTCCAAGTAACGTTTCTAATTACATTAACTATTAAGAGATCGGTCCAACTAGTTCTCTTTTATCTCTTCTCTATTTAGTGGTTATTACTTTACTTTTTTCTCTGGTAATCATGACCAGTGTGACTGGAGTTTTCCTATTATTTTGTTATGACTTTTGTTGAGGTGTTTAAACTATTTGATCTAGTTTATCTGATCAAGAAACTTTATGTATTAGATGGTTTGAATACATTTCTCTTTGTCCATGATATTCATTCGTGTATGGACGATTTCTTTAACTTATTTTTTACTTATTTAAAAGTTTCTCCTTTCGTGGTCCTTACTGGTCCGATCAAAGAAACTATTTAAGATGGTTTATAAATACTTCTTTATTCTGGTTAAGAGGTTGTAAAAAAGAATCTTTTGTCTTCTCACTTGTACAGGGTTTAGTAATACTGTAGTCATAATGGACTATGGACTTAGTCTATTCTTATAATGTACTTTCCTTTTCCTGTCTGATTGTAGAAGGTACATATATTTATGTTTTCACAGTTTTTAATACTTATTTTAAGTCTAAGTAGACACATCTTTTTATGATAGGTTTGTGACCATATTATAAATAAGTCCATCTTATAAATAGGATTATAAATAAGTAAATTTGATTAACTAAATTAATTAATAAATTTAATTATCTATCATAAATTTATAAATAAGATTATAAATATGTTCATCTTAAATAAGATACATACTTTCTGATTCAATTGTAAGTTTTCAGTTAGTTGTGTTAGATGGTACACTTGTCCGATTTCTTCTTGTTAGTATACTATATAGTTAACTATGACTATTTATAATTATATACTGTTTGATGTTATAGGTAAGTACTATTTTTGAGAATCGTTTAATGTTTATCTCCCTTTGTCAGAGTGAAACCACTATTTGGAGATGTTTATTTTGGATGTCGACTGTAGTATAAATTACCATTCTTTAAATTTCTCCTTCTCCTCTAAATTTCTCTACTTCATGTTCTAAACAAAAAAATCTTATGACTTTGATAAAACGTACTATAAAATTAGTGTCTACATACAGTGACAGGTAAACAGATATGTAAAATATAATTTCGTATTTGTGACTCGGAATTACATACGTAAAAAAAAGTTTTGGTAAATCCTTTACCCCCCTTAGAGTACTATTTTACAACTTATGTTTTGTTAGATTAATACGATTTTTACATACTTTACATACATTCCGATTTCCATTTTCCTTGACAAAGTAAACTCAAACTATTCTTCATATGTCCAAATCGGGGAGTTGTAAAATAACTAAACAAAAAGAGTTGTAAAATAAAAATTCTTTGGAGGGAGTTATCTATTATTTATATAGAGATGATGTTTGTGATTTTAAAGGAACAATCCCAATAATTTGTCACTTTTATTTACGACTTTCATAAAGGTTACTATGTCCGTTCGAAGAGGCGTGGTCTTCTGTTAGGTCATTTTACATTCCATTTAGAGAGTCCACCTCTGGTGGGAGTCTACCCTAATACACCAACGGATTCTTACCAAACATACGACTATCGAGTCAACCATTTCTTAGGTGGACGGTACGTCCTCTGGCACCAACCTAAGGACCCAGTCCTTCTAGGCGACCTCTTCCCTATCCGATGGATGAGGTCATAAGCACCCGAAGGGAACACCGAGTCGACCATTTCTTAGGCGGATATTACGTTCTTTGGACCCAAGTTAGGGACCCAACCCTTCTAGGGGACCTCTTCCCTTTCCGATGGGTGAGGTCATAAGACCGGACCTTTTAAGGTACTTGACATATCAGGTACCCTGACGTTTCTCATCCTGTCCTGACTCACTGAAAGTGAAAGTGATTCATATCATCCCGTTACCACTTCGGGAAGAACACGACCAGTATCTTTATAGAAAACCAGTTTGTCGACTCAAAGTTTCGGAGACTCGACGAAGACCACTTAAGGGAGGGATCTCTGATTATAGGGTACTTAAACTTTCCTCAAACCGTGTTGTCTCCGTCAAACTCTTTACTTTTATTTACCTGGAACTTCTCTTAGTCTTTGTCTTAGACTTGTCGATATATTCGAACCCGTATATAGAATTAAAAACACTCGGAGTTAAGGAAGAAGACGGTTTACCACAATTATTTCCTCGTAGAATATCTTAGTGTGATTCCTAATGTGTCTTATATAGATTTATATTTGTACAATTTAATATTCATTATCTGACGATAACAATAGTGGTGACAGTAGTTACTTGGTTGAACTATGTCGATGTTTTGTATTAAGAATACATGTCTCATGGTAGCTTATTAAAGGAAGATCACGGAATGTTAGCCTCTTCCGTTACCGTGAGGTGAGGTCATGAGAACGGACCTTTTAGGGTACCCACCTCCTCGGACCATCCGACGTCAGGTACCCCAGGGATTCTCAGCCCGAGCTGACTCACTAAAGTGAAAGTGAAAAGTGAAAGTACGTGACCTCTTCCTTTACCGTAGGGTGAGGTCACAAGAACGGACCTCTTAGGGTCCCTACCGTCTCGGAGCACCCGACGGTAGATACCCCAGCGTGTCTCAGCCTGTGCTGACTTCGCTGAATCGTCGTCGTCACGGAATGTTATTATTTTATTGCTATTATCTTACTTGTCGTGATGATATTCCTATTGTGATTCTTGTGATCAACTCGTGATTGATTCGTTATTTGTGACATGGTTCACTGTATATACAAAGTACACATGAATTAGGTGTCGAAATAGTATAAGTTTCCTGTTAAAACTGGTCCCAGACAGAAGTGACCGACAACCTTATACTAGTAAATTATCGTTGTAGAACACTCTGTATTTATTGGGTTCTAATCACGATTGGTGAGTTAAAAGTAGGTAATTTGGTAATGTATATTTGGTTTCTTCCTCTTTAAGTAAAACGTTACGTAATACTATAAGTATTTTCCGAAGACTCATGGGTTTCTCTAATTAGATGGAGATCGAAACGTTTGATTACAAATTGTTAGTACTTCTTGGTTCCAAATATAAAGACTAAGTAAATCACAGGAATACACGACACGAATCAACGATTCAGTACAGACTGAGAAACACTGGGCTACCTGACATCGGGTGGCCTGAGGAGACAGGTACCCGTAAGAGATCCGTTCTTATGGTTTCACCCACCGGTACGGGAGGTCCCCTAGAAGGGTTGGGTCCCTAACTTGGGTACAAGGGACGTGACGTCCACCTAAGAAATGACAGACTCTGTATTTATGTATAAAAAAGTTAATTACGAGTTAGGTATCTGTAGTAGGTCGAGTATAAATGAAATACTATACATACCTAACTCGTAATTAAGTTTCTTTTTTATAACTACAACACATTACGACGGTCCAATAAAATTTTCTTCCCATTTTTGACTTTTCTGTGAAGAAACAGGACACTACTATAAATACAATAAATAAATTTCATCAAAAAACAGACTTTTATAAAAAACTTTAGAAACAATTTGAAAAGAACCTTTTCACTATAATATTTAGTAAAGAACATGTAAAGTCTTTCAATGATTTTTGTTACATTTTCCGAACAAGAGAAAGAAGTCCTTCAGATGATCAAGTAAAAGTATATCATTGTATCATAGTTTGACACAGATTTCATCATCGTAGTCTCTCCCTCGTTCAACCTACCGAGAATTTCAGTTTACAAAAACAAATTCGAAAATATATATAAAAGATTAAAATAACTCAAGATTAATTACATGTGTAACACATGTAAATTCAATGTATATATGTTGTATTCCTAAACTATTTATAACGTTTTAATAATACTGTTATTCAAATCAATTGATGATAGTAAAACGTATCAATGTTTGTATAAAAAGGAACACTACTCTTGAAAATTCTAGATGAGAGAATCGTTGAGAGTTTGTATGTTCTAGTAATTGAAGTCAGTGTTACGATATATAATATAGTGGGGTTTGAATAAATATTGATCTTCAAACATGGAAAACTAGTGGAAGTGGGTTACAAGGGTGAGGGGACGGAGACCTTTGGTGATTTAGACGAGACAAAGATGTTCCAAAACGAAAACAAAAAGAAAAGTCTAAAGTGTATAATCCCTCTAGAGCGTTATCAACAGAAAGATAGACTTTTCAGTCTGAAGTCAAAAGTTATATTTGGTTTGGTGCAGACACGGGACACTGACCCATTTACCAAATCACAGTAAAAAGGGCAGATATTACACTCACATTCTTCACATGTGTAACTAGTCCCATAACTCGACTAATTTTCTATGTAAATGTTTTACATTTGTCATACTCTGTATCTCTGTAAGTTATTTCTAGTTAAGAGAAAAAAAAGAAGTTAAGTATTGACTTGGAAATCACATAGAGAACTTTCTCTGTTTTCGCCATAAAGAGACTATAGTTAGGTTTAATCTGAAATACATAGATATTAATATTTGATACTCGTTTACGGAAGAGGTATTATAATAGGTTACTTGTAAGTACCTTTATGACTTTCACATGTAAGAAGAAGAGTGACAACACACTCAACGGGTCAGCACAGACTGAGAAACACTGGAGTTCCTGACATCGGGTGGTTCGAGGAGACACGTACCTTAAAAGGTCCGTTCTTATACTCTCATCCAACAGTAAAGGAAGAGGTCCACTAGAAGGGTTGGGTCCCTAACTTGCGTCCAGAGAACGTAACGTCCGTCTAAGAAATGGTAGACTCTGTGGTCCCTTCGGTGATATATTGAGTCCTTTGATACGAAGTCTCTCTCGATTCGTCAGTAAATACGTGTCCACCGTGACCACCAATTCTTAGACGGACGGTTACGTCCTCTACATTCTCTGCACCTAAACTAGGGACCCAGCCTTTCTAGGGCACCTCTTCCTTTACCGTTGGGTGAGGTCATAAGGATGGACCCTTTAGGGTACTTGTCTCCACCCGATGTCAGGTACCGTAACGTTTCTTAACCTGTACTGACTTCACTGAATAGTGTCGTGTATCCTCCACGACTTCTTCTAAACTTCTGTACGATGTCTTTAAGACTAGAACTCAGGGGATTGGTCTGTAATTCTGGAGAAATCGATTGGTGAAATTGTGAAAGTCTAACTAATCGTTAAACCAAGGAGAAGGTATCCTAGACTCTGGAGTCCTTCGACCCCACCGAAGCTCAGGAGACGAAGTCGTAGGTCCGACGGATAGTGGAATACACTACTAGTAGGACTCTTAAGACATTTGAATAGTGAAAGTCTCGAGGTCTTCCTTCACCTTTTGTCCAGAGAAAATGAAAGTTGGAAGGTGAGTAGACCTCATAAATAACCGGTGATAGATGTACCTCCTGTGAACTCAACGTTTTTATTCGTTTAACATCGTTAAGAATTTGTGGGTGATTGTAGATATGACGTTTTGACGATATCCGATTGAACTGGTAAGTGTTAAAAGCCCAGTAACAGAAAACTATTATAGTCCAATGAGACTATAAATCGCTATCTTTTCCGAGAACAAGGGACAGGAAGGGTGATGGTTCACAAAAGAATATTACACTTGTTCAGATTGTACTATTGACGGTGTCTCTATTTGTAAAGAATCGTGTCCAGGTTTCTGTCAGTGTTTTGGACAAAAAGTACGAATCAAGAAAGACTAAAGACGGTTCAAGTCGGGACCTGTCAGTTGAACTTACTTTCCAAATAATATTCTGTTTACGTCTTTACTAAGGTACCGTCCTAGTTATATAAACAACCATTTAGTGTGTCCTTTTGAAAAGAGATCACTCCTGTTCCCTCATATTTAAAGGTCTACATTATATATTAAAGTTTAAACTAATGACCCTAATGATCCGAAAATATTAAAAAGTTTAAGGTAAGTACGTTCTCGTGTGTACGGACATGTTATAAACATTTGTGGCGTATAAATCTTATAAATGAAAATTGTGACTTCAACAAAGATTATAGGGAATTGGTTAATCAATCACGTAAAAATCTTTCGAAAACTTTATGAACGATGTTTCAGAACCCTTTTGTGCTTTTGGACTAGTCCAACAAAACCACGATTGGTTGTTAGAAACCTTTCATCTAAATACTAATCCCACTAAATTTTCGATTGACGGAAAACTAACATTTAATTGTAATTAAATGGATGTGTACATAGATCAAGTGTGATAGTCACAAAAGATTTGACGTCCGGAGACTAGTAATTGTTAATTACTTTTGTTGAACATATAGTTCTCATCATAAAAATGTTTTACTATATGTTATCCTTTTTGTTAGTTTTATATCCCTGTACCTTACCTTCCTATTTATAAAAGGAATTATACGAATATAGTCAATATATACTATATTGAATTATACAAAGATAGTCAGTACAGATTGAGAAACACAGGGGTACTTGACATCGGGTGTTCCGAGGAGACAGGTATTTTAAAAGGTCCGTTCTTATGACCTCACCCAAAGGTAAAGGAAGACACTATATTATACTTTTTTTATAGTTTTATATTCCTGTATTTTTCCTTCCAATTGATAAAGGGAATTATACAAAGATAGTTAGTATACACATACACACGTAAGTGTGTACGTACACACAAATGTACATATACACACACGTATGTGTGATTTAAAGTCACATATACCCAATTTCATTATTTTTTCGAATTTTTGTTAAGTAAAAAGGTCTTCATAAAATTTGATGTCTGTTGTATTGTTAGTATGAGAAAACGAGAGAAGAGATTTAGAGAGAAAGAAAAGGTCAAGTCTCACCTAAATAGTAAAGATTTTTCTCCTTTTTTTTTTTTTTTTTTTTGTTTTTTGGGAGTACTTCATAAGAATATTTTTAACGTAGAGAGATATTGTCTTGAAGACGAAAACTTGTGACTTTTACTTCCCACACCTAGTAACTAAGACGAGACTACGTAGGAGAACCTGTTGTCTCCGAAGCACGGATTACCAGTTTTGACCGTTTTAGTACCTAAATTTCCTTGAAGTAACTTTCTTTTGGTTGGTTTGTTTTGTTAAAATATAAGTGTAATAGTAGAATCGAGCGATCGTATGTCATGGTCGAAAAATTCATTGTTAAGGTCTTTATAATCCACCCATACGGACAGTCCGACTAAATTCTCTTCTCAGTCCTTTAGACCTGTACTTTTCCATTTTTTCACCCTCTCTATACCTTATATAATTTTTGGATCTTAACCATCTTAGTTAATCCACCCGCCCTTTTCTTCCCAATCCTGTTGAATTTCTAAAGACCGAACTCCCTGAAGAATCCTTCCTTTACAGAAATTCTCACTTTTCCCTTTGCACACACACACAGACACACAAATTCCACTTACTTTCATCTCTAGTACAAGTGAACCTCGATACATACCCTATGGTGTAACCTCTGTGAGTCGTTTGTCGACAGACTTATTTAGGTGACAGACACGACACGAATCGGTGAGTCAGAACATACTGAGAAACACTGGGGTACCTGACATCGGACGGTCCGAGGAGACAGGTACTTCTAGGAGGTCCGTTCTTATGACCTCACCCAACGGTACACGAGGAGGTCCCCTTAAAGGGTCGGGTTCTTAACTTGGTCCCAGAGGACGTAACGTCCACCTAAGAAACGGTCAACTCGATGAGCCCTTCGGGATTTCTGTTTCTGGACATAATCTCTATGTCGAATCACAGTAGGGAAACACCCGAAGGGACCACCGAGTCTCCAATTTCGCAAACGGACGTTCCGTCCTCTGGGCCCAAGTTAGGGACCCAACCCTTCTAGGGGACCTCTTCCTTTACCGTTGGGTGAGGTCATAAGAACGGACCTCTTAGGGTACCTGTCTCCTCGGACCATCCAATGTCAGGAGCCCCAGTATTTCTCAGCCTGTGCTGACTCGCTGAAGTGAAAGTGAAAGTGAAATCACAGTAGTCGTATAGACCACTAACAACTTCGAGACCTTCTTTTACTAAAAAGTCCCTCTTGAACAACTGAATCTACTAAACTTCCGATCGCTCTCCTCTTCCCCTACTATCTCCTACTCTACCAACCTACCGTAGTGGCTGAGTCACCTGTACTCAAACTCATTTGAGACCCTCAACCGTTACCTGTCACTCCGGACCGCACGACGTCAAGTACCCCAACGTTTCTCAGTCTGTGCTGACTCGTTGACTTGACTTGACTCACCTTGAACTCTGTTGTATTGGAAAGTCCGTACTTGTTTTCTTTGGTGGGTAAATCTCTTTTACTTTTTATTATGACTCTATCCTCTCTTTGTGTCCTTCTTAGAAGAATACGTAGTTCTTTTCAGTTAAAGTTCCTTTTTCACAAGTTGTGGTAGGGTACCGTGTCATCTAGTTCATTATATACTTGGTTCTTGAAAATCTCACTTCTACCAATACAAGCGAAAATTGACGACGAAGACGACGATTCAACGGAGTCAGTACAGGCTGAGACACGTTGGGGTACCTGTCGTCGGGTGGTCCGAGGAGACGGGTGTCCTAAGAGGTCCGTTCTTATGACCTCACCTAACGGTAAAGGAAGAGGTAGACAAAATTGACTCCTACTATTTAAAATCTCTTTTCTTTCTTCGGACTGATATATCGGACAACTCCTCATGTTAGACACCACTTCTTTACTTTTATTTATGCTTGATACGAAAGTTTCTTGTACTGATACTTCCTCTCTTTCTTTAGTCATCGGCTCCACCGGTGTCCTAGTACTTCTCTATACCTATTGTAGAGGGTACTAAAATATACAAGACCACGTGTCGTGTCGAAACATATATTATGACTACCGATTAAGTACAACTACACACCGTCTTTGATTATGTTATAACATTTCGTTAATAGGAAGTTAATTTATATTTAACTAATTTTACAAAAATTTTTCAGATTCTGTAATTAAAGACAGAGGGTAAGAATTAATCTTAACCTTAACAGTTACACGATATCAGTGTACTACAGGTTTTTATGGAACACTTCACTTTCAGTGAGTCAACACAGGTTGAGAAAACTGGGGTACCTGATAAGTCAGGTACCTTAAGAGGTCCGGTCTTATGACCTTACCCATCGTCAAAGGAAGAGATTCCCTAGAAGGGTTAGGTCCCTAACTTTGGACCAGAGGGTATAACGTCCACCTAAGAAATGGTCGACTCGGTGTTCCCTTCGGGTTCTTATGACCTCACCCATCGGATAGGGAAGAGGTCACCTAGAAGGACCGGGTCCTTAATTTGGTCCCAAAGGACGTAACTTCCACCTAGGAAATGGTTGACTCGATAGTCCCTTCGGGGTTTTATGGAATTTACATTGGTTAAATATAAGGTGGGGACTGGGATAGGTAGGGATAGAAGAAATATACATCACTACCGTTGTAAGTAGTGATTTTGTTTGTTATTTGTTTACGTAGACTTAAAAGTGACTAAAAAAGGAAGAATGAAGAAGAATATAAAGTGTAGAGAATCTCGATAACAAAGACATGTACATAATTATTTTATGTCTCTTAGAAGGGTGGAGATGAAACTGGTAGGACAAGACTGAGTGGTGATGGAATGAGGATCTAAAAAGACGTTTTCCGAGGTTTGGCGCAGACATATCAGATAAAAGTTGGGTGTTGTCGGTTTCAAGTGGAATATTTTACATTCAGTATATTACAGTGTCTCTATGTGTTTCGACGGGTTACCAAAGGGTAAAGAGAGTTTAATTTCAATTTCATTAATCATACCGGAAGTTCTGACTAACTAGACCCGAGATAAAGAAACAACAGACCGGGGTAGAGGACGAGAGAGACGAAGTCGGTACGGGTGGAGGTGTTAAGAAACTTCTCAATTTGTTTTGGAGAGGAGTCTAGGAAATAAGATGGACGAGAGTGAAGATCTTTAAGAAAAGAGGTTTTGTAAGTAATTTTACTTTAGAGAACGAAGGAAGTTCAGAAACCGAGTCTAAAGTGGAATTTTGTTCCTGACAGAACTGGTGGAATAGACTTTTACGGTTTAGAGGGGTTATTAAAAGACAAACAAAACAAGAAACAACACAAGATTCATGAATCCCGTGAAGGACCGTATATTGTCCATGAGTATTTACAAATTAACAACTTACTTAGATACTCACACGTTTAAATCAGAAAAGACTAGTACAGGTCGAAGACCTTCTTATGGTGAGCCGTACAATGACTGTTCTATACATATATATCCATCAAACCCTGTTGAAATGTAAAATTCTATTTGTATTAAAATCACGGTTCTACGGTTATATGACAGTTGAATCTTTCATGAAATTTTATTTATAACCCCTGGTTTCCGATAAAGACCCCTTTCCTTATAAGTGTCCTTTACCTTAGTTAAGGTTACGTTATTATATGTAGGAGAAGAGGACGGGGTCTCCTGGTAGACTGAGTAGAAGTAAGTTTCCTCAGGTATCGAAGTTCCGTTTAGTGAAACACATGATCTCATTTCGTCATTCTGGGTGAGGTGTCCTTTCGTCGGTGAAACCCTCCGATAATAATATGCGGTATAAAGTCTTGAAATCATGGATAATGTAATAAATTGATCTAAACCCTTGACCCTTTTTTTAAATATAAGACAGAAGGACGAGGTTGGTCCTAACGGTGTAAACAAGTCTTACAGGTTACCTACTTCATCAGTATTTTAAATAGTAGGTTAAATCCCGTAAAAAACACTAACTTTCCCTCGTGATAATTACTCCTATTGTCCTATATTTTATCCTTATACCAGTAAGTTGATACCTATGTTTCTGAGACTACACCATCACGATACTTTACGGGATCAGTAATAGGGAAGTAAACGACTTAGTAAACAACCAACCAGAATGGTCACACAGGATCCCCTCCTTAACTTCAGTAAGTCTTCGAAATTCTCTATACATTCCTTGAACCTCGTGACCCGTAAAAGAGTGACCACATCTATTTCTTGAAGATGTAAAATCGTTGGCGTGTCCGATTCAAAAGAGGGTCACTGAAGTATAGTAGAGTTTAAACGGATCCTACCAGGACAAAATGCGAATAACAGGGTTACCTTAATACTTGCTGAAGGGAAATAAAAGTTTAAAAGGGTCAAACCCAATATTCAATGACAATTTTAAATGAAACTTTTTGACGACAAAGTAGTTTTAGACGTTTAATATGACTTTGTAACTTTAGAAAGTGAACCACTCGTTTTGTCTATTTTCTTCTTCTTCTTCTTCTTCTTCTTCTTCTTCTTCTTCTTCTTCTTCCGAGTTTCGAACAACATCATCCAACGTGGAGCACGATGTCTAAAATTGAGAGGTTAGTTTCAGTGGTTTCATTAAACTAGTTAAAGAGTTGAGTCCAGACGATTTGATTACACCAGAACGGTTATTAGTCTGAGTACAGATGAATATGAATAAAAGAATATATATAATGGTGTAAAAGACCAAAAATTTTAAATTTGTACTCAAATTAGGATTATACGGGGGTCTTGATATATTATGAACCCAGTTCAAATATGTCAGTCGGAAGACACACACTCAAGACACTGGTGTCTCATTTGGTTGGTCCCTAGTCAAGTAAAGTCAAGTCAAAGAGTCAGCACAGACTAGGCCGCTGGGGTACCTGACGTCTTATAGTCCGATAGGACAGGTAGTGATTAAGGGTCTCAAACAAGTTTGAGTACAGGTAGCTCGGTCACTACGGTAGGTTAGTGGAGTAGGAGACAGTAGGGGAAGAGGAGGGCGGAAGTTAGAAAGGGTCACAGTCTCAGAAAAGTTTACTCAGTCAAGAAGTGTAGTCCACCGGTTTCATAACCTGAAAGTCGAAGTCATAGTCAGGAAGGTTTCTTATAAGTTCTGACTAAAGGAAATTCTACCTGACGAACCTAGAGGAACGTCAACTTACCTGAGAGTTCCCAGAAGAGGTTGTACTGTCAAGTTTTCGTAGTCAAGAAGCCGTCAGTCGAAAGAAATATCAGATTGAGAGTGTAGGTATGTACTGATAACCGTTTTGATATCGAAACTGATCTACCTGGAAACAACCTTACTTTTGGTGTTAGTGTCTTTTAATTGATTTGACTAGTGTACATAGTGTCGGAACAGATTGAGTTACTTTGATCCTCGGTATGATACATCCCGGTGGGTCTATCTGTCCAGTATCATCTCTCAAGACTGTTTTGTACCAGGTGACCTCTTCCCTTACCGTTTGGTGAATCACAAAAACGGAACTCTTAGGGTACTTGGTCCCTAGTTTTATAATTTTTTTTTTTTAAGGTCTTTCAAGTTTTTTCGTTTTGTTTAAAAGACGAGTGTTCGTTAATAAAGAAAGTGGATGTAACATAAATGGTGAAAAATGTATCGTAAATGTAACGTAATACATAATATTCAGTAGATCTCTAGTAAAACCTCTTCCGTTACCGTTAGGTGAGGTCATGAGAACGGACCTTCCAGGGTACTTACCTCCCCGGACCACCCAACGTCAGGTACACCAGCGATCCTCAGTCTGTGTCGACTCACTGAAGTGAAAGTAAAAAATGAAAGTACGTAACCTCTTTCTCTACCGTTGGGTGAGGTCACAAGAACAGACCTCTCAGGGTCTCTACCCCCTCGGACCACCCGACGGTAGACACCCAGGTGTGTCTCAGTCTATGTTGACTTCACTGAATCGTCGTCGTCGTCGTCTCTAGTAAATTATGTCTTCCAACACAAAACCAATATCCGTTTATAATACAGTAAAATGGTATTTCCTAAGCTTGTAGACACCTAAAACTATGAGTACCTCCAGTGCCGTAGTGACAGTTGTGTTTGTGGTTCTCTGTTGACATTTAGGAGAAACCGTAATTACTTTGTAACAATATTTAACTTTGTAAAAAGGTATGATCTAATATTTTGTATATAATGATTTGTTTAAGATACTTATTAGTTTTTTACCAAATATATAGAAAATATCGGAAGACCCCGAAGGGTCCACCGTGATTACCATTTTTCGGTGGACGGTTACGTCCTCTGTATTCCCTGTACCCAAGCTAGGGACCCAACCCTTCTAGGGGACCTCCTCCCGTACCGTTGGGTTGGGTCATAAGAACGGACCTCTTATGGTACCTGTCTCCTAGGACCACCCGATATCAGGTTTCTCAACGTCAGTCTGTACTGACTTCACGGAAACGGGTACATTGGAAGATCTTGTAATTGTGATTTAGTGAAAGGACACGGAGTCCACCTGTTCCTGTTCCGGAAGAGAGTACGAGTACATTATTGGTGTGTGTTAAAGAGACTGGTAGTAAAAGGGAAATAGCACTGAATTTTTTCTTTTTATAGAAAAATAAACTCGAAGGGTCCTCCGAGTCACCATTTCTTAGACAGACGTCACGTCCTCTGTACCCAAACTAGGGACCCGACCCTTCTGGGGAGTCTCTTCCTATACCGTTGGGTAAGGTCATAAGAACAGACCTTTCAGGGTGTTGGTCTCCTCGGACCACCCGATGTCAGGTACTCCAGTGTATCCTCAGTGGGCTGAGTCGCTGATTTTGTTTTCGTTGTTGGTAAAATAAATGGAGTGAATTTTAAATGAAAAAATTAGTTTATCTAAAATAATTTGAAAGATTGATGTTATGAAATTTTAATAAGATAATAATACATTTGGTGTATAATATATAAATATATTTAACGGTAAATTTATTATATAAATATATAACAATATTAATATATAAAATCACTCTACACTATATTTATTAAACAATTTCTATATTCTTGTAAATATAAGTACTAGTGTCTACTGGTGATTTAAAGAAATTACAAAACCTGGTCACCCGTTTGAAAGGTTTCTGTAGACATGACTTCTCAGAGAACTCAGTCTACAGAGTCGAACTTCAAACAAAGGTATAAACTAATTAACATGTTATAACTTGTTCACTAAATTGGATGAAAAGGAATCAGAGGATAAGATATTTTACACCTTCTATCATTGTAAATGGAATATCCCAACGTCATTTCTAATTTGTTCAGTGAACGTGTGTTACCACAATATTGTCACGGACCGAGTATCATTCGTGAAACATTCACACTCGAATTTTCATAAAGTTTTCCGTTTCACCATGTACCATATTACCCCTACCCCAATCGTTAAACTACTGTACCTAAACCTAGGTGTAGACATAAATAATCGAAACACTGTGACTTCTACACTCTAGAGGGTCTTAAGGGAAGAAGAAACGAAGGAGGGAGAGAGGGAGGGAGGGAGGAAAGGAAGTAAAGAGGTGACAGTTATTTTATCCCTGTTATTATGGACATGACATACTATATCCATGACTCATTACTATTTTGGAACCCTAGTGAATGAATTTTTGTGAATAATCCCAGAATTAATGTCAAAAGGTTCGTACGTCAATTTTAGTATCCTGAATTATCCTCACCCCTAAAGAAATTATCTTAGGAGACGTTGTTTTAGGAAGGTTAACGTACGAAACTACCTAGTGACTGAGAAACTGGACTTTCAACTTTTCTTAAGGCGGTGAAGGGAGTCTTCAGGTAAAGTCGTCACTTTTGTCTTAACAGTGTATTGACTCCATCACAAAAAGTTTGTGATTATTTGTGATTCAACAGTACGTCGTCACGAGTATTTTTAGTTAGACCACCTACCGGTACTAGTAATTGTTTTATCTTGTCTCCGTTTATCAAAAATTCTTTATATGTGTTATATCATCTTCATTCGTCAAAGAATTTATAAATAAATAGAGTATAAAAATGTGTATGTGTGTACGTATATGTGTACATAAATACACACACGTATACGTGTACCGTAATATATATATGTAACCACCATTACCCAGTACGACTACATAAAATACATATGTACACCGTAATACGGATACACTACTAACCAGTACTACAATTCACACATGGAATGTGATACTGAACTCCAGTTCCAAAAATAAAAACAAAACAAAAAATTTAAATAAATAAACCACCACAGAATCAACACTGTACCCCCTAGAATCAACACAGTATGTCCTAGAAAGGAACGTCGCGGGTCTGAGAAATCAGCACCACACGTTCGAATCATCAACACCGAGGTTGAATCAACGAGACGTCGTCCTAGGGTCAAAGGCCTGTTCCCCTTATGTACATGGGACGTAACGTTCCGTCTAAGAGTTGAGGACCTGGTCGTATCTTCAGGGTTCCAATTCGAAAATTACTCTACTAAATCTTGGATAATAGAGTAAATTGAAAACGGGAGGGACTTAAAGGTAGAAAGGAAAAGAAAGTTGTTCCTTAATCGAGAAATACATAACTATCTTTTATGTCTACACTGTCCCTTCTTGAGTTTTTATATATAAAAAAATACAAGGTTTTGGACTTTAGAAATTCTGTTAAATCTTCTGTACACCTTTTCTCTCTTGAATCTGTTTTTAATTCCCCTTTTTTAATAGAAAGTCGAATTCTGTAATCTCTCCCTCTTTTACTCTTGTCGCAACTGAAGAGTCATTGAAGGACCTTTCATCAGTAATAGATTCTTTCCTTTAACCAGTCGACTCCATCTTCTTTAGTACTGTCTGAGTGTTTTTCATAGAGTTCCGGGGTTTACTATATCTTCGACTCGGTTTTTCACCGGTGGTTTAACCGATACGTATTACCGTTGGGCGAGATCATGAGAACGGACCTTTTAGGGTACCTGCCTCCTCGGACCACCCGACGTCAGGTACCCAGCGATTCTCAGTCTGTGCTGACTCCCTGAAGGGAAAATGAAAAGTGAAAGTACGTGACCTCTTCCTTTACCGTTGGGTGAGGTCACAAGAACGGACCTCTTAAGGTCCGTGACCCTTCGGACCATCCGACGGCAGAGACCCCAGCGTGTCTCAGCTTGTGCTGACTTCACTGAATCGTCGTCGTCATCGTCGTCGTTCCTGTAAAGTCCCTAAGGGACCACCCAGTCTGTCATTTGGTAGACGGACGTTACGACCTTTGGGTCCAAACTAGGGACCCAGCCCTTTTAGGGGACCTCTTCCTTTACCGTTGGGTAAGGCCATAAGAACGGATCCTTTATGGTGTCTGTCTCCTTGAGAAACCCTTGTACCCCAGGGTTTCTCAGTCTGTACTGACTCGCTGAAAGTGAAAGTGAAAGTTCCTGTAAAGTCATTGATGAACACATAGAGCTATAAAGATTCCTTATATAAGAGAGAGTAGAAGATGTATTAAGAGTCAAGTCAAGTCAGCGAGTCAGCACAGATTGAGAAACACTGGGGTGTCCCCAGCGTTTGGTGTCCAGAGGGACAGGTAGTGGTTAAGGGCCTCAAGTGAGTTTTAGTACAGGTAATCCAACCACTACGGTAGGTCGGTAGAGTGGGAGCCAGCAGGGGAAGAGGAGGACGGGGGTTAGGGAGGGTCGTAGTTCCAGAAAAGGTTACTCAGTTGAGAAGTGTATTCCACCGGTTTCATAACCTCAAAGTCGAAGTCGTAGTCAGGAAGGTTACTTGTGGGTCCTGACTAGAGGAAATCCTACCTGACGAACCTACAGGAACGTCCGGTTCCCTGAGAGTTCTCAGAAGAAGTTGTGGTGTCAAGTTTTCGTAGTCGAGAAGCCGCGAGTCGAAAGAAGTGTCAGGTTGAGAGTGTAGGTATGTACTGGTGACCTTTTTGGTATCGAAACTGAACTACCTGGAAACAACCGTTTCATTACAGAGACGAAAGATTGTACGATAGATCCAACCAGTATTAAAAGGAAAGTTCCTCATTCGCAGAAAATTAAAGTACCGACGTTAGTGGTAGACGTCACTAAAACCTCAGTTTTTTTTTTTTTTTTTTTGGTCAGACTGTGACAAAGGTGACAAAGGGGTAGACAAAGTGTACTTCACTACCCTGACCTACGGTACTAGAATCAAAAGACTTACAACTCGAAATTCGGTTGAAAAAGTGAGAGGAGAAAGTGAAAGTAGTTCTCCGAAAAATCAAGGAGAAGTGAAAGACGGTATTCCCACCACAGTAGACGTATAGACTCCAATAACTATAAAGAGGGTCGTTAGAACTAAGATCGAACACTAAAAAGGTCAGGTCGTAAAGAGTACTACATGAGACGTATCTTCAATTTATTCGTCCGACTGTTATATGTCGGAACTACATGAGGAAAAGGATAAACCTTGGTCAGACAACAAAGTACAGGTCAAGATTGACAACGAAAGACTGGACGTATATCCAAAGAGTTCTCCGTCCAGTCCACCAGACCATAAGGGTAGAGAAAGTCTTAAAAGGTCAAATAACACTAGGTGTGTCAGTTTCCGAAACCGTATCAGTTATTTCGTCTTTAACTACAAAAAGACCTTGAGAGAACGAAAAAGGTACTCGGTCGTCTACAACCGTTAAACTAGAGACCAAGGAGACGGAAAAGATTTTGGTCGAGCTTGTAGACCTTCAAGTGCCAAGTGCATAACGACTTCCGACCGAACCTCTTAAAACTCGTAATGAAATGATCGCACACTCTACTCATGTTAACACGCCATCAAACTCGTAAGAAACCGTAAAGGAAAGAAACCCTAACCTTACTTTTGACCGGAAAAGGTCAGGACACCGGTGACGACTTTAAAAGGTTTAAACGACTGTATAACTCACGTCGTGAAAGTGTCGTAGTAGAAAGTACTAAACTTTATCGAGTTGATCTTAAGGTAGTGGAGGTGATCGAAACAAGCATCACTACGAAAGAAGTGTAAGGTCCTACAGACCGAGATCCACTCACTAGTGTGGTAACACTAATAGACCTAGTACTTCTAGAAAAAACATATTAAGAAGGTACATAAGAACGGTTGAGAAGAATTGTAGAAGACGAAGACAATCCAGGTATGGTAAAGACAGGAAATAGCTCGGGTAGAAACGTACTTTACAAGGGAACCGTTGAGATTAAAAGAACTTCTCTTGAGATCAGAAAGGGTAAGACAAGAAAGGGAGATAAAGAAACATAACTAACGACTCCTTCCAAAAGAATAGAGAGGAACGATAAGAAACCTTGAGACGTAAGTCTACGAATATAGAAAGGAAAATAGGAAACGAAAAACGAAGAGAAGAAAGGTGTCGATAAACATTCCGGAGGAATCTGTCGGTAAAACGAAAAGACGTAAAGAAAAAGAACCCCTACCAGAACTAGGGCCAGAGGACATGTTACAGTTCTTGGAGACAGGTATCAAGTAGTCCGTGAGACAGATAGTCTAGATCAGGGAATTTAGATAAAGAGTGAAGGTGACATTCCTAAAATGAATCCAGTATGGACTTACCAGATCACCAAAAAGAATGAAAGAATTTAAATTCAGACTTAAAAGGTGTCAGTCGAGGACCAGAAAAAAACTACTGACATATCTCGAAGAGGTAAAAACCGACGTTTCTTATATTAGTTAGACTAAAACCACAACTGGTAAACCACTACAAGTACGCAACTCAGAAGAGACCACAACAACCTTCTCCCACAAACGATACTGGTCACGCAAGAGAACCGTTTTGTGATAATCAGAAACGGGACGGAGTAAGACATAAGGTTCCGGTTTAAACGGACAATGACGTCCACAAAGAACTGAAGGATGAAAACGTAAGGTCAGAGGATATTACTTTTCCTGTAGAAAAATCCCACAATCAAGATTTTCCAGAACATCCAGAAGTATCTTGACAAGTTGAAGTCGAAGAAGTTGGAATCACCAACCCGTATTCGAACCTAATGGCACCATAAATTACCAAACGGAACCTTTACTTGTCTCTAGTAAGACAGAAAAAATTCTGACGTAGGTTCATGACGTAAAGTCTGAGAAAACAACTGGTACTACCGATAAGGTAAAGAAGACTCCCTAAGGACGGGTGTCACCATCTATATTATCAGTAGACTCAATTTAAGTGGGTAAGGTCAGGTAAAATCAAGTGACTAAGGATCTAATAACTGAAAGTGAGAACGGTAGAGGACAAACTGGAGAAGGTTAAACGGAACTAAGTACCTGGATTGTAAGGTCCAAGGATACGTTATAAAGAGAAATGTCGTAGTCTAGAACGAAGATAGTGGTCAGTGTAGGTGTTGACCTATAACAAAAACGAAACAGAGGTAGGGAAGTAAGAAAGACCTCAATAAAGAGGTGACTATAGGTCATCGTATAGCCCGTGAATGACTGGACCCCTCAAGGAGAAAGTCATAGGATAGTAAAACGGAAAATTATGACAAGTACCCCAAGAGTTCCGTTCTTATGACTTCACCAAACGGTAAGGGAAGAGGTCACCTGGTGTAAGACTGTCCAGGGAGGTGGTACTGGACAGGCAGAACCCTGTTTTGGGACCTTAATGTATATACGGGGACCTTTAGTAATATTGTAGAGTCCTTCCTCACTAAATTTTAGGAAGGTTCGGATCGTAAGTACTCCAGGATTTAATCTTGTGTACAACTATATTTATTCTTTCAGTAGATAAACATCTGAACGTAAACTCTTAATTCAAGAAGAGACTAAACACTGTACTGTTTGTGATAAGATAAAATCCCTTTACAGACTATTGACCAGGACCCTATTTTCAATCTTCTAGGTCCTCCCCACTGTCTTTTTTTAGTTTTGTTTTTTAACACGAAGGTTTTTTTAGTCTGATCAATAAGGATAATTATTTGATAAGACACACCAACGAATTAGTCTAGGATCCAGGTCGGGACCTTTTAATACAAATAAGAGATCGTTACGTGAATTCCATACATGTCAGATTCACTAAACGTTTTCACCGGTAGAAACCTGTCGTGTTCGGTGTCTATTTGGAACACATATAATTCTTTACCAATATGGACATACCCGAAGACATCAACGAGTCTACCATTTCTTAAATGGACGTTACTCCTCTGGGTCAAGTTAAGGATCAGTCCTTCTAGGAGACCTCTTCCCTTACCAATGGGTGAGGTAATAAGAACGGACCTCTTAAGATACCTGTCTCCTCGAACTGTCCGATGTCGGTACCCCAGTGTTTCTTAACCTGTACCGACTCGGTAAAAGTGTAAATGGAAAGTATGATAAATTCATTTTTTTTTTTTTCTCGTTAATATATTTTAGACAGAAATGTTAGAATTATTGGACAAGTAAGATAGAAGGGAGGTAGTAATGAGTCAAGACGAGTCATTGTCCCCCTTCCTTTAAATAAAGACATCAGAGTCCATCTGAGTTTCCAGTATCCGAGACCCTTTACTTGAAATACTCTTATAACAGTTGACTGGGGTTTGTACTAACGAGTCTAAGTTTACGTTACCATAATCGGTTGTCATGTTAATCTCCCTTGTAAGAGGTGATCTGGTGGAAGTGGAAACTGTGGTTCAGGCCCCCTGAGGGTTTTGTTGGGAGTTCAAACTATTAAGTACTCTTCTTGAGTGTCCCGAACGACTTTCGATAATGTGGTTACTAAGTAATGTCCCTTTCCTGTGTCCAATTTTAATCGGTTTCCTTCTCTCTAAGTATCCCATCTGAACCTCCCTAGGTTTACGGTTCGAAGACGAACGGGAAAAAGGTTTCTTAGTATCTATCACAATGAGAGAGGACTGGTGTGTCACATTGGTATGTGTGTGAGTATCTTAACGGTTGGTCTCTTCGACAGAACTCGGATACTATAGGTCTCAAAGATAACCCCGAATTAATATATGGTAGAAGTACCGACTAACGACCATAGGTCGGAGAGGATCTGTTGTAGTCCCATACCAATGGTCAAGAGGACTATTACACACAGGGATTCGAGAGTAATATTTAGTGTAATAATCTGGTAGATCACCGGGTTCGGGAGTCCGTTTGTCTCTCCGAGAATGGTCTCTCTTCAAGGTCCTTGGATCTATAATGGTGAATCATCGGTTCCTATTTCCGATTTCAAGAGAGACGACGGCGACGACGATTCAGCGCAGTCAACACAGGCTGAGACACGCTGGGGTGTGTCTCTGCCGTCGGGTGGCCTGAGAGGGTAGGGACCCTAAGAGGTCCGTTCTTATGACCTCACCCAGCGGTAAAGGAAGCGGTTGCGTACTTTCACTTTTCACTTTTCACTTTCACTTTAGCGAGTCAGCACAGGCTGAGAAGCGCTGGGGTACCCGACGTCGGATGGTCCGAGGAGGTAGGTACCCTAAAAGGTCCGTCTTACTCATTCCAATTAAGAAGTGACGTGTCTCGGTAGGTACCTAGAGATCAGGAGAGAGGACTCTTGTCCTCAGAGGTGATTTGAGCTTACTTACTATAACTACTTCTTATTCGGTACTACCGAAACCCTTTCTGTTACGGATTACGAAAAGAGTGAAAATAACCAATAGGATATTACGAAGGAGGTACTATCCTTATAAGATCTTTTTAGTACTGTTAACAAGTGACTCTCCTATAAAAGTTATTAATTTAATATGTTTGTGTGTACTTTGTTCGTTGTTGATTGCCATTTCTAAGTTTTTGATTTCCTTTCGTCTGGTGCAATGGTTTTTCCAGTAAAGTCTTTCCTTTTCCTCATTAGTCTATTAAAATTATCTTACCTCATTCAATGCTTACCCTATTGAAAATAGACACCATAGTGTCTTCTGTCCTCGAATTAGGCAGGACCTCGAAATCCCTTTAGAAAGGTAGCTCCTTTCTAAAGGAACTTGTCAAAGACCGTTTTTCTCCTACATCGTCGTTGTCGTCGTTAACATTACCTTGATCAATTGTTAATATGTCTTAATATTACGGTCTGTGATAAGATTCGGGAAACTTATGTAATTAAGTAAATTTAATACTTTAAGTCTCCTAACCGTTTTAGATAATCACTTGAGACTCGGAGACGAGAGAGATTTAAGCACGGAATTCCATTTTACCAGAACTTTCAGACAGCAGTGAAGAACTTTACCTCGATCCCCTCAAATCTATCGGGATAGGTCTTTCTTTCGTACAGTAAACTGATCTGTATAATGACGTGTCTCCGTGCATGTCTTTCACTTCACAAAAGTCTTAAGTGAGTATAACGTCGTTAACATGTTTGGTCCTCTCGAAAAGGAATTTGCTTTTGTAAGGAGAAGAGTAAGGAGTAAGTGTCTGAGAGGAGGGAGAGTGATACTTCATTCTTCGACACAAACCTCCGTTACTGTTTAGGACCCCGGACGTAAAGTGAGTAGAACGTACGTCACGAGGGCAACTCCGGTGAATTAGGCTAACTGCAGTCGACCGCGAGGCACGTGTCTTACACGGTGAGTCTTAGATCCTCTTAGCTAGTAGGGCGTCGAGCGTAACGGTACTGTGGATGTCGGAGGTTAAATAAAGTCCGAACAGCAAAGAAAACAAAAAGAAAGAGAAGGGAGAGGATGATTCTCTTCCAAAAAAAAAAAGAAAGAAAGAAGTGTCTGTTGTGAATACTCTCGGGTTCGGAGTGGCAACCTTTTAAGACTGATAATAGTGAAACGTGACTATTAATTACAAAAACTTATTTCGACAACACCTCTCGGTCCAACCTGACTGTTTTTCTTTGTTTTTGGTTTGGTTTGTTTTGTTTGTTTTTTGGTGGTGTGTAAAGTCCAATTTGTAAGTGACTCTACACCGACAATCATCTGTATTAAAAAAAAACTCCTTTATATTCGTGAACTATCCCTTAAAGCCATCGGGGTAATTCCTTCCTTTTCTTTTCCTCTAAGTTCTTTGTAGATGAGACAAGACCCGTATGGTGTGTGTAACAGTATATATTCAACCAGGAGTTAGTCCACATTAAAGAGTAGGTGAGGGGTTAAAGGACTCCTTTAGACCGTTACAGACCTCTGTGACAACCGACAGTACGGACCCCCCCTATCAACCACGACTGTAGGTCACCCGTCTCCGGACGTTGTGACGACTTGTAGAACGTTGTGTTCCCTGTCAGGGGTGGAGGTAAATGTGTGTGTGTTGTTCGTTAACAGGTCGGTTTAAGGGCTATGATGGTCGTACTTTTTTAGAACTTTGACTGAGAGTGTTTCGGATACACCACTCATATTATCAGAGTCAGATATCTACTCCGGTGACCATCCATAATTTACTGATGGGCACCGTCTAAGTACAGTTACATACCGTTTTGGTTATGTCATAACATTTCATTTTATTTCATTGTTATTTATTTATTTATTTACTGATCGGACATAAGTGTTTCAATTATTCATTGTCCTAAACTTGTATCCGACAAAATCGACGGTTTAAGACCTGGGAAGACGTGGTACGACACGACCTGTTCAGAAACACCAGTTCCTTTAGTCTTGAGGTTTTCCGACCAGAGACCTCCGTAAGTGGAAAAAGTTACACATCTTTAGGGAAAGTATTTCAAACAAAGTATTTTTGTCCTTCCGTGGAGAGACCATGACTTGATACTTCTGAATGAAGTATCAAGTCACTCTCGAGGTACCTCATACGTCCGATGTATACGTTTTCTATTAGAGTAAATTAGGTCATAGTTCCCGGACTAAACGATGTACATATGACACTTAGTCACACGCACATATATACTAAATAAGAAGATGGAAGAGGGAGGTTTTATGTATGTACTTATATGTAGTACTCTGACATGGAATTCGAACAGGACATATGACCTCTTTCCGCCCGTCATATCATAAGTTCTGGTTTCAATATGTGATTTCCGGTGTCATGGTCATCGACGACTGAAAGTGTGGTCTTTTGACTTAGTAGGTAGTGAGTAAGTAAACCGTTTGTTCACAAATAATTTAAGAACCATATCTGAAGTCACTCTGTATCTCGTTTATTAATGATGTATCTTTTGTTACTGTCGTTGTCAGTCGAGGACCAAAACGACCACTGTGTTATGTCCTCCGTCACTAGTTCTGGTAAGGGTTCTTTTTCTTTATGTTTTTCCGGTTTTCCAACAGACTCCTCCGGAATGTTTATCGACTCTTTTCTTCTATTCGATTTCCGTTTCCTCTTTCCTTTCTACATCGGTAAACTTACGTCTCAAGGTTTCTTATCGTTCTTCTCTATTCTTTCGGAATGAGTCACTAGTCACGTTTCTTTATCTCCTTTTGTTATCTTACCGTTTTTGATCTCTAGAGAAGTTCGTTTAATCTATGGTTCCCTTGTAAAGTACGTTTCTACCCGAACGATTTCCTGTCTTTACCATACCTGGATTGTTCGTCTTTAATAATTCTTCTCCCCCGTTCTTATGTGTCTTCTTGGTATGTTTTTAATAGAAGTACTACGTCTATTAGTACTACCACACTAGTGATTGGATCTCGGTCTGTAGGATCTTACGTTTCGGTTCACCCGGAATCCTTCGTAGTGATACTTGTTTCGATCACCTCCACTACCTTAAGGCGAACTCGATAAAGTTTAGGATTTTCTACTACGACACTTTCACGACGTGAGTCATACGGTCGTTTAAAACCTTTAAAGTCGTCTCCGGTGTCCTGACCTTTTCCAGACAAAAGTCAGATTAGGGTTTCTTTCCGTTACGGTTTCTTACGAGTTTTATGGTGTATTAACATAAGTAGAGTGTGTAATCGTTTCGTTACGAGTTTTAAGAGGTTCGGTCCGAAGTTCTCATGTACTCGGCACTTGAAGGTATACAAGTTCGACCTAAATCTTTTCCGTCTCCTTGGTCTCTAGTTTAACGGTTGTAGGTAACCTAGTAGTTTTTTCGTTCTCTCAAGGTCTTTTTGTAGATGAAGACGAAATAACTGATACGGTTTCGGAAACTGACACACCCAGTGTTATTTGACACCTTTTAAGAAGTACTCTACCCTGATGGTCTGGTGGACTGAACGGAAAACTCTTTAGACACACATCCAGTTCTTCGTTGTCAATCTTGACCTGTACTTTGTTGTCTAACCAAGGTTTATCTTTTCCCTCATGTAGTTCCGACATATAACAGTGGGACAAATAAATTACACATACGATCCATGTAGTACTCTTTACGACCCGACCTACTTCGTGTTCGATCTTAGTTCTAACGGTTCTCTTTATAGTTATTGGAGTCTATACGTCTACTATGGTGGGAATACGTCTCTCGGTTCTTCTTGATTTCTCGTAGAACCACTTTCACTTTCTCATCTCACTTTTTCGACCGAATTTTGAGTTGTAAGTCTTTTGATTTTAGTACCGTAGACCAGGGTAGTGAAGTACCGTTTATCTACCCCTTTGTCACCTATGTCATAGTCTAAAATAAAAAACTCGAGGTTTTAGTGACGTCTACCACTGACGTCGGTACTTTAATTTTCTACGAACGAGGAACCTTCTTTTCAATACTGGTTAGATCTGTCGAAAAATTTTTCGTCTCTGTAATGAAATGGTTGTTTCCAGACAGATCAGTTTCGGTACCAAAAGGGTCACCAGTACATACTACATTCTCAACCTGATATTTCTTTTGACTCGTGACTTCTTGACTACGAAAACTTGACACTACAACCTCTTCTGAGAACTCTCAGGGAACCTGTGTTCCTCTAGGTTAGTCAGTTAGGACTTCCTTTAGTCAGGACTTATAAGTAACCTTCCTGACTATAACTTCGACTTTGAGGTTATGAAACCGGTGGACTACGCTTGTTGACTGAGTAAACTTTTCTGGGATTACTACCCTTTCTAACTTCCACCCTCCTCTTCCCCTACTGTCTCCTACTCCACCAACCTACCGTAGTGACTGAGTTACCTGTACTCAAACTCATTTAGGACGCTCAACCACTACCCTCCGGACCGCACGACGTCAGGCACCCCAGCGTTTCTCGACCTGTGTTGATTCGCTAACTTGACTTGACTTAGTTTAAATGTAAACTCTTTCTGGAAAGGTAACAATCATCCCCCTACACCCCCTCTCACCTCGAGTCAAGTCAAGTCATCGAGTCAACACCTCGAGTATCACCTCTATCCTTCTGTGTAAAACTCAGACAATATCATTAGGTCCATTTTTTCTTACTATTTTCGGACTTAATTCGGTTCACGTCACCCCTACCTTTCCTTTCGGGTCTCAGTTTTATCTCAACCACCATCTTAAATGTCCAGAACCTACATCTTTAATTCTCTCCCTTCTAAAGAGGGACCTTCTTACTCTCATGTCTTTTTTGTTAAATGTAAACCTGTTTCAATGGAAATGTCATGGATAGACTCATATATTAAAGTACCCGATTGATTTATAGTCTTTGGAATGATCTGGTAAGTATATAATTAGTAAAGTTTTAGGACACTGTATCTATAATTTAAAATAAAATTTATACTTCCGAGTATATCTAATTGAACAAGGTAAATTATAACATTTACTGTTTCAGTTTTGCAATAACATTAAATCTATAAAGAAGTTCATATATGAACAATTAGTGATACGTTCTGACGGAGAGGAATATTTAGTCCATGAATGAAATATTCTGAATTTTGTTCTGAATTTTATACCTAAACTGGATCTTTATGTTAAGACCTCGATTACAAAGAGATTCACCGTCAACTCTAGAATCTAACTATACTCTAGTAAATGCCTCTTATAGCTAATCCTTTCTCATTCTTTCTTGGTCTCCAGGTCTACCAACTCCTGACTGAGTAAATTCTACTCAAGAAGTTCCCTCCCCCTCCCGACCACCTATCTAACCCTCAAACCCTAACTGTACATGTGTGACGATATAAATTTTATCTATAGGATGTTCCTTGATGACATATCGTGTCCTTTGAGACGAGTTATGAGAGATCATTGGATTTACCCCTTTTTTAAACTTTTTATCTATGTACATATTGACTTAGTGAAAGGAAATGTGGACTTTGATTATGTTGTAACAATTAGTTGATACCACCAAATCAGTGATTCAAAATAGACTGAGAATACTGGGGCACCTGACATCGGGTGGTCTGAGGAGACAGGTACCTTAAGAGGTCCGTTCTTATGACCTCACCCATCAGTAAAGGAAGAGGTCCCCTAGAAGGGTTGGGTCCCTAGCTTGGGTCCAGAGGACGGAACGTTCGTCTAAGAAATGGTTGACTCGATGCTCCCTTCAGGTGAGGTTATATTTTGCAATTTTCTTTTCTATTTAAGAAGTTCCTCCACTGGTCTTTCGTCCGTTTATTCACCCTTTCCTACTGATCCACTCCTATCATAGTGTCTACGTTTCCCTCTTTAACACTTGTCAGAACTACTCCCCAGTGTAGACAAAACGTGAATATGTGTGTGTGTGTTTCGGAGTAACGTGTCCGTACCAATCCTAGGGACGACCCTTCTAGAGTCAACCAAGACAAGGTCTCCTTCACTACGTCACAGGGAGGAGAATGGTGACATCGGTAAGATTAAGTTTGGAATAACTAGCACACTTTACTACCCATATTTCAGTAGTTGTGTACATCTACAAGTTTTTACCATCTGGCAAGGAGGGAGTGACGGGGTCTATAATCTGTTGTCGAGATTGTCGTTCCTGGAAGTTAAGATCGTCTCTTCTTTTGGACTGTGAAGTAGTAACAAAATTTACAGCCGTGATGAAAGTTCGATTAATAATGTTAAGGGTAACGTGTCCAGAACTTTCAAATTATGTCTCTCCAATTTTTGTAAAAAATTCCAGAGTCTCGATTATTCACCAGTTGTAACGTAAACTTAAGTCCAGACAAGTCGTGGTTTCAATGACAGTAAAGGAGTCAAACGAAAGAGAAATTCTTTCCCGATATAGGGTCTCAACCTGTCCTGACTCGTTGCTTGTGAAAGTGAAAGTGCAAGTATAGGGTCTCTCAATAGACATCGGGTCGAGGAACGTGGTAACGCCCGTGTGGAATAAAATATTGTGATACGAAACGTCTATGACGTTCAAAATGTTCAACTAAAAGATACCGTTAGGACGAAGTTGTTTCAGATGACCGTGGTAAAAAAGTTGTAAAAGAGTGAAACACAGAGACACAGTGTCAAACCAAAACAACGACAATAAGTCGGCGGTTTAGCACAGGTTAAGAAACACTGGTGTGCCTGACATCGGACGGACCGAGGAGACAGGTATCCTAAGAGGTCCGTTCTTATAACCTCACCCAACAGTACGGGAGGAGGTCCCTTAGAAGGGTTGGGTCCCTAACTTGAGTGCAGAGACCCAGAAGACGTAATCGTCCACCCAAGAAATGGTCGACTCGGAAACCCCTTCGACTGACGAACGTTAAAAAATTTGGAAGATGGTCGTTTTTCTAATGTTAAGTGGTTTCCGAGTCTACTATCTTATAAAAATGGTTATTTCATAAAAATTTGATTCCATATATGTGACAAAAAAATCTGTATTACGAGAATTTATGAATTGTCTAATGTGGTGTCATTTGTATTGAAAGTGTACGTGACCCTTTGGTCTTTTGAGTTCTGATCGAGATAACGTTATAAGTAAAATGACGTCATCAGACCTTGTCTTGGGTATCATAGAGACGACGACGACGACGATTCAGTGAAGTCAGCACAGGCTGAGACACGCTGGGGTATCTGCCGTCGGGTGGTCCGAGGGGGCAGGGACCCTAAGAGGTCCGTTCTTGTGACCTCACCCAACGGTAAAGGAAGAGGTTACGTCCTTTCACTTTTCACTTTCACTTCAGCGAGTCAGCACAGACTGAGTATCGTTGGGGCACCTGATGTCGGGTGGTCCGAGGAGACAGGTACCCTAAAAGGTCCGTTCTCATGACCTCACCCCACGGTAACGGAAGAGGTATCATAGAGACTCCATACGGGTATAATCAGTACCCTGATAAGTATCCTGTATGATCAGTATCCTGTACCCTTTTTGGATTCACAGGTAATTACCTACTTATCTATTTAATATAGCCATTGTATTTGTCCTTCACGGTATATATAGTTATTGTATCTACCTGGAACTTACGTTATACGACTCATTTTGTTCAGTGTATCTCTGTCTGTTTGTGATTTACTAGAGTGAATATACACCTTAGATTTTTCTTGTTTGATATCCTTGTTTCTTGTCTAATCACTTTCAATTTACATCTCCAGAACCCGTACCACCCTTTTACTCCACTTCTACCAATTTCTACATGTTCGAAAGTCAGTATGTTATCCATGAAGGACCCTTACATTACAGTGTCGTCCCACTGACATCAATTGTCACACACACACACACACACACACACACACACACACACACAGCAACGAGTCAGTACAGGTTGAGAAACACTGAGGTACCTGACATCGGGTGGTCCGAGGAAACAGGTACCTTAAGAGATCGTTCTTATGACCTCACATAACGGTAAGGAAAGAGGTCCCCTAGAAGGGTTGGGACTATAGTTTGTATCCAGAGAACGTTACGTCCGTCTAAGAAATGGTAGACTCGATGTTCCCTTCGGGTATCAATTGTTATAACATAATAAAGTTTATGACATATAAACTTTCAATTCTCTCATCTAGAACTTTCAAGAGTAGTGTTCCTTTTTTAACTTGATAAACTTCACTATCTATAATTGATTTGAATGATACAATTTACATATACATACAAATTCCGAAATTTAAATACGTTACAATATACAGTTAAGATAGAGTTATTTTGACCTTTTAGAAAATCGTTCTTTCGCTATATAAAATTGAAACTTCTACTCATGACGACCCACCTTCTTTTATACCCACACCGGTTCCCAAACCTCGAGAATTAGTGTGGGTGGGGAGATAGGGAGGTGGTACTAGGGTTTCAAGTTTGAACTTAAGACTTACCCTGACCCGAGGAACAGATCCAAAATCTCGTCCCAAAGAGTTGGAGTCGTACTGAGTATAACTGGGTCGATTAAGAAACAACCCCCACCCCTACCTGAGAGGTCCTATGACATCTTACGAATTTTCGTAGAAACCACACATGGATGATTTACGTTCATCGTAATGGGGTTGGGTGGGACATAGGGCAATCCTGCCCATTTTTACCAAGGTCTGAAATGGTTCACTAAGATTCCCTGTTTTACAAGGGTCCAACTCTTGGCGTCCAAATCTACATACCGTAAGGGTGAGATTCTAATTAAATGTTGGACTGTGGACACGAATACTCGAGAAACAAAACCAAAAAAAAAAACAAACAAAAAAAAAAAATCCGAAGTAGACGAGTACGGGTCTGGGGTAGAGGTGAGAGACATAGGGTAGGGTGGTAGGTCGGTAGGTACAGAGGGACGAAACTTCCCGAGGTCATGTCCTCGAACCCGTTTCCTGGACCTTGGGGAAGGGACTACACTCTCGACTTTGTTCAAGGACCAGACCTCTGGTTACGGTACTTTTACACGAAGGTTTACGAAACGTCGTAAACCCACCTTTACCGGAGTAGTTAGTAGAATAACAAAACACCCGGAGACTCCCACGAGGACCCTTGCTGTCCCTGACACTGAGTAGGACGACATGACGACATTATAATTTCTTTTATTTATTGCCTTGATTCTTCCGTAATTCACTCCTTTACTCCGTGCCCTCGTACTCCGTCTCCACTAGGATGACGTGACGAAGATTCACTTATAGTGGGTTAATTACCCTTCGTCTTGGGTCCTTTGCTTGACGGTTTAGTGTCAAGAGACTTACTTGACGTCTTGTATGTCAGTCTACCATCACTTAAGGGGTCCGGCCGGAAAAGGACACTCGAGGGAAAGACTTATTGTTCCTTCACGTACGTTAACCGAACAAGAGACAGAATTCATTATTACCGTTATTGTTCTGGAATACAAACACGTCACAAAGGACCAAATGTGTCGTGTAAAGGTATGTAGTGCAATAAAATAAGTGTTTCATTAGGACATCTGTGGGTCGGTCCTTCTTCCGTCACGAGTCTCCCCGTAAAGATATTCAGACTCTGTCGTCTCGTACGAATACTCTCGTATCCGAGACCTTGAACTTTTAGATTCTTATAACCAAGAATCTGGTCGAGACCTTGGAATTTAGAATTGACAGTTTCAAGTCACAAGAAGAGATAGTCCCCTCTATTATCGTGACAACGTTCCATAAGTTTGTTTAGTCTGGATATTAATGACTCGTGTTATATAAAAAATGGTAACCGTTTTCCGAGAATTATCAACGTTTTCATTAGGAATTGAGTGCTACTATACATCTACCAACAACAAGTCAACGGTTCAGTAGAGAGTGAGAAGTGTTGGGGTACCTGACGTCACGTGGTTCGAAGGGTCAGGAAGTGATAGAAGACCTCAAACGGGTTCAAGTACAGGTGACTTAACCACTACGGTAGGTCGGTAGAGTAGGACAGTGAGAGAAAGGGAAGACGGAAGTTAGAAAGGGTCGTAGTCCCAGAAAAGGTCCCTCAACCGACAAACGGAGTCCACCGGTTTCATAACCTCGAAATCAAAGTCGTAGTCAGGAAGGTTACTTATAAGTTCCAACTAAAGGAAATTCTAACTGACCAAACCACAGGAACGAAAGGTTTCATTAGAGTTCTCAGAAGATGTCGTGGTGTCAAACTTTCGTAGTTAAGAAACAGTGAAACGTAATTAATGACGGGTCGAGAGCATACGCACGTACTAATGACCTTTTTGGTATCGGAACTGATATACCTGGAAAAAACCGTTTCCCTACAGAAACGAGAAGTTGTGTGACAGATCCAAACAGTATCGAAAGAACGGTTCTTCGTTAGTAGAAGATTAAAGTACCAACAGCAGTGGTAGACGTAACTAAAATCTCGGGTTCTTCTCCTTTAGACAGTGACGAAGGTGGAAAAGAGGAAGACAAACGGTACTTCACTATCCTGGTCTATATTACTAGAATCAAAAGTTTAGGACTTGAAATTCAACCGAAAAGTAAGAGGAAGAAGTGGGAGTAGTTCTCCGAGAATCAAGGAGAAGTGAAAGACGGTAATTTCACCATAGTAGGTATATAGACTCCAACAATAAAGAGGACCGTCAGAACTATGGTCGAACATTGAGTAGGTCAGGTCGTAAAGTGTACTACACGAGACGTATATTCAATTTATTTGTTCTACTGTTATTTGTCGGAACAATATGAGGAAAAAGTTAGGACTTTGTCAGTCAACAAGGTATGTCCTAAGTCTTCACATTTGTCGTGCTGCAAAACACAGTAGTCAAGTCAAGTCAGCGAGTCAGCACAGGCTGAGAAACACTGGGGTACTTAACATCGTGCGGTCCGGAGGGACAGGTAATGGTTGAGGACCTCAAGTGAGTCTAAGTGTAGGTAGCTCAGTCACTACGGTAGGTCGGTAGAGTAGGAGACATCCGGGGAAGAGGAGGACGGGGGTTAGGGAGGGTCGTAGTTTCAGAAAAGGTTACTCAGTTGAGAAGCGTACTTCACCGGTTTCATGACCTCGAAGTCGAAATCGTAGTAAGGAAGGTTTCTTTAGGGTCCCAACTAAAGGAAGTCTTACCTGACCAACCTAGACGAACGTCAGGTTCCCTGAGAGTTCTCAGAAGAGGTTGTGGTGTCGAGTTTTCGTAGTTAAGAAGTCGCGAGTCGGAAGAAGTGTCAGGTTGAGAGTGTAGGCATGTACTGATGACCTTTTTGGTATCGGAATTGATCTACCTGGAATCAGCCGTTTCATTACAGAGACGAAAACTTATACGAAAGATTCAACCAGTATTACTGAAATCTCTATTTAATGGTCCCAAACTTAGATTCGAGACAGTGAACTTTAACACATTAAACTTTGTTCTAAGAATTTAAGGGATACGGAGTCAAAAGAGTAGGTATTTTATCCACGAAACTTCTAATTTACTCATTCATATACTTTACGTGACAGAGTGACGGACTCAGTAGACATGAACCAATGAGAAACAAAGTCCGAGACGACAGATAAAAGTATAATAAAAGTGGAGTCAATTACGCTAATGAGTCTTGACAAAATTCATGACATGAAATGACACCGTTTCTTGGACGGACGGTTCCATCCTTTGTCCTTTGTATTGTCTACTTCCAAACTAGGAACCCACACTTTCTAGGGGACCTCCTCCCGTGAAGGACCTCCCGTTGGGTTAGGTCATAAGAAACGACCTCATAGAGTACCTGTCTCTTCGGACCGCCTCATACCAGGTATCCCAGTGTTTCTCAGTGACTTCGTTGAATCGTGTCGTGTCATAATAAATTCCCTTAATTGTGACCTACGATAATGTCTGTTTAGAGGTATAGAGTTACCGAATGGTGCTAATTTGAAGGATAGGTATAATGTAAGGTTGCGGACTATCAGTCTCAGACACACACAACAACAACAACAACCCCATATGAGGTCCGTCCATAAAACTCTGGTTTCGCGAATAGTACGACACAGAGATGGGTAAGGATGTGGGAGTCTCAAAAGAGGAAAACCATCAACTCCCCTCGTATCCTTACTCCGGGTCCTTAAAGATATCCAGTTCTGACCTTCAACTTGTGTAACGAAAACGAGAGTAAGGAATATGTCTTGAGTCAGTTTGTATACCGGTAGGAAGTGAGTTTCTTCAGACTCTTTACCTCAGATCGGAACACGGGGTTTTTTCCTTTCTAGTCTGCGTTCTCCGAAGATCCTTAGAGACGGTGTTCAGGTCTCATGTCCCGAAGAAGCGAAGGGTCGTCGTCTGAGACATTTTACAACGTGATGATTACTCCCGGTAACACAGGACTATGAGAGATTAGAAAGGGGAAAGAGGGTTCCGTAGTAAGAGGGTACTACTGGAGTACTCGTCACGAGAAATGGAACTGTCGTTCTAACCAGGATGAAGACTAGTACCAGATTTGACATTTATTAGAAAGGAAACTTACCTTTGTATCGAGAGAACTGTAATCTTATACAGTTTTTGTACGATGAACTCTTTAGTCGATTCCCGTTCTGGGTATTACGTCTTTAAGTCACGGAACACTGTTCGTGAGGTAAACGAAAGTCTCCGATTTGAAGTCTCGGACTAGTATCCCTGTTCCAGTTCCATCTGTATGTTCAATATCGTCCGTTTACCTTTACTCGACCTTCCGTTATTTTATTTTATTTTAGTCTCTGATCCTTCGTTTCATGTTGAAATCTCGGTTCTCCTTTAAAGTCTGTGTCATCTTTTGAAATTTTTTGACCCTTGGTCCGTGTACTTCTCAACAACACTGACTCAGTGGTTCAGTATAGACTAAGAAACTCTGGGGTACCTCACATCGTGTGTCCCAAGAGACGGGAAGTCGTAGAGGACCTCAAACGAGTCTGAGTACAGGTAACTCAGTCACTACGGTAGGTTGGTAGAGTAGGAGACAGTGGGGGAAGAGGACGGAAGTTAGAAAAGGTCGTAGTCCCAGAAATGTTACTCAACCGAGAAGTGTAGTCCACCGGTTTGATAACCTCCAAGTTGTAGTCAAGAATTTTATGAGTTCTGACTAAAAGAAATTCTAACTGACCAAACTAGAACGTCAGGTTCCCTGAGAGTTCTCAGAAGAGGTTGTGGTGTCAAACTTTCGTAGTTAATAAGTCACAAGTGGGAAGAAATACCAGGTTGAGAGTGCAGGTATGTACCGATCACCTTTTTAGTATCGGAACTGATATCCCTGGAAACAGTCGTTTCACTACAGAGACGAAAATTTATGTTGGTCCTTTGTTCTTAGAGACTGTTTTAGTATGGACGTATCTAATGTCATCTGACATATCTTCATGGTCAACCCACAGGAGGTTGTGACCGAGGTCGAAAGTGACCTGGGACCAGGGTTGGTGAGGTAGTCACAGAAACGGAACTGGGGGTCAGGGTGCAACTGGTTGTGGACTGTCGGTCACTTCCAAATGTGTGTTACTCCAGGTCTTTACTCTGTTGGTCCCGTGGTCCGTACAGTAGGTCGATGTGACTCACCGACTTCCCGTCCAGGGACGATCAATCTCACACTGTTTTGCACCAGGTGACCTCTTTGTTTACCGTCTGGTGAAGTGATACCAAAGGAACTCTTGGGGTACTTATCATACTTTTCCGTTTTTCTATACTGTGACTTTTTACTGGGGGTTCCAGTCATCCACAGGTTATACGATGACTCCTTCTCATCTCTTTATCGTGGTGGACCCTTCTGGAGTTTATCAGAGGGAAACTATAAGAAAGAAAAATTTTTTAAAAAAATTTTACATAAAAATTAACTTCCTATTAACGAAACGTTATACCAAACTAAAGACGGTATGTAGTTGTACTTAGTCGGTATCAACACACATACAGGGGAGGGAGAAGGTGGTGGGAGGGTGGAGGTTGAGAAGAGGTGGGAAGATGTAACAATGTCTCGGAAATAAAACCTCGAAACCTTTTGATACACAATCAGTCCGTAGAATCAAATATAAGAAATTCTTTATGGACTTTAGTTCTATAAAGTTAACGAAATCGTCAAGGACGTCTCAGTCATTCAATATGACCAAATTTCGTACCTGGGATTTCGTTTTAGTCGGAGCCTAACTTAGGACTAAAAGACAGCGTCGACATGTTGGGACTCCTTCATGTATGGAAGAGACATAGAGTCATAAAAACACACATTTTACTTCAGTCACTTATTATACACGTAGTGTCCTAACAACACTACTAATTTATCCTTATTTTTCGTAAATCTGATTACGACGTGGAAGTCATTTGTAAGTTATTCACACGTAACGACAACAGATCTCCATTCAAAACTGTCAATCCTACAAAATTATTCTTACACGATTTAACTTCCAGGTATATGTCCACTCGGTTTTTCTAGTTCCAGAAAACAGAGTTATTAAATTCTGAGTAAAAATTTATACACTGGTCAATCTATCAGATCCGGGTGTCATTACGTATCCTGGTACTTTAAGAAAATCGGACTTGTAAAAAAAAAAAAATTAGTCTCATGTCGACGAAATGTTACGACACAATCAAAAACGACATGTTATTTCACTTAGTCGATATACATATGTATGTAGGGAAGGGAGGACCTGGAGAGAGGGGAGTGGGATAGACTGGGTAAATTCAGTGATGTCTCGTGATCCGACACGAGGGACATGTCATCGAAGGGTGATCGCTAGACAAGGTGTGGGTCGTCATATGTATTTAGTTAGGGTTGGAGGGTTAAGTAGGATGAGAGATGGGGTACAAGTGTACAGAGAAAAGATGTAGATACAGAGATAGAGACAGGACGTTTATCCAAGTAGACATGCTAAAAAGATCTAAGGTGTAAAAAAATAAAAATAAAAAAACCAAAATAATTAAAAAATAAAAAAAAATTTAAAATTTTAGAAATTAAGAATGTACGCAAGGGTTTGTACTTGGGGGGAGGGTGGAGGGAGGGGTGTTGTAGAGAGACCCAGTAGGGGTACGTGGTCGGGGTTCGTTCGACGTGGGATGCAGTCTGTACCTGACCGCTAAGTTAAGAATGTACTGTCATATGTACAATCTTAAGGGTAAGAGGGTTTAGTAGGGTGGGAGAGGGAGAGGGAGACTCAGGTTTTCAGGCAATATGTGTAGACACAGAAAAAAGGACAGAACGTATGTCCCAGCAGTAACGGTAGAAGGATTTAAGGTATATATACACAATCATATGACATAACCACAAAAAGAAAGACCGAATGAAGTGAGACATATTAACCGAGGTCAAAGTAGGTAGAGTAGTCTTGACTAAGTTTACTTAAGAAAAATTGCCGACTCATTATGAGGTAACACATATACATGGTGTCGAAAGAATAGGTAAGTAGACGACTACCTGTAGATCCAACAAAGGTACAGGACCGATAATATTTGTCACGACGCTACTTGTAACCCCATGTACACAGAGAAAGTTAAGACCAAAGGAGCCACACATACGGGTCGTCACCCTAACGACCCAGTATTCCATCAAGATAAACGTTAAAAACTTCCTTAGAGGTGTGACAAGAGGTATCACCGACATGATCAATCGTAAGGGTGGTTGTCACATCCTCCCAAGGGAAAAGAGGTGTGGGAGAGGTCGTAAATAACGAACGTCTAAAAACCTAGCGTCGGTAAGACTGACCACACTTCACCATGGAGTAACACCAAAACTAAACGTAAAGAGATTATTACTCACTACAACTCGTAGAAAAGTACACAAACAATCGGTAGGCATACAGAAGAAACCTCTTTACAGATAAATCAAGAAACCGGGTAAAAAACTAACCCAGCAAATAAAAAGACCTTAACTCGACGTCTTCAACGAACATATAAAAACTCTAATCAACAAACAGTCAACAAAGTAAACGATAATAAAAGAGGGTAAGTCTTCCGACAGAAAAGGTGTAAAAAAATTTCCTTTAATGGTTTACAGGGTTCTTCGGTATATAAATTTTATTTTACTTATTTCATAGACATCCTATCGATTTAAATTTCAAAATTGAAATGATAGTCAGGAAGTTCTATTTAGTCAACGTTTTACATACAGATCCAATTCGGACAACTAAAGTGATTGAGTAGTTGACGACTCGTAGTACCCACTTCCAGTACACACTTCGTAGTCACTATTCCGTCTCAGTGGTTACTCTGCTCCATCAGAAACACAAGTCACTGTTTTTTGTAGCTCCTTTATTAGTGAGTTAATTAAGAAAGTCGACATGATGTATACTTCTTTTTTCCTTTTCGAATACTTCTTTATTGTGTCTTTCTCAATAAAATTCCACTCCCAGGGTCCCTTCAGAAGGGGTTCGTTTCATATAGATAGATTCGGTCCTCAAGGACCAATTGATCTTTAAGGTTCTGTAAGTGATTTCATAACTAACATCAGACCTCCATGGGTTGTGTTTAGATATCTTTTATAAAGTGAAAGATAGACATACATCTGTATCTTAAATTCTAGTACGTAGAACAGGCAGTTTTCACGATAGTTCAGTATATATGTTTAATCTCCTTCTCTTATCCTCCTCCTTAACAGTTCACGTCTGTAGATAAAAATTTTAAATTAACCTTTAGTACAACTGATAACTCTCTGATAAAGATTATTCAGACTACAAACTTCACGGTAACTATCCGTTCAAGATTTGTATACAAGAAAAGATACCAATAAGACTCGGTATATAAAGTGAATCATCAGTTATGGATACAAGACTACTTTTACAGGTATTTACAACGTTTAAGATATTGTTAAAAGGACAGTATAAAAAGGACGTACACTATTTTATGTGTCTTTATTAGTTATCTCTGTACTGACATGGATTTTCACAGACGAAGACAATACTTTATAACTGAACTCTTTGTATCCATACACCCGTCTCATCATTACCAGAGAGTTTCTACACGTGTAGGATTAGGGACCTTAGACACCTATACAATACAATGTACCGTTTCCCCCTAAACCTCCAACATATACCTTAATTTGAACGATTAGTTGACTTAGTTATAACCCTTTGTAAGGACCTGATAGGTCCGTCCCGGTAATACCTTCTTTCTCTTTGTCTCCTTAGTCGAAGTTGCGTACAAGTTAGTGAGTCAGGAAAGACTGAGAAACACTGGGGTACCTGACATCGGACGGTCAGAGAAGACAGGTACCTTAAAAGGTCCGTTCTTATGACCTCACCCAACGGTAAAGGAGGACGGAGTCACAGTCTCCCTACACAAAACTCTTACTGAGTCAGTAGTAACGACCTAGACTTCTGCCCTTCCCGAGTACTGGGTTCATCACGGTTATCGGAGAATCTCTGACTTTCCCACTCTTGCATCTACGAGAAAATCTCGAAGGTCTTTCTTGTCGTCGAGACTACTATGACAAAAATCTTTTCAGAGACTCGGAATTGGTAAATCGGGTCAAGACCTCACTCGAGTCTTCAGATAAGTACACTCAGAGTCAGTGAAGACGAGCGAGTATGAGCCCAATGACAACCAGGAGGATGTTATCCTCACTGAAGGTCTTTATGAAGATGGTACATCATACGGTTTGGTAGGTCCCGGCACCACCGTACTTCCGGATCCCAGTCTCCAGTACAACACTATACTTATACAGGATTCGTGGTCAATATCTTCCATACATTTATCACCTACTCTTTACTTAAATTTCACAAAGTTTAGTCTTCGGCATACGTTTTAAAAAGATGGTTTATAGTGTCGAGTATAAATTTCCTTAGACTTAATATTTTATTGTATTTTAACTTTCTATTATTTAGACTCAAAAATTCTACGATTAAAACATCATTTATCTTATTGTTACCCTTTGATGATGTTGTACAGAAAGTCTTGTTTACAAATTTGTAGATTCGTAAGGTTTAAAACTCTCCTATTTACAAAGAAATAATTTTTTTTACTACATAGGAAACCTTGTAAGACTCTGGTGGAGATTAGACATCGAGACTAAGAATTGTTAGTTATTAATATGACTAGACTAGGTCTGTCCAATCCGAAGAGAATGTCTGGGTAATATTTTTTATATATAAAAATTTCTGTTTTGTTCTTACCAAATAAAAGGTTACAGGGTACATCAAGTCAAGTCAAGTCAAGTAAAGTCAGTGAGTCAGCACAGGCTGAGAAACGCTAGGGTACTTAGTGTCGTGCGGTCCGAAGGGACAGGTAGTGGTTGAGGGCCTCAAGTGAGTTTGAGTATAGGTAGCTCAGCCACTACGGTAGGTCGGTAGAGTAGGAGACAGCCGGGGAAGACGAGGACGGGGGTTAAGGAGGGTCGTAGTTTCAGAGAAGGTTACTCAGCTAAGAAGTGTACTCCACCGGTTTCATGGCCTCAAAGTCGAAATCGTAGTAAGGAAGGTTACTTGTAGGTCCGGACTAAAGGAAGTCTTACCTGACCAACCTAGAGGAACTTCAGGTTCCCTGAGAGTTCTCAGAAGAGGTTGTGGTGTGAAGTTTTCGTAGTTAAGAAACCGTGAGTCGAAAGAAGTTCAGGTTGAGAGTGTAGGTGTGTACTGGTTACCTTTTTGGTATCGAAACTGATCTCCCTGGAAACAACCGTTTCATTACAGAGACGAAAACTTATACGATAGATCCAACCAGTATTGAAAGGAAGGTTCTTTATTCGTAGAAAATTAAAGTACCGACGTTAGTGGTAGACGTCACTAAAACCTCGGTGGGTTTTATTTCGGACTGTGACAAAGATGACAAAGGGGTAGATAAAGAGTACTTCACTACCCTGGTCTACGGTACTAGAATCAAAAGACTTATAACTCAAAATTCCGTTGGAAAAGTGAGAGGTGAAGGTGAAAGTAGTTCTCCGAAAAATAAAGGAGAAGTGAAAGACGGTATTCCCACCACAGTAGACGTATAGATTCCAATAACTATAAAGAGGGTCGTTGGAACTAAGGTCGAACACAAAGAAGGTGGGGTGTAAAGAGTACTACATGAGACGTATCTTCAATTTTTTCGTCCCACTGTTATATGTCGGAACTGCATGAGGAGAAGGATAAACCTTGGTCAGACAACAAGGTACAGCTCAAGATTGACAACAAAGGACTGGACGTATGTCCAAAGAGTTCTCCGTCCAGTCCACCAGACCATAAGGGTAGAGAAAGTCTTAAAAGGTGTCAAATAACACTAGGTGTGTCAGTTTCCGAAACCGTATCAGTTATTTCGTCTTTATCTACAAAAAGACCTTGAGAGAACGAAAAAGGTACTAGGTCGTCTACAATCGTTAACTAGAGAGTAAGGAGACGGAAAAGATTTTACTTGAACTTGTAGACCTTCAAGTGCCAAGTGCATAACGACTTCGGACCGAACCTCTTCAAATTTGTAATAAAATGATCGTACACTCTACTCACGTTAACACTCCATCAAACTCGCAACAAACCGTAACGGAAAGATACCCTAACCTTACTTTTGACTGAAAAAGGTCAGGACACCGGTAAAGACTCAAAAGGTTTAAACGACCGTATAACTCATGTCGTGAAAGTGTCGTAGTAGAAAGTCCTAAACTTTATCGAGTCGACCTTAAGGTAGTGGAGGTGATCGAAACAAGTATCACTACGAAAGATTTCGGGTAAACTGAAGTGTAAGGTCGTACAGACCGAGATCCACTACAGGGTGAATTAGTGATTTATTAACAATTTATATACCCGAATAAATAATTTGACGAGAAACTTTTAAATTAACCTATATATTTTTGGTCATGTGAATTCAAAAGTGTAACTTTTTGTTTAGATTAGGAACTTTTCAAAACGAAAGAAGAAGTAAAAGAGGTTGAGTGGAGTCCGACTTTGGATTCTTAGTACGGACAGGAGAGAAAAGGAAAGTAGAGTGGTGATTAAGAATTTTTTTTTTTTTTTTTTTTTCAGTTCCTGATACATGGTCCTTAACAAGAACTGAAATGTTACCTGAGTACTCAATTTAGGTAACCAGAATAGAAGTTTTGATTATAGACTTAGATTGATCAGGGATGAAGATGGAAGTACTGTGGAAAGGTTTCGTGATGTAACGAGTTAACCTTAGTACGTTATCGAAAAATTGAACGGAGGACTAACATGATATTACTATATCATCTTAATCGGGGTTGTTAGATAAGAGGTGTATCGGCAATCTTACTAAAAATTTTTCTAGTCTAGTATAGTACATTAAAAGGAAGAATATTGTAAGGTTGCCGAATAATCATATTAGTTCATTTTTCGTCTGTAGAAGGACACTAGTACGGAGATATGTTAGACCGGGAAGTAAAGACTGGTGTAGGGAATCATAAAAGAAGGAACAAGTGTGGTGTAGTAAGTACGATCGAAGGAGCTAGGAACTTGTGCTAGTTACATAAGAGCTGAGTCTTGGGAACGGTAACGACAAAGGAGTGGGTTTCTACGAAAAAGTATTCGAGAAGTGTACCACGTGAGTCAGTCCGAAGTCGAATGGATTCATGAGAGAGCTCAAGGTTTCAGAAGAGTAGAATAGTTTGTAAAACTATGTCAATTCGGTGACATTTACATATCGAGTAATACTTGTGTCAACAAAATTTTCAGGCCAAACTGTAGAAAAAACGGTCACTTGGGTCCAACTGTGAGAGGTAGGAATTACGAACAGTACGGACACAAATTTTTAGGTGAGGCCTAAATGTCATTACGAATTGTAGTCGAAGTGGGTAATGTACACAGTGGTAAAGAAGGACAAGACGGAAACTAGTCACCTCTATAGACGGAGGTGGTACGTCAAGAAACTAATCAGTAATAAAGAGGTTTTAATTTGTAGTCACTATGACTCTGAAATTACGTTTCAAATAAGAAATGTGACATTGTTTTTTATAGACCCAGAAATTTGAACTCATAGATATACTGAGAGAATTGTAAGAGTAAATGTGACTCAAAATAATTTCTCTCAATTTTTATTCGCATATAGTCACCTTTGTCTTGTCCGATACGTTAGGTCTCCGGACTTGTGGTTGTCACAAGGAACCTTTAAAATCAAGACGGAGTCACCGAACTCGAAGGACCGGGACGGAGCCCTGACGGAAAATAGATACGTTATGCTATTGTTAGCGTCCATTTCTGAACGTACACAATTCAGAAAACACTCTAAGACGTAAGGTAAAATATAGACTCGTAAAATCTTAAGGTCTAGTACTAGAATCACAGTCTCAATTTTAAAAATGGTAGAACTTTACACAACACATTCTATTTACATTCGAACTACAAAATAGAGAAGAAATTGTAAGTTTACATGACTTTAACTTATTCGAACGAGAAAGGTCACCTCGAATTCCGTAGGGGAACAAAGGAAGACACTACATCTGTCTGTAGTACTACAGTCTGTTGTAATTAGAAGTGGAAGTGACATCATTTGACCGTGGTGGACCCTCCGGTGTGTAAACGGTCCTCTAAGAGATATGATAGTGTTGACAGTAAAGAAAGAAATCTTAACAGTGTGGGAAGTGTCAATCGTTTAACAAATAAATATGTAAGTTGTTTATGGATGACTCATGAATCCAGTCCCTGGTCGGTCTACGACTTTCATGTCTATATTTATTTTAGTATTATATACTACACATTATTATGACTATTTCATCTTCATTTTGTCGACGTCATTGTCGTTTTCCCATAGGGTTCTTTAAGAACCTGTCAACCTACTGAAAGAATATTGATTGTATCAATAACTAAATTGAAACTAATCTTCTTAAGAATAGAAAAAAGTCTCACCCATAAATAGTTAGTCTTATATTCTACAAAGAGGAAGATAGGTCTCTCTTCTTTAACCGGGAATACAAAAGTTTTATGTCGTGACTAAACTTCGGTACTTTAATTTTCTGCGAATGAGGAACCTTCCTTTCAATACTGGTTGGATCTGTCGTATAAGTTTTCGTCTCTGTAATGAAACAGCTGATTCCAGGTAGATCAGTTCCGATACCAAAAAGGACACCAGTACATACCTACACTCCAAACCTGACACTTCTTCCGACTCACGGCTTCTTGACTACGAAAACTTGACANTCCTTTCAATACTGGTTGGATCTGTCGTATAAGTTTTCGTCTCTGTAATGAAACAGCTGATTCCAGGTAGATCAGTTCCGATACCAAAAAGGACACCAGTACATACCTACACTCCAAACCTGACACTTCTTCCGACTCGCGGCTTCTTGACTACGAAAACTTGATACCACAACCTCTTCTGAGAACTCTCAGGGAACCTGACGTTCCTCTAGGTTGGTCAGGTAAGACTTCCTCTAGTTGGGACCCGAAAGAAACCTTCCTTACTACGATTTCGACTTTGAGGTCATGAAACCGGTGGAGTACGCTTCTCAACTGAGTAACCTTTTCTGAGACTGTGACCCTCCCTAACCCCCGACCTCCTCTTCCCCTACTGTCTCCCACTCTACCGACCTACCGTAGTGGTCGAGTTACCTGCACTCAGACTCACTTGAGGTCCTCGACCACTACCTGTCCCTCCGGACCGCATGACGCTAAGTACCCCAGCGTTTCTCAACCTGTCCTGACTCGCTGACTTGGCTTGACTTGTCATTGTTGGTATACTTAGACTATAATGGTAATGAATATAAAATATATCTTATTGTGACTCCGATCATCCATAATTTATCAAACGTGAACCAGGGAACGGAGGTTTGTGATTTCGAAGAGTGTTATTTCAACTTTGATTTATTTAAATGGGATACTTCTCACATTAAAGAAGTGAAATGAGGTACAAGTGGTTTGTTACCTTATTAATGAAGTAACTGGTCTAGTTTTCAGTGTTTCGGTCATAAAAATAGTCAAAAAGGGAAATTATAAGTTTGAAGTAGTGGAATGGAAGTACCGGGAATGGAGGGACTTATTTAAACACTGTTAGTATGAACGAAGTAGAAATAGGTTACAAAATAAAATCCAAAAGGAATTTTCGTCTCAACCCACCAAACAAAAGCGAAAAAGAAAACTCCCCACTAGGGTTTCTTATTCTCGTCTCTTTGTTTTCTACCCGTTGTTCTTTCGTTCCTTTCAATTGGGTTTCTCACCCAATACTCGACTAGGATGACACCCATTGCTCCGAAGTTAAAACGATCTTAAGAGACTCCTAAGTACCTCTTACGTAAAGTCTTAAAAGACGGATTCCTAGTCTTCTCCGTCCACACTTAATGACCTAAGAGAAACGGTGACCACTTCCTAACTGAATATTGATGGAATATAAACAACCGTTTACGTAGTTTTACCGACGTACCCTTGGACCTACGTCTTTCACTCATCGACACCACTCTACGAGAAGTAAATATTAATACGTGTAGATCCAAGATGTCGCGCCTCTTCCGTTACCGTGGGGTGAGGTCATGAGAACGGACCTCTTAGGGTACCTACCTCCTCGGACCCTCCGACGTCAGGTACCCCAGCACTTCTCAGCCTGTGATGACTCACTGAAGTGAAAGTGAAAAGTGAAAGTACGTAACCTCTTCCTTTACCGTTGGGTGAGGTCACAAGAACGGACCTCTTAGGGTCCCTACCCCCTCGGACCACCCGACGGCAGATACCCCAACGTGTCTCAGCCTATACTGACTTCACTGAATCGTAGTCGTCGTCGTCGTCCAAGATGTCGCTTCTGCTCTTATTTTGCTATCCGACTCTCACACACCCCTATCTATGTTCTGAGTAGATTATTTTCGTCAGGGGACAGAAAAACCGTGGTCCCTGGTCAAAGTACTTTCTGTTAGAAAGGTACCTGGTCCCCACCCCTGTACCAAACCCCTACTAAGTTCACGTAATGTAAATAACACGTGAAATAGTGATAATAATGTAGTCAAGGTGGAGTCTAGTAGTTGGTGATCTAGGGTCTCCAACCCCTGGGGACTAGATTGTGTATTGTAGAAAACAGAACTGAAATTTAGAATAGAGTAGACTTAATAAAATACATTGGTGTTGTAGAAGTTTACAAACATATAATAATAGTAGTAGAGATATGTAAAAATACTACCTTTATTATCAAAGTTTGGGATTAATTACTTATATGACGAATTACAAAATAACTATCTTTATGATGAATTAAAAATCTAGTAGGAAATTCTCGGTGGAAGTAAAAATACCAGAGAACTGTCACACTCTCAAATTCTTCTCAATAAACAAGAGTCCATCTTCCGTCTACTCATCTCTACCCGGTACTGAGACACCTACGACAAGAACGTGGACCTTACAATCACTAACGAGGGCATACTCCTACCTTTCACAACGTTAGTTGTAGGTTCTAAAGTACACAGGAAAACCATAGGTAGTATTTTAAGACTCTAGAGTAGTTATGGTCTTTAAAAGAAAAGATAATCATAGTTTCCTCAAACATTAAACTGTAGATGGTAACGGTTTTTAAATTCATAAATGTTCCGAGATAACAGTAGTCAAAGAATTTGGGAAGAACGTACTGACGGTAAGTTGACCGTTTAGGGTCAACATAAATGGGACTGTGGGTAGTCAACAGTTGACAGTCAACTAATGTAGGAAAGGAACTTATATCCTAATATAGGATATAAATGAGACGTAGAATCAAAACAGAAAAACATAATACTCATGTAAAAACCAGTAGTGAAGAGTAAAGGGTCACCGTTGTCCGTTGACGACCATACCTGTCATTTTGTCGGGATAGAGGTCAGAGGACCATTGGTATATGGGTAAGTCAAGTCAAGTCAAGTCAACGAGTCAGAACAGGCTGAGAAACGCTGGGGTAATTAACGTCGTGCGGTCCGGAGGGACAGATAGTGGTTGAGGGTCTCAAGTGAATCTGAGTGTAGGTAGCTCAACCACTACGGTAAGTCGGTAGAGTAGGAGACGGCAGGGGAAGAGGAAGACGGTGGTTAGGGAGGGTCGTAGTCTCAGAAAAGATTACTCAGTTGAAAAGGGTACTCCACCGGTTTCATGACCTCAAAGTCGAAATCGTAGTCAGGAAGGTTTCCTGTGGGTCCTGACTAGAGGAAATCCTACCTGACCAACCTAGAGGAACGTCAGGTTTCCTGAGAGTTCTCAGAAGAGGTTGTGGTGTCAAGTTTTGGTAGTTAAGAAGCCACGAGTCGAAAGAAGTGTCAGGTTGAGAGTGTAAGTATGTACTGGTGACCTTTTTGGTATCGGAATTGATCTGTCTGGAAACAACTGTTTCATTACAGAGACGAAAACTTATACGATAGATCCAACCAGTATTGAAAGGAAGGTTCCTGATTGGCAGAAAATTATATGGGTAATGAAATCACTTTATGAAGTAGGAAGTAAATAAAGTGTACCCTCGATTGTTAGTATCGGAGGGTAAGAATACCGGTTTGCCCGTTTGTATGCTGGCTAGAACGTGACTGTTGTCCCAGTATAGAGGTCTTTTTTTATAACGATGGTCCTTATACTGAGTTTGTTGTAGTATAAGTCGGAATGGACAGGGTGGAAGATTAGTCTTAATGGTCATGGGTCATAAAGTGAGAGAACCATTGTCTCTGGACTTTATGTATTCCGTTGTACATCTCTCTTAATTTCTACACTCTCTTACTTTTGTCACTGTCTCTAACTCGTCAGAAACTAAGATAAATCCTATTCTAAATAACTAAATATAAAATACGACGACGATTCAGCGAAGTCAGTTTAGGCTGAGACACGCTGGGGTATCTGCCGTCGGGTGGTCCGAGGGGCCAGGGACCCTAAGAGGTCCGTTCTTGTGACCTCACCCAACCGTAACGGAAGAGGTAATACATAATATTATTATACAATTATAATATTATCAGAATATGTATAATTATATTGTCTAATAATAGTTTTAGATATATTAAATATCAATAATAAATATCTAAATAATCGAGGGGTATAGTTTGGTATTTCTCCTATTCACATTTGTTATTTATAATGTAAACGTCTTTAATGGAATTCAACTTAAAGACAATGGAGTTGGTTTCTAAAGACTTATGAAGTGATTTGTATACAGAAGGTTTATTACACAGTTTTTAAAGATTTTTAATAGGTCGGGGATATGGTGTTCGTAAGTCATCAGTAGTAAGTCTTCGAAAGTTGGAGACGGAAATGAATATACTCATTTGAAAAAAAATAAGATTCTTGTGTAATTCGAAACTTTTTAATCTTTCAAACATAAGAGGTACGGATCAAATAAGACACGTTTGTCCTGTGATTCTTAACGTACCTGTCGTCGGACACGAGAGATTAAGGGTCTATGATGGTACAAGTAGTGAGAAGGGTCTTTGGGTAGAAAGGTTGTCTGTCCCGAAAGTAAAAGGGTATACCAGACCTTCGGTGATGAAAGTATATAAGAGGAAGGTCTCCGTTAATGAGTATAAGTATAAGAGACTCCAATATTCGGAGTAGAATTTCCACCTTTCAGAAGTCCTTTTATTTGGATGTCTCTACCCCAGTAAATCTTTCTGGTGAACTGGACGGAGGACTCTTTAGACATACGTTCAGTTCTTCGTTGTCAATCTTGACTTGTACCTTGTTGTCTGACCAAGGTTAAGTCCTTTCCTCATACAGTTCCGACATATAACAGTGGGACGAATAAATTGAACAAACGTCTCATGTAGTACACCTTACGGTCCGACCAACTTCGTGTTCGACCTTAATACTAACGACCCTCTTTATAGTTATTAGAGTCTACACGTCTTCTGTGGTGGGAATACTGTTTTTCGCTTCTTTTTGATTTCTCGGAGGACTACTTTCACTTTCTCCTCTCACTTTTTTGACCGAATTTTGAGTTGTAAATTTTTTGCTTCTAGTACCGTAGACCAGGGTAGTGAAGTACCGTTTATATACCCTTTTGTTACCTTTCTTACTGTCTAAAACAAAACCCCTCCAGGTTTTAGTGACGTTACCACTGACGTCGGTACTTTAATTCTGTGAACGAAGAACCTTCTTTTGGATACTGGTTGGATCTGTCGTATAATTTTTCGTCTCCGTAATGAAACGGTTGTTTCAGGTAGATCAGTTTCGATACCAAAAAGGTCATCAGTACATACCTACAATCTCAACCTGATATTTCTTTCGACTCATGTCTTCTTAACTACCAAAACTTGACACCACAACCTCTTCTGAGAACTCTCAGGGAACCTGACATACCTCTAGGTTGGTCAGTTAGGATTTCCTTTAGTCAGGACTTATAAGTGACCTTCCCGACTATGACTTCGACTTTGAGGTTATGAAACCGGTGGACTATGCTTCTTGACTGAGTAACCTTTTCTGAGACTACGACCCTTTCTAACTTCCACCCTCCTCTTTCCCTTCTGTCTTCTACTCTACCAACCTACCGTAGTGGCTGAGTTACCTACACTCAAACTCTTTCGACGTCCTCAACCACTACCTGTCCCTTCGGACCGCACGATGTCAGGTACCTTAGTGTTTCTCAGTCTGTGCTGACTCGTTGACTTGACTTCACTTAAGTTTTTATGGTAGTAGTGTAAACCCTTAGTTACATAATTATCGTTAAGGTGGCTGATTTCACTCATAGTACAAAAATAAAGTTATTCATTGTTGTTTTTTTTCGCAAACTTCGATAAAGTATTAGTGCAGACCCTTTTTTTCTTTTATTTGTACATCTGTGTAGTCTTATCTTTAAATGAAGGAACTGTATTATTTCTTAAAAAATTTGGTTGACGGTTGTAGTGTGAATACCACTTTTTGATCAGAACTCTTTAAAATTACTCTTAATTTTAGTCCTTGTTCCGTTTCCGTAGTAATAAAAAATTGTAATACACCTTTAGGACAGGGTTCATTATTTCGTACTCTGTCTTTATTCTCTATAATGATAACTTTTACTTTCCTTTAATCGTGATGAACGTTCACAGTCTTAATATGTATGTATATATATATATATAAATATATTTACTTTCTCTTCACTCCATATTGTAGAATCTAACTTAAATTCTTATCATCAATATCAAATCTAATTATAATTTTTTTTTTTTGTCTACGAAATGACGTAAACTTTGTGTCATAGACTTTATGTAATTCTTGATAAAGTTGGTTTGTAAGATTTCGGTTTTAATATGGTAGGACTTTCGTGTGTTTTATTTTATGTGAAGTGTGTGTATTTACGTGTTGGTAGCGAATCCTTATAGTAACACACTTAGATATACTTCTTTTAATATTTACGGACATAATAAGACTTATCCAATATAACACCACTATTCATTAGGGGGATTTATTGGAACTAAACAAAGTACAGGAACCAGTCGACCTTATCGTTAGATAAGGTGTACCATAAATAAGTCCCTGGGTTCATAAACACAGAGACGTGGTACTAAACCCTTTTTACCTTCTACTTTTAACAAGTTCTAAGAAAGTCGTGAAGACGAATGAAAATAGTCGGTTTCGTTCCATCTACATTACAGATTAAAGTTTCCCCGTAAGTCAAGGCAAGTCAGTGAGTCAACACAGGCTGAGAAACACTGGGGTACTTGGCGTCCTGTGGTCCGGAGGGACAGGTAGTGGTTGAGGACCTCAGGTGGGTTTGGGTACAGGTGACTCAGTGACTACGGTAGGTTGGTAGAGTAGGAGACAGTAGGGGAAGAGGAGGACGGGAGTGAGAAAGGGTCGTAGTCCAAGAAAAGTTTACTAAGTCGAGAAGCGTAGTCCACCGGTTTCATAACCTCAAAGTCGAAGTTGTAGTCAGGATGGTTACTTGTGGGTCCTGACACTCTGTCACGTTATAATCGGTGTTAGACTTCACCCGAAGGGACCACCGAGTCTGCCATTTCTTAGACGGAGGTTACGTCCTCAGGGTTCAAACTAGAGACCCCGTCTTTCAGGGGACCTTTTCCCTTACCGTCGGGAGAGGTCATAAAAACGGAACTCTTAAGGTACTTGTCTCCTCGGACCGTCCTATGTTAGGTACCCCAGTGTTTCTCAGTCTGTGTTAACTTGTTTATTGTGAAAGTGAAAAGTTGATTTTTCAAAGTCACCAACTAACGTTATGGGTCCGATATATGATTTTGAAACCTAGGATCTTCGTCAAGGATCCGAGTTTAAGACCGAGACCGTCAACGAGTATTCATAAGAACCCAATGTAATAGAACTACACTAAAGAAGAGTAGACTTTTCATCTTTACTATTATAGTACACCGAATAGTTTAACGTGATGACAAGATATTTAAATACCTTTCTATAAAAAACTCTTTGATAAAACACAGTTCTTATATGATAAAACCCACGAATCTGTACTTTCATTTTTCAAAGTCAGTGAGTCAGCACAGACTGGGACGTTACGATACCTGACATCGGACTCTCAGAGGAGACAGGTACCTTAAGAGGTACGTTCTTATGACGTCACTTATCGGTGAGGGAAGAGGTCTCATAGAAGGGTTAGGTCCCTAACTTGGACCCAGAGGACGAAACGTCCATTTAAGAAATGACAGACTCGGTACTACATACTTTGTCTGTGTCCAGGGACGAAACTCCCTAGTATGTAAGAACCCTCTTTACGTCTTTTATTTCGTGTTCCTTTGACTTATTCATTTAATTTAGGATCATATTAGAAAATCCAATGACATTTCTGACAGAAATAAGACCAATGAAATGACCCTTTTCTGTAACCACCTTGTTCCTAGTCTTCTCGTTTCTTTGAGGGTTCCTCCGATGACATCGTTGGGTTCATCTCTACCCAACTTAGTTACATTTTCATTACCTTTACGACTCTTTATGTAGTCCGTTTTTTTTATAGATGTAAATCCTGGATTTATAAAACCTATACAAAACTCTCATCTCCATAACAATCTATATAAACCCCTATATGATACCTTTGTCTCATATATTACTTAATGTACACCTCATACTCTCTTTCTCTTCTCAATTAACTATTTGATTCCAAAAGTGTACCTCGGTAATTGACTCTACCTTTCCATCGTCACTTTAGGTCAAAGTTCAGACTTTACGACTCCTCTGTAGACTCTTGTTAACAATTCGTCCTTTGTATGTAAAATATCTCAAGTCCTCCTACGTATTGACCTTTCAGTTTACACCTATGAAGTATCTTTTACACAAGTTTCGGGTCGTTGAGTTAGTTTAGTGGTTTCTTCATTCCCAATCACAAAATTTACTCAATCACTTACCCTTACTGAAGTCTATTATCATATTTTATTTATAGATTATTTACAATCAACAACGATAATATGTAAGAACCTTCTCTGGTAACCAAGTTTTGAATCAAGAATGGTCCAATTATATGTCAGGACTTACGTAGAGTCATCTTAAGAAAACTGTTTTCTTCTACCGTCTTGATAAGATTACCAACAAACCCCTAAAGTAACTAGCAGGTCACCGATTCTAAGGTGCTAGAGTTATACCCCCCGGGTCCAAGCTAAGAACTAGTCCCTTAATCTAGGGTGCACGATTTTGATTCTGGATCGTGTCAGTTTATTTATTTTTTTTACTTAATTTTTTTTTCCGACGGACCTTTTCTTTAGTTGTACTTTGCTTAAACCTTTGTCACTCTACTCAAACCTTAAAATTCATATCACCATAGTTCCTCTCCCCAACTCTCACCGTCGGACAAGTGGTGGAGTAAAATGTGTCCAACCTATTGAAATAATTTGTACCCTGACTAAGTTCTTAATTGTCATTTTACTTCCCTTGTCTTCTCTAACAGAGTTTTGTCTAATACACTGTTATAGGTATAAACATAGCTTAACTACGTAATTTATTAGAACGTTCAGTTAATTAATACTGTCTACTCAACCGATAGGAATTAACCATGTGACAATCTAGAAATGGAGTCTAAAATGGTTTCATATAAAGTCTAACGAGTCTCTAAAAAAAAAAAATTATCTACTTCACTTTGTGATCTTCAAAATTTACTTATAGGTGAATGAAAAACCGATCTCTTTAGGTAAGACACGTATTCTTGTTACCTTTTTATTTTGTAAATTTACATACCGATGTATTCCCTAAGGGTTCACCGAGTTAGTCTTTTCTTAGGTGTTCGTTACGTCCTCTGACGGACGTCACGTCTCTAGGTCCAAGTTAGGGACCCAGTCCTCCTAGGGGACCTCTTCCTTTGTCGTTGAGTAAGGTCATAAGAAAGGACCCTTTAGGGTACCTGTCTCCTCGGACCGTCCGATGTCAGTCAGGTACCCCAGTGTTTCTCAGTCTGTACTGACTCGTTGATTTAATGGTGGTGGTTGTGGTTGTGGTATTTTGAAGTTTCAGTGATGTATAGTATGTAGAATAATAATATTTTTGCTTACTGTTTGAACCTTTAAATGGACCTAATTTTTTGTAATTACATAATTATATACCACGTTTAGAAATTCTTTTATTTTGGTTTATCGGACTTTCTTTGGATCCTTCTCTGTGCTCGTCCATTGAGTATCCTCATCTTTGTGTACACCGAAGAGATTTTATTTTGAAGGGTCCATTGTTTCTTTACGTTTATGGTTCTGCTCAGTTCTTAAATAAAAATTATAACTTACAAACATTTAAGTATCACTTCGTTCGTAAGAGATTCGTCAATTTAAGTATTTTGAAAAGATCTTTCGTTAAATCGGTTTGTTTAGGGTTCTAAATTATCTGTATTCGAAATTGGTTGATTAATACGTAAAACTTTAAGTAGGATTCTTGTATAGTTTTTACATCTGTTATTAAGATACAATTTCTTAAGCATGTCGTCACAATAAATATTGTCACGTGTCAACTTTTTCGTAAGATTTGGAATTTGTTATCCTTTAACGAATTCATTATCAGTTATGTTTACTATAATATGATACATTGGTAACTTTTACTATAAACGTCTAATGAAATTACTTTATTTTACGAGAGAGCCACTATGATTTACGTTCTTCGTCGCATGTTTTAGAATTAGTTTTATGATGGATGTCGATATATATATATATGTATCGTAAATGGTTATTTAGATATATCAGTATCCCGAAGGGACCACTGAGTCTCCATTTCTTAGACGGAGGTTGTATCCTCTATATCCTCTGAGCCAAAGTTAGGGACCCAGCCCTTCTAGGGAACTTCTTCCCGTACCTTTGGATGAGGTCGTAGGAACGGACCTCTTAGGGTACCTGACTCCTCGGACCACCCGATGTCAGACACCCCAGCGTTTCTCAGTCTGTGATGACTTCACTGACTTACGTGTGTACGATATATAAGTATTTATTATGTATTATCGTTTTACAATAAAGACATATGACTACACTACATAATATATGAATCCCTGGATTGTTTCCGTCTTCTATAATTCCACTGTTCTTATGTGTCTTCTTGACATGTTTTCTCTAGAAGTACTGGATCTATTAGTTCTACCACACTAGTGAGTGGATCTCGGTCTGTAGGACCTTACACTTCAGTTCAACCGAAATTCTTCTTAGTGATACTTGTTTCGATCACCTCCGCTACCTTAAGGTCAACTCGATAAAGTTTAGTACTTTCTACTGCGACACTTTCACGACGTAAGTTATACGGTCGTTTAGACCTTTTGAGTCGTCACCGGTGTCCTGACCTTTTCCAGTCAAAAGTAAGGTTAGGGTTTCTTTCCGTTACGGTTTCTTACGAGTTTGATGACGTGTTAACGTGAGTAGAGTGTACGATCATTTCATTACGAGTTTTAAGAGGTTCGGTCCGAAGTCGTTATACACTTGACACTTAAAGGTCTACAAGTGCGAGCAAAATCGTTTCCCTCTCCTTGGTCTCTAGTTTAACGGTTGTAGGTGACCTAGTACCTTTTTCGTTCTCTCAAGGTCTTTTCGTAGATAAAGACGAAATAACTGATACGGTTTTGGAAACTGAGACACCTAGTGTTATTTGACACCTTTTAAGACTTTCTCTACCCTTATGGTCTGGTGGACTGGACGGAGCACTCTTTAGACATACGTCCAGTCCTTTGTTGTCAATCTTGACCTGTACCTTGTTGTCTGTCCAAGGTTTGTCCCTTTCCTCATGCAGTTCAGACATATAGCAGTGGGACGAATAAATTGAAGATACGTCTCATGTAGTACTCTTTGCGACCCGACTTCCTTCGTGGACGACTTTAGTTCTAACGGTCCTCTTTATAGTTATTAGAGTCTATACGTCTACTGTGGTGGAAATACCGTCTTTCACTTCTCCTTGATTTCTCGGAGAACTACTTTCACTTTCTCCTCTCACTTTTTCAACGGAATTTCGAGTTGTAAGTCTTTTGATTCTAGTACCGTAGGCCAAGGTAGTGAAGTACCGTTTATCTATCCCTTTGTCACCAACTGAAATGAAAAGACCCGAGGGTCTAGTGACGTCTATCACTAACGTCGGTACTTTAATTTTCTGCGAATGAGGAACCTTCCTTTCAATACTGGTTGGATCTATCGTATAACTTTTCGTCTCTGTAATGAAACGGTTGTTTCCAGGTAGATCAGTTCCGATACCAAAAAAGGTCACCAGTACATACCTACACTCTCAACCTTTCACTTCTTTCAACTCACGGTTTCTTAACTACAAAAACTTAACACCACAACCTCTTCTGAGAACTCTCAGGGAACCTGACGTTCCTCTAAGTTGGTCAGGCAGGATTTCCTCTAGTCAGGACCCACAAGTAACGTTCCTGACTACAACTTCGACTTCGAGTTTATGAAACCGGTGGACTACGTTTCTTGACTGAGTAAGCTTTTCTGGGACTTAGACCCTTTCTAACTCCCGTCCTATTCTTCACCTGCTGTCTTCTACTCTACCGACCTACCGTAGTGGTTGAGTTACCTGTACCCAAACCCACCTGAGGCCCTCAACCACTACCTGTCCCTCCGGACCACACGACACCAAGTACTCCAGCGTTTCTCAACCTATGCTGACTCGCTGACTTGACTTGACTTAACAGGGATATAATGTATACATAATTATAACATTATTTTATTATAATATATATATATTCTATATTGTTTTGTACATTCTTCGTAGATACATTTAAAATATAGACACACACGTAAGAATGTGACATAGATCATATGATTATGAACTTTATTATATATGTCTTTCAAAGGTTAAACGACTTTTAAGTTACGTTACTCCTTAAAGACCATCCATGATCAGTCATTAAAAACGATAAGAGGTAGTACCAACAAGGTTTGAAAATTATAAAGATTAGACTCGGGATGACTAAAGGTAAAGTGAGGTAATATCCATTGATCCGTAAGTTGTAGTGACTATTTGAGTTCCTTCATGACTGAGACCTAATAGGGAGTTTATGTCTTCAATCACAGTTAGTTAGTATACATACATGACGAAAGAGAGTCAAACCTTATGGATTATTTGATTTCTTGAAGTTTACATAGGATATAAGTATGAACACTTTAGACCGTCAGGATACCAGTAGGTAATGGTGGAGTTGGGGCAGTGGTAGGAAAATGTGAACATTTCGGGATAAGTACAAAATTCTAGTTGATAGTGTTGTACGAACCCGAAGGGTCCACCGAGATTATCATTTCTTAAGTGGACGGTCACGTCCTCCGTGTTCTCTGTGTCTAAACTAGGGACCCAACCCTTCTAGGGGTCTCACACCATACCGTTGGGTGAGGTCATAAGAGTGGACCTTTTAAGGTACCTGGTTCCTCGGACCGTCCGATGTCAGGTACCTCGACTATTCTCAGTCTGTGTTGACTCGTATTAGTGTACGAATCCTCAGAAGAAACTATAGGTGTATATTGTAAAGGCCATTTCGTAGACGGACGTTACACCTCCTGGCCCCAAGTTAGGGACCCAACCCTTCTAGGGGACCTCTTCCTTTACCGTTGGGTGAGATCATGAGAACGGACCTTTTAAGGTACCCGACTCCTCGGACCATCCGATGACAGGTACCCCAGTGTTTCTCAGCCTGTGCTGACTCCCTGAAGTGAAAGTGAAAGATGCTACAGTAGTGAACAATTAATAAGAAACACTTTTGTAAATATAATAAACAGTCAAAAAATATACAATTATATGGTTTTAATGATACTTGGAAACTTATTTTCATGATAAACGGGTCTTCAATTAACTCGTAAATGGAGGACGTACATCTATAAACCATTTATCCTTAAACTTTGTCGTCTTGTACTAGCTAATTTTTTTTTTCCTTTTTTGGACTACAAACTGTAGACTAATCTAAAATACTAAGAGTCAAGTCTTGGACAAACCGACAATATGGCGACTCCATGAATCTTTCTAAGGATTCTGAGGTATAAACTTTAAGGTTATTGTCAGGAGTATCCAGACGGAATGTCGATGAAACCTTAAAGAAATAAATAAAAATAACTCTCTTTCAGACCTACTTGAACTATTGATGGTCAATAAAGTTTTCAGTTATTATAGTTTTGTCGAGGTGTCCTAGGAGTTAGTGTCAAATTGTGACGAAAAATTTTACAAATTAAAGACTTAACAAGTAGTAAAAGTTTCCAGTCTTGTAAGTATGGTTATCGTTACTGTTCTTGTATTACCTTCTTAAATTACTTACACAAGAAAGTTTAAACAAACCGTTATACTTAAATTTGACCGGTGTAAAGAACCGTTTCGTAGAATTTATTAATTATGTCAAACTACGAACTCGATCCCCGGAACTTATCTCAAGATACATTAATGGAGTCTTAAATTTTTAATAGACAACTTTGATCCATAAGTCACACGTTAACTCGTTCCTTCATTTGTAAATCTAAGGAGAGTCTCAGTACTTTTATCGTAATCGTGACCCGGTAGGTATAAGTTCATCGTTTGAAATCCCAACCAAAATGTATAGCCACACACGTGTAATGTATTTTCTCATTGTAGATTTGAAGTCTCAACTCACTCACCTTATCTTCACAAATCTCACAGTAAAAGGTAGATCAAGATTTAAACTTTCTGCAAAGGGTAAACAGATTCACACTATAGGAGTGAAACGAAAATTTCCCAAAAAGAGAGAAGGAAGGGGAAGATATCCGCATAAGTATTATCGTATGTAGATTCTGTACTTTACATCGTAATGTCTCGACCTTTCATAGGTAACATCGCAAGAGTTCATATAAGAAACCCTCTACAAACACTTTTTCTTACCATACAAGTCTAATTAAATAATTTACATCAAATGTGATAAGGGTGGAATTCTAAGTGAGTCGCTTCTAATGATGGAATTTCTGACACTATAAAACGTTATTTTTTTGTGTTTAAATTGAAATTAATTGAGATTTAATAAATTGTCTAGTAAAAGTAATGAATAGTTGTAAAACTGTTATAAATCCAAAAAACTAAATAAAATTTTATCTAAGATAAACGTTTATATAAAATCTTCCTAACTGTTAAAGAGACCAAAGAGTAAAATTACTTAAATTCCTGAAGTGCCAAGAAACGGTGGCCAACTCAATTAATTTCGATCTGATCACTACGACCGATTTAATTAACAGTGATTCCATCTTCCTTTTTAGGAGAAGGATACCAAATATTGACACTGACTTGTACATCGTAAATAAATTATTTGTACTATTGTCTACAAAAAGGGGTATCGTTTGTATGACGTAGACCATATATGACTTACAAACATAGGGAGATTTTAGGGATACATCTTCGGACTTAGGGGTCAGACTATCATAAATCTCCACCCCGGAAACCCTCCATTAATCCGGTATTCCCACCCTGTGAGTACTCACCTAAATTCACTTCTTCTTCACTTCGTTTCAACGAGTCAGGACAGACTGAGAAACGCTGGGACACCTGACATCGGATGGTCCGAGAAGGTAGGTACCCTAAGAGAGGTTCGTTCTTATGACCTCACCCAACGATAAAGAAAGAGGTCCCGTAGAAAGACTGGGTCTCTACTTGGAGCCAGAGGGAGACTCGGTGATCCCTTCGGGGTTCATCTAATCACCTACTCACCTACGTCAAGTCAAGTCAAGTCAACGAGTCAGCACAGGCTGAGAAACGCTGGGATACTTAGCGTCGTACGGTCCGGAGGGACAGGTAGTGGTTGAGGGTCCTAAGTGAGTCTGAGTACAGGTACCTCAGTCACTACGGTAGGTCGGTAGAGTCGGAGACAGTAGGGGAAGAGGAGGACGGGGGTTAAGGAGGGTCGTAGTCTCAGAAAAGGTTACTCATACTCACCTAATCACGGGAATTTATTTCTAGTTGAGAGAGAGAGGGAGGGACGAAGGGGTGGGTGGAGTACTCCTACTTCACTCGTCTGTCCGGTTTAAACGTTAGGTTTTTTTTTCACAGGAGGGTCTCTATGGGTTAGACGACCACGGATCTAGACTCTGAAGGTTGAAGGTCTTGACACTCTTTATTTACAGACAACGAATTCGGTGAGTAGATACCATTAAATAATGTCGTCGGGTTTAACTGACACTGGCATAGGAATTCCGATGTTTAAGTTGTCCTTGAATGTGTTTTTATACGATTAACATTACACTCTTTTTAATATAAAAGACTAAAGATCGTACGTTCGTAAAAACTTTGAAGAGGAATGGATAGTTAAAGGATTGGTAATCCTCGAGTTTCGTGGACACACTTTTCTGAAGGTCAGAAAGTTAAGAGAAGTAGTTGATGGTCAAGTCGGAATACTCGAGTATAAGTGAATAGAAAAGATCGGTACCGACTTAACATATTATACTCCATATATGTAAAAAATAAAGATATTTAGGAGTATTGTCAGGTGGCTTTCCATAATTCGTGAACGAAATAAGGAATATATCACACTCCGTGACCCTATATTATTAAAGTCGTTTCATCTGTCAGAGAAAGTAATATGTCGAATGACAGGAAGTGTCTCGTATCTTTTTAGTCACTAACATATGTTTATTTCATTGGAATGTTAACACTATTGACGTTACTCCTTCTTTATATAAAGACTCCTTTGTCTCTCTCGACACCACCCCTCTTTCTTTTCTAAGATTAATGTTTTTTCAACCATCCTCATCCTTATCTCTTTTCTCTAGACCCATCTTCGACCTTTTTTCGGGGTCCCGGTACTCACGTCAGTAATCCTCTTAAGTTTCCGTCCCTCCGGAGACAAGTCTCTGACCCTAACAAAGGATCTCTTATTGGACCTCTTTATTAGTCCCGGTCGGGTGTCTCGTCTAGGAGAGTTCTCTACAGACGTAGAAATAGGATTCTTTCGGGTTTCTTTTCCGAGAGATAACGAAATTCATTCCTACCCTCTACTAGTACAGTCGAAAAGGTTTTATGTGTTATGGACGTTGTCCTTCTCCTCTAACCTTCTCCAGTCACAATTTTGTCCCCGAAGGGACCACGGAGTCTACCATTTCTTAGACGGACGTTACGCTCTCTGGACCCAAACTAGGGACCCAACCTTTCTACTGGACCTCTTCCCTTACCGTTGGATGAGGTCATAAGAACAGACGTCTTAAGGTACCTGTCTCCTCGGACCATCCGAGGTCAGATACCCCAGTGTCCCTCAGCCTGTGTTGACTCGCTGAAAGTGAGTGAGTTACATTTTTGTCGTTTTTGTGAGCACTACGATGACGTCCACGGATTTAACATTGTTGAGTCTTTAAGTTAAAGAAAGAAATTTTTCAAATATATGAAAGAGATATCCATCCCTTGACACTTAAATCTAATTATCCTAAGAGAACAGTCTGACTAGGGTCAGAAATTATGGACTAGGATCCCTTGAGACATTCTGACGATCTCTTTTATGCGACCTTTATAACTCTTTAGAAATAAACAACATGAAACAAAAACCTGTCCTTTTACGTTGTTAGTTCTTTTATCGACCATTTTACCCGAACACTTTTTTTAATTCTAAAACAAGAACTTAGAGATGAGTGAATGGTTAAATGTTGAAATATATTGAAATTGGACAGGAGGATCCGGAGGATTCACCGAATCGTTATTTCTTAGGTGGACGGTTACGTCCTCTGTCCTAATCTAGACGCCCAGCCCTTCTAGGGGACCTCTTCCTTTACCGTTGGGTAAGACCATAAGAACGGACCTTTTAGGGTATCTGTCTCCTCGGACCACCCGATGTCAGGTATCCCAGAGGTTCTCCGTCTGTACTGAATTACATACTCTTGTGTGTGTGTGGTGTGTGTTTAAAAACTCTTTCCTTGATACTGACGCGAAGGAACAGAGGAGGTATTTTAGAACGGATACCAGAACGTGTGTTGTGTATAAAGGATTCATTTATAAATATAAAATTGATCTTATCCAAATCAAATTAAGTCCTATTCCTAAACACGACTGAACTCCCTTATACTATATTTTTGTATAGCTATATCTGTACTGTTGCAACTATAGAACTATATCTATAAGTATAAACATAAATAGGTAACCTCCGATTGTAGTAATTGATAGGTAACACGTTATATAATGGATGTATACCACACGTATGTATCACACACACGTTCTGTATATAGAATTTAATAGTATCTATAGTCCAACGCACACACACGATTCAGTGAAGTCAGTAAAGGCTGGGAAACGCTGGGATACCTGACATCGGGTGGTCAGAGGAGACAGGTCCCTTAAGAGGTCCGTTCTTATGATCTCCATAGAACGAGGTCCCTTGGAGGGGTCGGGTCCCTAGCTTGGACGTAGAGGACGTAACCGGCCGCCCAGAAATGACTCTAAACTTTATCCCTTCAAACTAAAGTCTCGTTTCAAACTAAAGTCTCGTGAAGGAGAACCAAGAAGTACCAGACTACTTTCCTCATTCCATAAGGTCCGTACATACTTACATTCTTTGTGGTGTTGTACAAAACCTTTAAAGGTCATTAGGTTACACTCCGTTCTATAAAACCGTTTTCCTCTTATACAACAGAGAAATCTCCTGTTCTTAAATACTACTCTCTAGAGAGAAAGTACAATAATGTCAGGACCAAATATATTTATTTTGAGTTCACATGATTTCATTAAGTTTCTCGAACAACTCCGTTTCTACTCTACCAGTGTAGTGTATAATAGGACGATTTCCAGATCTTTTAACTTCTTTTTGTCTTAGGCCCGTCGAATTTTTTTTTTTTTTTACGAATCAAATGGTGTCACAAAAGTTGAGATTTTTAGGTCATACCTAATTTTTGTAAGTTAAGACGGTGAAAAACAAGAAAGAGGATTCACCAGTTATACATAAATGAGACCGTGGACAAAGATTATTTCTTGTATTTTACTAATTTACTTCTGAACAAAAGAACTGTCCACAAGAGGTACGTCAAGGTAATTTGAACCCTTACGTATCTTTAAAAGGTCTTTACTTGTGACTCTTTGAAATAACGTTGTCAGACAGGAATAGTGTAGAAGTAACTAACAATTCACTTTGAATCAATAACAGGGTAAGTTTTTTAAGTAAACGAAGAATAAATCTTATCGGTGACTACATTGTTGAGAAGTGACTGGAGACTAAACAACAAAGAAAAGACGATATTGATCTCATTAGGGTAGCGTAAATAAATATATAATGAAGGTCAGTGATATTGGTTCTAAATTAAAGGGGTACTGAACAAATGGTCATAGTATTTTCTTTTACGAAGAAAAAAACATTTGACGTGACGGGTCTAAGTATATATTCTGTCTTCACATGAATTTATCTTTGATAAGGTTTGTCTTGTTCGTGTTTGTCTGAAATAACTAGTCCAGAGACTTTTTTTTTTTTAGTGAGATATCTCCCGTTTATAATCGACACTGTCTCCGGTACGGGTTAAGACTGAATAGTCGTACACTAGTAACGTCTCCATTATAGAAGGGGTCGAAAACCGAAGGTTTGGGAAAGGGATGGAACGAGATTTTGAAATAAAATTCCTAGTATACAACATCTGAACCCTGTAAGAGAATGGTATATCAATAATTTAAGTCGTTGCGTTTCCTACAGGACAAAGTAATACACGAATTTTCCAATGAAATAAGAACGAGTGATCTTCGGAATACTTCTTCAGTATCACACAGTCCCGATGTTTGTTCCTAAAACGTCTCGACAATAAATAAAGGTCAGTGAAAATATAATCTGTGTCTCTTAGAAAGTCAACGTCACTGACTCATCGTGACCTCGTTGACACTCCTCTATGGGGGACAGGTTCCCGTTTCCTCTTCAGGGTCTTTCTACCATCCTCCCCACTTTAACGTAAATCTTAGTTTGGGGTAAGGACGGTCTCTGCGAGTCTCCCAAGTTTGTTTAGAACACACGTGTTCCTGGGTCTCTGGAGTGTCTCTACCTCGTCTTGACACAAACTCACAGAGGACTCCTCCATACCCAGTGGTCACCTGACGGTGTCCCTGTCCCCAAGACCCACGTCGTCTGAACTCGTGCTGTATTCGGGAGAACCTCTTCCAGCGGTAATTGGGACGGTATCTCGAGGGTCTTGAAAGTGTCCTGACCCCTTTATCTGAGAGCCTCCCGTGTTTGTCTTGGAACCCACGTGGTCCTGGGTCCTCTTTCTTCGTGTCTGTGGTGTTCTCTGACTGGGTCCGAACGGGTACTGACAAGTCCTCAGAGGCCGTCTCCTCACCCAACCACCACCGGACGACGTCCCAACCCCCGTGACTGACATCGTCCCGCATGTACCCTGGAAAACTTCCTCCAGCGGTAATACAATTAATGGAGGTGGTCGTAAAGTCAAGTGAATACAAGTTAAGTCAGTGAGTAAGTACAGGCTGAAAAACGATGGGGTGTCTGACATCGTGTGGTCCGGAAGGACAGGTAGGGTTGAGGGTCTGAAATGAGTTTGAGTACAGGTAACTCAACCACTACGGTAGGTTGATAGAGTAGGAGATAGTAGGGGAAGAGGAGGAGGGAAGTTAGAAAGGTTCGTAGTCCCAGAAAAGTTTACTCATTCGAGAAACGTAGTCCACCAGTTTGATAACCTCAAAGTCAAACTTGTAGTCAAGAAGGTCACTTATAAGTCCTGATTAAAGGAAATCCTACTTGACCAACCTTGAGGAACTTCAGGTTCCCTGAGAGTTCTCAGAAGAGGTTGTGGTGTCAAGTTTTCGTAGTTAAGAAGCCGTGAGTCGAAAAAAATACCAGGTTGAGAGTGTAGGTATGTACTGGTGACTTTTTGGTGTCGGAACTGATCTGTCTGACAACAACCGTTTATACGATAGATCCAACCAGTATTGAAAAGAAGGTTCCTCATTCGTAGAAAATTAAAGTAACGACATCAGTGTTAGACGTCACTAAAACCTCAGTTTTTTTTAATTTCAGACGGTGACAAAGGTCACAAAGGAGTAGATAAACGGTACTTCAGTACACTGTCTACAGTACTAGAATCAAAAGACTTACACCTCGAAATTTGGTTTCAAAAGTGAGAGTAGAAAGTGAAAGTAGTTCTCCAAGTATTCAAGAAAAAACGAAAGACGGTATTCCACCGTAGTAGACGTATAGACTCCAATAACTATAAAGAGGACCGTTAGAACTAAGGTCGAACACGAAGTAGGTCGGGTCGCAAAGAGTACTACATGAGACGTATCTTCAATTTATTCGTCCCACTGTCATATGTCGGAACTACATGAGAACAAGGGTAAACCTTGGTCAGACAACAAGGTACAGGTCAAGATTAACAACGAAGGACTGGACGTATGTCTAAAGAGTTCTCCGTCCAGTCCACCAGACGATTAGTGTTGAGAAATTCTTAAAAGATGTCAAATACCACTAGGTGTGTCAATTTCCGAAACCGTATCAGTTATCTCATCTACATAAAGACCTTGAGAGAACGAGAAAGTTACTAGGTTGTATACAATCGTTAAACTAGAGACCAAGGAGACGGAAAAGATTTAGGTCGAACTTGTATACCTTCAAGTATCAAGTACATTACAAGTTCCGACCAAACCTTTAAAACTCGTAATGACACAGTCACACACTCTACTCACTTTGACACGCCATCAAACTCGTAAGAAACCGTAACGGAAAGAAACGCTAACCTTACTTTTAACTGAAAAAGGTCAGGAGACCGGTGACGACTCAAAAGGTTGACACGACGATATGTCTCACGTCGTGAAAGTGTCATAGTAGAAAGTCCTAAACTTTCTCGAGTGGACCTTAAGGTAGTGGAGGTGATCGAAACAAGTATCACTACGAAGGATTCCGGGTGAACTGAAGTGTAAGGTCCTACAGACCGGGATCCACTCACAAACACGGTAGAACTAATAGACCCAGTACTTCTATAAAAAACATATCAAGAAGACACATAAGAACGGTGGAGAAGACTTATAGAAGACGAAGACAATGCAGGTATGGTAAAGACAGGAAATAACTCGGGTAGAAACGTACTTTACAAGGGAACTCTAGAGATTAAAAGAACTTCTCTAGAGATCAGAAAGGGTAAGATAACAAAAGGGGATAAAGAAATGTAACTAGTGACTCCATCAGAAAGAATAGAGAGGAACGATAAGAAACCTTAAGACGTGAGTTTACCCATGGGGAAAGGAAGAGAGGAAACGGAAAGTGTAGAGAAGAAAAGAGTCGATACACATTCTGGAGGAGTCTGTTGGTAAAACGGAAAAACGTAAAGAAAAAGAACCCCTACCAGAACTAGAGACGGAGGACATGTTACAGTACTTGGAGACAAGTATCAAGAAGTCCGTGAGATAGATAGTCTAGATTAGGGAACTTAGATAAAGATTGAAGGTGACATATTAGTATTCCCTAAACTACATCCAGTATTGACTTACCACATCACAAAAAGGGATGAAACAAGTTAAAGTCAGACTTAAACCGTTATGCCTCAAGTACTAGACTCGGTGTCAGTCGAGGACCAGAATAAAAACGATTGACATATTTCGAAAAGGTAGAAACCGACGTTTCTTATGTTAGTTGGACTAAAGTCACAACTGGTAGACCACTACCGTGCACATCTCAGAAGAGAACACAACAACATTGTCCCACAAACGGTACTGGACACACAAGGGAACCGTTTTGAGACAATCGGAAACGGGACGAAGTACGACATGAGGTTCCGGTTTAAACGGACAATGAGGTCCACAAAGAACTGAAGGATGAAAACGTAAGGTCAGGGGATATTACTTTTCCTATAGAAAAAACACACAAGCACGGTCTTCCAGAACATCCAGAAGTATCTTGACACGTTGAAGTCGAAGAAGTCCTTTACTTGTCTCTAGTAAGACAGTAAAAACTCTACCGTAGGTTCATGATATAAAGTCTGAGAAAACAACTGGTACTACCGATGAGGTAAAGAGGATTCCCTAAGAACGGGTGTCATTAACTATATTATCAATAGACTCAATTTAAGTAGGTAAGGTCAGGTAGAATCAAGTGACTAAGGATTTTAAAGCTACAAGTAAAAACGGTAGAGGACAAACTGGTGAAGGTTAAACGGAAGTAAGTACCTGGATTGTAAAGGCCAAGGAAACGTTATAAAGAGAAATGTTGTGTCCTGAAACGAAGATAATGGTCAGTATAGGTGTGGTATCAACCGGGGTCCATTGATTGTCCCTCCCTTGTGTCGGGGTGGGTAGTCGTCTTTTAACCTAATTTCTAAATGACTCGTCCCAGGACGGGTAGTCTTATTCTGGGTCAAAGGAGGAGTCAGTCAGAGAGGGTAGTCCTCCGAAGGAATTCGGAGAATAGAAAGAGGTTCTCCCGTCTGTCTTACTTTTGGTGTTAGTCTCTTTTGATTGGTTAGATTAGTGTATCTGGTGTCGAAACAGATTGAGTCACTTTGTTACTCGGTGCGGCAAATCCCGGTGGGTTCTACCTGTCCAGTACCACCTCTTAAGACTATTTTACACCGGGTGACCTCTTCCCTTACCGTTTGGTAAAGTCATAAGAACGGAACTCTTACGGTACTTGTCATACTTTTCCGTTTTTCTATTCTGTGACTTTCTACTTGAGGGGTCCAACCATCTACGGGTTATACGATGACTTCTAGTCACCTCTTTATTGAGGTCTTTCTGACTTCTCTACCTCGGTTTCGTTTTTGTTGTGGGTCAACACCGATACTGACCACTACCTTCATTTCAGGTTACGAAATTTCTCGTTCTAACGAATCCTTAAACCTTACAATCCAGGTACTTAGTTCCGTTTAACCTTCACTAGTTTGTCCTCTACCGTTCTCACTTGTGACTGTAAAATCTTTAGTCACTTGATTTTACCTGACCTTACCCACTTAAATTGAGTCTACTGATAATATAGATGATGACACCCGTTCTTAGGGAACCCTCTTTACCTCATCGGTAGTACCAGTTGTTTTCTCAGGCTTTACGTCATGAACCTACGTCAGAGTTTTTACTGTCTTACTAGAGACAACCAAAGGTTCCGTTTGGTAAGTTATAGTGTCATTAGGTTCAGGTACCGGGTTGAACATTTCGACTTCTTCGACTTCAACGTGTCAAGATACTTCTGGATGTTCTGGAAGACCGTGCTTGTGTGTTTTTTCTATAGGAAAAGTAATATCCCCTGACCTTACGTTTTCATCCTTCAGTTCTTTGTGGACCTCATTGTCCGTTTAAACCGGAACCTCATGTCGTACTTCGTCCCGTTTCCGATTGTCTCAAAACGGTTCCCTTGTGTGTCCAGTACCGTTTGTGGGACAATGTTGTTGTGTTCTCTTCTGAGATGTGCACCTGTAGTGGCCTACCAGTTGTGACTTTAGTCCAACTAACATAAGAAACGTCGGTTTCTACCTTTTCGAAATATGTCAATCGTTTTTATTCTGGTCCTCGACTGACACCGAGTCTAGTACTTGAGGCATAACGGTTTAAGTCTGACTTTAACTTGTTTCATCCCTTTTTGTGATGTGGTAAGTCAATACTGGATGTAGTTTAGGGAATACTAATATGTCACCTTCAATCTTTATCTAAGTTCCCTAATCTAGACTATCTATCTCACGGACTTCTTGATACTTGTCTCCAAATACTGTAACATGTCCTCCGTCTCTAGTTCTGGTAGGGGTTCTTTTTCTTTACGTTTTTCCGTTTTACCAACAGACTCCTCCAGAATGTGTATCGACTCTTTTCTTCTCTACACTTTCCGTTTCCTTTCTTCCTTTCCCCATGGGTAAACTCACGTCTTAAGGTTTCTTATCGTTCCTCTCTATTCTTTCTGATGGAGTCACTAGTTACATTTCTTTATCCCCTTTTGTTATCTTACCCTTTCTGATCTCTAGAGAAGTTCTTTTAATCTCTAGAGTTCCCTTGTAAAGAACGTTTCTACCCGAGTTATTTCCTGTCTTTACCATACCTGGTTTGTCTTCGTCAAGTCAAGTCAGCGAGTCAGTACAGGCTGAGAAACGCTGGGGTTCTTAGCGTCGTGCGATCCGGAGGGACAGGTAGTGGTCGAGGGCCCTAAGTGAGTCTGGGTGCAGGTAGCTCAGTCACTACGGTAGGTAGGTAGAGTAGGAGACAGTATGGGAAGAGGAGGACGGGGGTTAGGAAGGGTCGTAGTCTCAGAAAAGGTCACTCAGTTGAGAAGTGTACTCCACCGGTTTCATGACCTCAAAGTCGAAGTCATAGTAAGGAAGGTTTCTTTAGGGTCCCGACTAGAGGAAGTCTTACCTGACAAACCCAGAGGAACGTCAGGTTCCCTGAGAGTTCTCAGAAGAGGTTGTGGTGTCAAGTTTTCGTAGTTAAGAAACCAAGAGTCGAAAGAAGTGTCAGGTTGAGAGTGTAGGCATGTACTGGTGACTNAAGTCGAAGTCATAGTAAGGAAGGTTTCTTTAGGGTCCCGACTAGAGGAAGTCTTACCTGACAAACCCAGAGGAACGTCAGGTTCCCTGAGAGTTCTCAGAAGAGGTTGTGGTGTCAAGTTTTCGTAGTTAAGAAACCAAGAGTCGAAAGAAGTGTCAGGTTGAGTGTAGGCATGTACTGGTGACTTTTTTGGTATCGGAACTGATCTACCTGTAAAGAACCGTTTCATTACAGAGACGAAAAGTTATACGATAAATACAACCGAATTTCGAGTTGTAAGTCTTTTACTTCTAGTACCGTAGACCAGGGTAGTGAAGTTCCCTTTATCTACCCCTTTGTCACCTTTGTCACAGTCTGAAATAAAAAACCCCGAGGTCTTAGTGACGTCTACCACTGACATCGGTACATTAATTTTCTACGAATGAAGAACCTTCCTTTTAATACTGGTTGGATCTTAAAACTCGTAATGAAATGATCGCACACTCTACTTACGTTAACACACCATCAAACTCATAAGAAACCGTAACGGAAAGAAATCCTAACCTTACTTCCATAATTTTTCTCTACCGTTCTTATGTTTCTTCTTGATATGTTCTTTCTAGAAATAATCGGTCTATTAGTGTTACCACATTAGTGAGTGGATCTCGGTCTGTAGGACCTTACACTTTAGTTNCTAGTTCTGGTAGGGGTTCTTTTTCTTTACGTTTTTCTGTTTTACCAACAGACTCCTCCAGAATGTGTATCGACTCTTTTCTTCTCTACACTTTCCGTTTCCTCTCTTCCTTTCCCCATGGGTAAACTCACGTCTTAAGGTTTCTTATCGTTCCTCTCTATTCTTTCTGATGGAGTCATTAGTTACGTTTCTTTATCCCCTTTTGTTATCTTACCCTTTCTGATCTCTAGAGAAGTTCTTTTAATCTCTAGAGTTCCCTTGTAAAGAACGTTTCTACCCGAGTTATTTCCTGTCTTTACCATACCTGGTTTGTCTTCGTCAAGTCAAGTCAGCGAGTCAGTACAGGCTGAGAAACGCTGGGGTTCTTAGCGTCGTGCGATCCGGAGGGACAGGTAGTGGTCGAGGGCCCTAAGTGAGTCTGGGTGCAGGTAGCTCAGTCACTACGGTAGGTAGGTAGAGTAGGAGACAGTATGGGAAGAGGAGGACGGGGGTTAGGAAGGGTCGTAGCCTCAGAAAAGGTCACTCAGTTGAGAAGTGTACTCCACCGGTTTCATGACCTCAAAGTCGAAGTCATAGTAAGGAAGGTTTCTTTAGGGTCCCGACTAGAGGAAGTCTTACCTGACAAACCCAGAGGAACGTCAGGTTCCCTGAGAGTTCTCAGAAGAGGTTGTGGTGTCAAGTTTTCGTAGTTAAGAAACCAAGAGTCGAAAGAAGTGTCAGGTTGAGAGTGTAGGCATGTACTGGTGACTTTTTTGGTATCGGAACTGATCTACCTGTAAAGAACCGTTTCATTACAGAGACGAAAAGTTATACGATAAATACAACCGAATTTCGAGTTGTAAGTCTTTTACTTCTAGTACCGTAGACCAGGGTAGTGAAGTTCCCTTTATCTACCCCTTTGTCACCTTTGTCACAGTCTGAAATAAAAACCCCCGAGGTCTTAGTGACGTCTACCACTGACTTCGGTACATTAATTTTCTACGAATGAAGAACCTTCCTTTTAATACTGGTTGGATCTTAAAACTCGTAATGAAATGATCGCACACTCTACTTACGTTAACACACCATCAAACTCATAAGAAACCGTAACGGAAAGAAATCCTAACCTTACTTCCATAATTTTTCTCTACCGTTCTTATGTTTCTTCTTGATATGTTCTTTCTAGAAATAATCGGTCTATTAGTGTTACCACATTAGTGAGTGGATCTCGGTCTGTAGGACCTTACACTTTAGTTCACCCGGAATCGTTCGTAGTGATGCTTGTTTCGATCACCTCCACTACCTTAAGGTCCACTCGAGAAAGTTTAGGACTTTCTACTACGGTGTGAGTTATACGGTCGTGTAAACCTTTCGAGTCGTCATCGGTGTCCAGACCTTTTTCAGTCACAAGTAAGGTTAGGGTTTCTTTCCGTTACGGTTTCTTACGAGTTATATGACGTGTTAACGTGAGTAAAGTGTACGACTGTGTCATTACGAGTTTAAGAGGTTCGGTCCGAAGTCGTCATGCACTTGGCACTTAAAGGTCTACAAGTTCGACCTAAATCTTTTCCGTCTCTTTGGTCCCTAATTTAACGATTGTAGGCAACCTACCAACTTTTTCGTTCTCTCAATGTCATTTTGTAGACGAAACAACTAATACGGTTAGAAACTGACACACCTAGTGGTGTTGAACAGCTTTTAAGAATCTCAATACTTATGGTTTGGTGGACTGGACGGAGAACTCTTTAGACATACGTCCAGTCCTGCATTGTCAATCTTGACCTCTACCTTGTTGTCTGTCCAACGTTTGTCCCTTTCCTCATACAGTTCCGACATATGACAGTGGGACGAATAAATTGAAGATGCGTCTCATGTAGTACTCCTTACGACCCGACCTCCTTCGTCTTCGACCTTTGTTCTAAGGACCCTCTTTATAGTTATTGGAGTCTATACGTCTACTGTGGTGAGAATACCGTTTTTAACTTCTTGATTTCTCGGAGAACTACTTTCACTTTCTCCCCTCACTTTTTCAACCGAATTTTGAGTTGTAAGTCTTATGACTCTAGTACCGTAAACCAGGGTAGTCAAGTACCGTTAATCTACCCTTTTGTTACCTTTATCCCTCTCTAAAATAAAACCCCCGAGGTTTTAGTGACGTCTACCACTGACGTCGGTACTTTAATTTTCTGTGAAGGAGGAACCTTCTTTTCAATACTGGCTACAACTGTCGTATAATTTTTCGTCTCTGTAATGAAACAGTTGTTCAAAGTAGATCAGTTTCCATACCAAAAAAGTCATCAGTACATACCTACACTCTCAATCTGACATTACCTTCGACTCGTGGTTTCTTAACTACGAAAACATGACACCGTGACCTCTTCTGAGAACTCTCAGGGAACCTGACGTTTCTCTAGTTTGGTCAGTTAGGATTTCCTTTCGTCAGGACTTATAAGTAACCTTCCTGACTACGACTTCGACTTTGAGATTATCAAACCGGGGGACTACACTTTTTTAGTGATTAACCTTTTCTGAGACTACAACCCTTTTTGACTTCCGTCCTCTTCTTCCCCTGCTGTCTTCTACCCTACCAACCTACAGTAGCGACTGAGTTTCCTACAGTCAAACTCATTTGAGGTCCTCAACCAGTACTTATCCTTCCAGACTACACGACATCAGGTACCTCAACGTATCTCAGTCTGTACTGACTCACTGACTTGATTTGACTTGAAAATTCAACAGTACAATTAACACGGGATCAATGAAAGACCGTCAAGAGTTCAGAAGAGCTACTTCTCTATCTCTTAACAACTATACCGGAAACACTATTTTCATACTTTATAACAACCGGTAATATAGACAATTATAGTTGTATGAAAATATATAAAGGATTTTTTACCTTTAGATCGAGGGATCCCTTTTAGGAAACTCAAACTGGTTTCGGAACACAAATAACGGACACTAATCCTCCGACTATGTGTCTGAGTGTAAAGCGTTACCTCACTTTTAACGTTTGTGTAACCAGGTGGAACGTAAAGAATCCTGTCTACACGGACACTGAAACGTCACGAGGATTTAACATACTATTCTGGAATTGTTACGTTTAATTCATAGAGGATCGTCGTATTATATAATGACCGACTTTCAGTCTTACATTATCAGAATCTAAGTTTCGAACTGAGGTCCACAATTGTCAGACACGAGAATATGTTCTATAAATTGTAAATTGAGAAAGATATTCTCACCTCTATTATTATCATAGGTACGGTATCCAAGTACACACACACACAATCAGTGAGTCGACACAGGGTGAGAAGTTCTGGGATACCTGGTGTGGTGACGGTCTGAAAAGACGGGAAGTGGTGAAAGGCCTCAAACGAGTTTGAGTACAGGTAACTCAGTCAGCACAGGTTGAGACTCTACGGTACCTGACATCGGACGGTCCGAGGAGACAGGTACCCTAAGAGGTCCGTTCTTATGACCTCACCCAACGACACGGAAGGAGGTCTCCTAGAGGGGTTGGATCCCTAGCTTGGACTCAGAGAATGCAGAGGACGTAACCGTCCACCCAAGAAATGATCATCGCGGGGGACCCTTCGGGTAAGTCTCCTATCGTCATTCTAATTTGCTCTTATACGTATTAGTTTAAACTGTGTCTCGACATACATAATAATATTATTTTAAAATGAAATAAATAAATAAATCAAAGTAAACCTATAATAAAAAATAATAAGTATTCAATAGTCTTCCTGTATTGGGTCCTTTATTGAATTTCAAAAAGGAAGGAAACCGTATATGTATACCCGTATCTTTGTGTTCCGTGTGTATGCGTACTCGTATATAGATTCCTGACTTAAATGAATGAAGTCTGTTTTTTTAGACCCTTTTAGATACCAGTCCATGGAACCAATATTTGTATTAGTTCGTTTTGTCTTTCTTCTTTTTATAGTGATAAACTCTTCATCATACCAAAACACCAAAGTTTTTCCTGTTCCTCATGCAGTTCCGACATATAACAGTGGGACGAATAAATTGTATATACGTCTCATGTAGTACTCTTTACGACCTGTCCTTCTTCGTGTTCGACCTTAGTTCTAACAGCCCTCTTTATAGTTATTGGAGTCTATACGTCCACTGTGGTGGGAATACCGTCTTTCACTTCTCCTTGATTTTTCGGAGAACTACTTTCACTTTCACCTCTCACTTTTTCAACCGAGTTTCGAGTTGTAAGTCTTTTACTTCTGGTACCGTAGGTCAGGGTAGTGAAGTACCTTTTATCTACCCCTTTGTCACCTTTGTCATGGTCTGAAATAAAAAAACCCGAGGTTTTAGTGACGTCTGCCACTAACGTCGGTACTTTAATTTTCTAGGAATGAGGAACCTTCTTTTCAACACTCGTTGGATCTATCGTATAAGTTTTCGTCTCTGTAATGAAACGGTTGATCCCAGGCAGATCAGTTCCGATACCAAAAAGGACACCAGTACATACCTACGTTCTAAACCTGACACTTCTTCCGACTTTCGATTTCTTAACTACGAAAACTTGACACCACAACCTCTTCTGAGAACTCTCAGGGAACCTGTCGTTCCTCTAGGTTGGTTAGGAAAGACTTCCTCTAGTCGGGACCCTAAAGAAACCTCCCTTACTACGACTTCGACTTTGGAGTCACGAAACCGGTGGAGTACGTTTCCCAACTGAGTAACCTTTTCTAAGACTACGACCCTCCCTAACCCCCGTCCTCCTCTTCCCCTACTGTCTCCTACTCTACCGACCTACCGTAGTGACTGAGGTACCTGTACCCAGACTCACTTAGGACCCTCAACCACTACCTGTCCCTCCGGACCGTACGACGCTAAGTACCCAGCGTTTCTCAGCCTGTACTGACTCACTGACTTGACTTGACTTGACTACCAAAACAAAAGTTCAGTAGTTTCTTTCAGTGGTTTGGCCGTAGTTGAGGTTCACGATTCAGTTTTGGAAAGATCGTTCATGACGGACAAGGGTAAAATACCTACATGTAGTATCCTACTATCAAACCTTTACCATTGGTAAGATTCCACAGTCTATGTGATCTTTTCACTAATAAGAACACCATTAGAGTGGTTTTTTTGATTAAGGAATTATAAACGACCTTCTTAAGGTTCAATTGAACCTTTTAGTCATCAATAGAAAACCTAAACTTATTTATAGAGTAAAGAATATCAAAAAAACAAGGTATTTAGTGGTGAAAAAAAGAGTAAATCATGAAAGAAAATAATTGAGAGTTGTTTTCGTCGACTAGAAGTAGGTTTAGAAAAGGTCGGTAGGTTTTAGAGGTACGTTGTCTTACTGTTTTCGATGTTAAAGCTTCTAAGTCATTTTAAAAATAACCATGTCTCTGTCTCTTTTCCACTCTTTGGAGTGGTTACAACCATAATTATACTAGCCTTTTGTCACCTTTCATCCCTTTACTACGTGTTCTTTCACTACTATAATACGACTTAAGGAACAATAGTTGAATTGTTGCGATAGTGACTAGAGTCTGTAAACTCCAATCCACAGTTAATTCCGTAATTATACTGTAAACCTTCCACCTTCTGTACCTGTTAGTTAGGTAGTCAGAACCTTCCGACTCTAAGTGTCAAGTAAAGTCCTGTATTGAACTGTTGATGAGAGACCCGACACAGTCCGAAACACTTAAAGGATCCACTGGGACGTTAAGTGTCACTGAAGATGTTTGAGAACTTTTGGTGGGTAAGACCACAAGTCCGGTTCTGAGTACCTCTTTCTCAGAATCCCAAAGAGTCTCCGTCTAGGGTTCAGTTCCTAAGTTTACGTTGATCGAGGATCTCAATGTCATTAGGGTCGTTTGTGGTTATATCCTAAAATCTTTTGTCCCTTCCCTCTCCTTTTTTATGACTCACATGACTTAGTCCAATATGGATACCTAATTAAGACAACTTTTGAGACCTCATGTACACCTTCAACGTAGAGGTTCAATTCAACGGACTCCTTATTTTCTTGGCCCTATAAAAATATGGTTGAAGAGAAACAGGGACCAACTCTCGACGAGGACTTTCTGTGAAACAAAAAACCAGATGACACTCGGGTTTTTCTCTCCTAAACCTATTGTTTTTCGAACACCCACTTGTCTTCAGTCAAGAATGACAGTACCATTCAGGTGTCTCGTATACCGGAATGATATAGATAGACAGTTGTAAGATAAATAGGAGTTACAGTAGAGTTTATTAGAAACACTTTAGTTTATATTGAAAGAGATGAACCGTGATTAATACAGGAATTGAGATAAGAGATCGTGTAGAGAATTTTTGACAAGATTGTCCAGTTAGATTACTTCATAGACAACGGGTACAACATGACACTTGTAGGAACACTGTCTCTAACACCTTTGTGCGATAAAATAGAGGATTCAGTAGGTCGTATCAGAGAAGTACTCTACGACTTTACCAACTTAATCTTCCTGAACTTTTTCGTCCCTCATCTCACCAATGTTCGTGTCCAAAGTTCTGTTTGTCAGGACACAAGGTTGAAGTCTAGGACACGAATTATTGACATACAGAAGTCGACCGGTAAATAGAAAAATTTGTAGATAACAAAAATTAAACATTTTACCCTTACGACTACGTATGACACTTCGTGACATTACTAAATTTAAGGAAAGAATCAGTGTAAAAGAACAAGAATAAACGAGATCCTCAGTCTTGAGTCTAGATCACCTCCTTCAAATTCTTTCCTTCGGATATAAACTCGTCACTCCAACTCAAATCCAGTACAAATACCAAGAAAAGTTGAGGTTTTAAAATATTTTATTGTGTTACGTATAAAGGGTCCGAAATCGGTCGGGACGTCATTTTAATCACAGTGAATTTAATTACTTCAATTTAATTATCAAAGGTTTTTGATGAAACCAAGATTGGAATATTCGTGAACATGTTTGATAGAAAAGGTAAGGTTTTTAGGGAACTAATGAAGACCATACATGGGAAGCACTTCCGACTTCCACTCCTTACAATAAGTAAAACAAGTGATAATGTAGTAATCGTAAATGTTGTTACGGTTCTTGTACCATCCACAAGGTATTTATGAACGATGATTTACTTACTGATACTCTTTCACACACACACACACAGGTCTACAACTTATAGATTAGTGTACTTAACTGTGTAACATGGGTTAATGATTTAGACGATGATTCCCATAACGACCAGGAAGATTTCTGTTTCTATGCTTTGTTTCGGGTTCGAGGTTCTGTTTCTGTTTCCGATTCGAGTGTAATGTAAACGGTTTTGAATTTCCCCACGAAACTTTGATGTCTTACTAGAAACTTTTACTACACCCTTGTCAAGACGAACTCATCCTTCATTAGTTCTATAACGGTTGTTCTCTACAATGGGTTTCCATAATATTGAATCTCGTTCCCCTTACGGACTGGATCGTTTACGTGTAATTTTACCCTAAAACCATAACTAAATATTCCAATTTGTTCTATCAGTTTCAAAGACATCTAAGATCTTAAGACTAAGATTCACAAATTCCAAAAGTAATTTTTGAAGATTGATGTGACAAATCTTTTACGTCACTACCATCTGTACGTCACTTGTTCATTGAGTCGGACGATTACCAGGGATCGTAAAATTCCCAATTTTAGTGTGAGGACTCTCAAATGTCATCACCGATTCTTTTACTCTAACTCACAACCTATATGAAATCCAACACAGAACACAGACCGTAATCGATCCGTTCTACAAAACCCGTTCTATGGGTGGGTTTGAGACATACGTCCAGTTCTTCGTTGTCTTTCTTGGTCCGTACCTTGTTGTTTGACCAAGGTTTAACTCTTTAATCATGTAGTTTCGACATATAACAGTGGGACGAATAAATTGAATATACGTGTTATGTAGTATACTTTACGGTTCGGACTACTTCGTGTTCGACCTTAGTTCTGACGACCCTCTACATAGTTATTGGAGTCTACACGTCTACTGTGGTGGCAATACCGTCTTTCATTTCTTGATTTCTCGGAGAACTACTTTCACTTTTTCCCCGTACTTTTTCAACCGAATTTTGAGTTATAAGTCTTTTGATTCTAGTACCGTAGACCAGGATAGTGAAGTACCGTTTATCTACCCCTTTGTTACCTTTGTCACTCTCTGAAATAAAGGAACCTGAGGTTTGAGTTATGTCTACCACTGACGTCGATACTTTTATTTTCTGTGAACGAGGAACCTTCTTTTCGATACTAGTTGGATCTGTCATATAATTTTTCTTCTCTGTAATGAAGCGACTGTTTACAGGCAGATGAGTTTCGACACCAAAAAGGGTCATTAGTGCATACCTACACTCTCAACCTGAATTTCGAATCAGGGTTCCTTGACACCACAACCTTTTCTGAGAACTCTCAGAGAACCTGTCGTTCCTCAAGTTTGGTCAGTTAGGATTTCCTTTAGTCAGGACTTATAAGAAACCTTCCTGACTACGACTTCGACTTCGCTGTTATGAAACCGGTGGACTATGTATCTCAGTTGAGTGACCTTTTCTGGGTTTACGACCCTTTCTAACTTCCGTCCTCCTCTTCCCCTGCTGTCTCCTACTCTACCGACTTACCGTAGAGGTTGGGTTGCCTGTACTCAAACTTATTTGAGACCCTCAACCACTACCTGTCCCTTCGGACCGTACGATGTCAGGTACCCCAGAGTTTCTCAGCCTGAGTTGACTTATTGACTTGACTTGACTTGACTCGGTGGGTTTGAATCAAAAAATTCGACATTGAATATTTATTACGGATGAAATGTTACGATAACGTTTCTAATTTTCAATGTGACACGTAGTCATATTATGGAGACTTTGTACCTTTACAAGTGGTTATTCATAAAACAAAGTAAAGTAAATTTGAGTCTCTTTAATGTCTGACTTTATAGTACATTTCTACTTTTATAAACCGGTAATCTTACGACATTTTTGTAAGAATAACACACAAAACGTAGAAAACTGGGTTGTCTTCTTTACTTTACATAAGGATATTGAGGAATGTAAAGTGTTTCAATTAAACTTAGGTTATCTAATCTTAGACGGTTATGTCCTCTGTGATCACTGTAATCAACTTTGGGACCCAGTCCTTCTAGGGACCTCATCCTTTGCCTTTGGGTAAGGTCATAAGGACGGATCTTTAAAAGTACCTGTTTCCTCGGACCACCCGATGTCAAGTACCCCAGAGTTTTTCAACCGGTGTTGACCCGTACCTGTGTACGAACGGACGTCTAATCTTCGACTAACGGAATTCATTCCGTTCGTAAAACCTGTCACGGATGCATCTAGTGTCATTCTTAAAATAAACGATATAGTAGTAATTTTATCAGATAAAGTACTAACTGGAGGGTTTGTGTACAAGAAATTTTTCATCTAACGAAGTGTTTAAAGAATAAAACTTCTTCTCGAATAAAAACGAAAGTTTATACGTACGATTAAATATTTTGTACTATTTATACAGATTCCTTCTTAAAAATTTTAAAGTATTATCGTCGTGGGTCTGTGTGGGAGGGTGGTACGATCATAAAAAGAGATTAAAAGAAGTACATAATTAAGTACATAAATATAACTGACTTTGTTGTTTTTCAAGTATAAACGTGTCCAAACGGAGGTAAAAACGGTAGAAAATAACATGTTCGTAAGAAGTATAATAATTAAAAATTTTCGTATAAAACATTTCGGACATCTCATAAGTGTTAAATTAATTATAGGACGATAACTTTTGTCATTCGACGAAGGTCAACAAATAATGTTGTATAAGTGGTTTCAAGACCATAAGAACCTGTATTTGGTAGCAACGTATGGACTAATGTTGAAGTCCCATTTTAGATACTTTAAAGTAATGATCTCGTTACCTACACTTATAAAAATTTATAGAAGAAAGTAAAATAATATAAAGACAGATCTATACAACAAGTTTTGGGATCACCGAGAGGTAAAGTTAGTTTCCTTTTCGGTTTTAGAAATATTCCAGATGTATAGACCGGTGGATAATTTCAAGACGGGAGAGAAAGGATGTAAAAAAGAGTCAATGAGGTGTATGTATGTGCCCCAGGACCGAGGAGAAAAATGTGTCGTTCGTACAAGATTGGAGAGTCTCAGAACCAAAAACGGACTAGGATGAATACCTAATGAGAAGAGAGGTAATAGAAAAACCTTAGGTGGTACAGAAGTCGTTGGAAAAAGGAGTCTAAAGTAGATAAGTTACTTCACATAGGAATAGTAGAAAAAAGAAGACGTTAAAGATGGGAGTTCCACGTCTGACAAAAAATTGACAAATAACACAATAAAACTTATCAGACAGAGGAGTGAGCTCTTCGAGATATACCTGTCTCTCTTAGAAATTCCAGAAAACAAGCGACTACATAAACTAAGTATTTATAATCATAGAACATGTGACATCACGATTTATAAATAACCTATTTACTTGTGAACTGAATATGACGGTCATTATAATCAGGTAATACGTTGTAAAAGTATTGGTTATATACGAAAGAAAATACAGAAAGTATAACTAGTACGAAAGAGGGGGTAAAAGGGGTCAACACAACAAGAAATGAAGACATGTTATAAGACACTCAATGATCATTTAATAGAGTGTACATAAATTTAGACAAAAGAAATTTTGATTAAAACTTTACATGATAAAAATAATGAAAATACAACATATCAAAAACATGGAGGTACTTACACATTCAAAGGAAGTTATTAGTGTACCGATTTTATCGATGGAAAAGTAAAGATGAGAGGAGAGTTGTTCTAGAAAAACAGGATCTGAAAACAAAGTAGCTTTAAAATTAAATTACTTTGGGTTTGACGAATTTAATATAACAGTTTAGTTTCGTTTATAACAGGAATTTAAACAAAGAATGAAAATGTTAAAAATCGTTTAGTTTATACAAGAAGACAAAGAACTCATGAGGCGAGAAAAACACAAACTACACTCGTGTCTCAGGAAAGTGCCAGTACAGAAATCAACACACAAAAACAAATGTGTAGGAACTTACTTTTCTCTACTTCAGTAAGGATTGTAAAGCGTATTTGTCCGTACATAGAACCAAAGAAAGGGACAAAGGACCAATGTTCGTCGTCAAAGGAGAGTCCTGAATTCGATCTTCCGGTGTCTACATGGGTCGGTGTCTACATCGGTTTTGAACACATAGGTCGTCATTAAAAAGTTTACACCGATGTCTTAACTCCCTTCCCTAGTAGACGATCGAGATTGACCTTAATTCTTTTAATTTTAAATAAGAAGTTATTAAAATTGATTAAGAATCAAAGAGAAACGGTTTTTCGGACTTATTTTTAACTCTACAAATTCCCTTATGGTTAGGGTACTGAAAAGATAAGTGTTTTATAATGATGTAAAGTTTAAATTCTTATTCTTGTAATCGCATATGAGTAGTTATATAGAGAAACATATAGTTATAATGTTCTTTGTCTTCCGGGTCTACGTACTTACATAGTTGTCTAATTACCTCTTCTTCGTGTTGATAAAAAGAAGGATCATTTCTAGGACTAGAGACTTTCTCTTTTCCTACAGAAGAATAGAAGAAGGGGTTCAACATAAAAGGAAACCCTGTTTTAACACAAAGTCGAAGTTAGTGACCACCACTAAAAGTAAAGTATAGAAGTTTCAGTATTAATCATTTTTAAAAAGAGACTAAAACAAAAGTGCCAACATATAGAAACAAATTTTTAGACGAATATAAAAGGTAAACTATCTCATATAAGACGATGAGTCTACGGTTAAATTTGATTTTCTCGACATATCTTTAAATAAGGTCGGAAGAATTAAGAGTTAAAAAGAAAGAACATAATACAGTCATTAAAATTTTAAAACCATAATATGAAAGTTATTAAAGACCAAACCTCAGAGTATAACAAAGGAAATGTAAAGTGGGTTATCGTTCAGAGTGGAAGGAAATATTTTCAGTACGGAAGAACAATTATTTCTTCTAAAGTATTTTAGAAGAATGTGATAACTGACTGTATTCCCTTATAATCAGGAGTAAAAACCATCTTTTTTATCGGATTTAATAAATTAACCATAAAAGTCCTGTAATATGAAGGGTTTTCTGTCTTCTGTGTAAGAAAAGTTCACGTGTACCTTGACTTGGTTTTGTTTTACTAATGATCTTTACTTTATTTTTTAATTTTTTTTTATTTAAAGTACGTTTATTTTCAGGGGTCTAACGAAGTGACCCCTTAAGATGATTTGTATGTTTCTTCTTGAATATAGTTAGGAAGAGTTCAAGAGGGTTTTCTGACTTCTCCTCTCTTGTGAGGGTCAGTAAGATCCTTCGGTAGTAGTGGAACTATAGCTTTGGTCTGTTTCTACAATGGTTTATTCCTTTACTGTCCGGTCATAGAAACTACCGATATCTACGTTTTTAAGAGTTTTTTATAATTGTTTAGTTTCGGTTGTCGTGTATTTTTTCTAGTACGTGGTACTAGTTTGACCTAAGAAGGACCACAAGTATCCCTACCAATTTCAGTTAGTTACACTATGTAGTACAATTGTTTCTGTTTTTGGTGTATTAGTATAGTTATCTCCATCTTTTAATTTTATAAACTATTTTATGATTCAGGTAATTACCATTTTTGAGAGTGGGTTGAACCATGACTTTTTTGTACAAAGTTGTAGTATTTTCGATAATAAAGTTTAAGTATCGGTTGTATCGTGAGTTACCACTTTTCGATTTTAGACAAATGGAAAATCGGAAAGTCATTGTAAAACGTAAAATACAGAAGTTGTAAAACCGAATGTCTACAAGTCGAATCCTTCATTTACGGAGTTCTCTTTTAATGTACGTCTTAAGTAACGAAGGGTGGCGGGGGGGGGGGTTGGGCCAAGAGAAAAGAGACACTAGTGGGAGAATTTAAATTCAAAGTGAACAAATCACTTTAAAACTATAGGTCTGAGTCTTTCATCTAGTGCTGAGTGGTAATTTAGTTTTTTGAAGGATTCTTGTTTTAAATTCGTATTTAAGTATCAAGTGGATCTACACAAAGGTACTAGAGAGTAGAGACTATAGAACAGAGTAATTGGGAATCGACGATAGACGAGTTTGTCTAAAAAAACAACAACAAGAATTAAAATGGGTCGAAACTATCGACAAGAATCCTTTTTCTCCTCGGATTATGGTCTTTTGCTTCTAGTACCGTAGACCAGGGCAGTGAAGTACCCTTTATCTACCCCTTTGTCATCTTTGTCACAGTCTGAAATAAAAACCCCCGAGGTTTTAGTGACGTCTACTACTGATGTCGGTACTTTAATTTTCTGAGAATGAGGAACCTTCTTTTCAATATTGGTTGGATCTATCGTATAAGTTTTCGTCTCTGTAATGAAACGGTTGTTTCCAGGCAGATCAGTTCCGATACCAAAATGGTCACCAGTACATTCCTACACTCTCAACCTGACACTTCTTTCGACTCGCGGCTTCTTAACTACTAAAACTTGACACCACAACCTCTTCTGAGAACTCTCAGGGAACCTAACGTTCCTCTAGGTTGGTCAGGTAGGATTTCCTCTAGTCAGGACCCACAAGAAACCTTCCTTACTACGACTTCTACTTTGAGGTCATGAAACCGGTGGAGTACGTTTCTCAACTGAGTGACCTTTTCTGAGACTACGACCCTCCCTAACCCCCGTCCTCCTTTTCCCCTGCTGTCTCCCACTCTACCGACCCACCGTAGTGACTGAGCTACCTGCACTCAAACTCACTTAGGGCCCTCAACCACTACCTGTCCCTCCGGACCGCACGACGCTAAGTACCCCAGTGTTTCTTAACCTGTGCTGACTCGCTGACTTGACTTGACTTGACTTATGATCAATGGGACCAAGGGGACATCGAGTCACCCTTTCTTAGACGGACGTTACGTCTTCTGTGTCCAAACTAAGGGTCCAGTCCTTCTAGGGGATCTCATCCTTTACTGTTGAGTGAGGAGGTCATAAGAACTGACCCTTTAGGGTGCCTGTCTCCTGGTACTACCCGATATCAGGTACCCCAGAGTTTTCTCAGACTGTGTCCCCTCACTGATTCGTCGTTGTTGTAATCATTATAATCGATAACGTGGTATTGACCATATAATTAAGGTTTGTCTTGAAATACAAATTTAAGTTGAGGAGATTTAGTGAGTGTCAACCAATACTTCTACTCTAAGTTTGGACACTAAAGGACAACGAACGAATAAACCAATTGACGAAAAAGTTAACTCGATAAATGTAATTGAAAAAAAAAGATGAAAATATACTTAACTTTCACTTTCCCAATCAACGAGTCAGAACAGACTGAGATGCTGGGATACCTGACATCAGGTTGTCCGAGGAGACAGGAACCGCTAAGAGATCCGTCCTTATGACCTCACCCAACGGTAAGGGAAGAGGTCCCCTAGAAGGAGTGGGTCCCGAACTTGGGACCCATAGGGCGTAACGTCTACCTAAGATTTGTTCATGTTGTTACTTGTCAATTCTTCGTTTTTCAAGGTCTATTATGTGACTTATAATTTTTGTGAGATTGTAGATATTGAGCACTCCTTCATTTTAGTTACAGACGTTGTCTCTGAGGTTTTCGACAATTCTTGAGATAATTGATTTTACAAAGGTACTCTTTTTAGAGTGAATATACAAAGACTATAAAGGGATTGACTTACTAAAAAATTTTTAGTTGACTAAAATGATATTAAAAAAAAACAAAGACAAAAAATAAAAAATTTAAAATTTTAGAAATTAAGAATGTACGCAAGGGTTTGTACTTGGGGGGAGGGTGGAGGGAGGGGTGTTGTAGAGAGACCCAGTAAAAGAAAACTACATATTTAAAGTAAATAGTCTGAGAGTAAGGGTCTTATAAAAACACTGAACTTCTATAAAAAGGAGTAACTTTTATTGTTTAAAGACAACTTTCATATTTTAAATTTACCGAAATAAGTAGACACTTTAGTCATAAACTAGATATAATGTACTTCATAAAAATATCCAAAGAAAAAAATACAACAAAGTATTTATTAGGTAAGGTAGTTTTACTTAAGTTTTCAGAGACATTCTTGATAAATCTCATTCTCCTTTAATTTTTCCTTTATGAGTAAGGAGAAAAAATATACTGGTAAAAAATTACACGAAAATACACGGCAAACCACTATCAATAAAACTTATTATATTTTTTTATAAAGAGGGTTCTTCTTATGATAATTGACACCAGTTTTTTCTTTATTATGTACCTACTATATGACGATAAGTATAGTACTCCCGAATTACATTTATTCGGGACTGTAAAAGTTTTAATCCCTATTGTAAAAACGTAAAATAACATAAATCATATAATACACTTAAATCTTTACTATTTATAACCATATCCTACATCTTGAATTTAGAATATCTTCCGATCAAGTCTACGTAAAATTCTATAAACCTGTCAGTTTCTTCCTTTCCCTAACTTAAGAGTATTAAAGTCATCTTATAAACTACAAGTCATCACTTAAGTTGTCTTAGGTTATTCTACGTATAACTTCCACATTGTCGACCGGTAAGTACACATTATAAATTAGTGACGTAATATGTTGTTAAATAGTTACAAGTTTTTTTAAAAGTAAATAGAAATAAAGTTCTAAAGTTCTTAGATATATAAAAGTTGTAATTAACTTCCACGAATCACTTCAGAGTGTTATGAATGTTAAAAAACTTCCATATAGTAAGTTTATTTGGACTTATGACTTAAACTATGTTAAAAGGGAAGGTGAAAGACTCTTGATTTACTTTTTTGGTTGTTTTTTATATTTTGTTCACTCTTAGATTAACCCGTTCTTACCTTCTATAACCGATTTCAAAGATACTTATTATCAACAATTTTTATATAAAAATAAACGGTAATTTAAAAATTATTCCAAAACTACATGACGAATACTCATTCAGTTATCAAAAAGTTCTTTGATTTCTTAAAGTAAAATGGAAGTCAATACAGTAAACTCAGTGTGTTTAGTGTCTACATATCTTATAAGGTCTTACTTCTATAAAACTTCTAGTAGGTTAGATCCCTACCGTTTACCAAAAATGTAACATATACTTGACACTGAATCACCTTTTCTCTGGTCACTATGACATCGTTACAAATAGTAACAGTATCCTCCCTTTATACTATCGTACTTAACCCAATCGGTTTTTGAAGTAAACCCTAAAAACCTTCTGGAGTGTCGTAATCAACGAGTCAGTACACACTAAGAAACGGGTACCGTTTCTTACATCGGGGAGTCCGAAGACACAGGTACCTTAAGAGGTCCGTTCTTATAACCTCACCCAACGGTAAGGGAAGAGGTCCCCTAGAAGGGGTGGATCCCTATCTTTGGTACAGAGGACGTAACGTCCGTCTCAGAAATGAGAGACTCGGTGGTAGAGTAACCTTACTTCAAACACCGGTTGACTTATGTGTTGTAAGGACAATATAAATTAAATTAACGGGGGTGGAGAGAAATACCTTTTGACTTGTGGTCCTCTGTTCAATTACAAGTTGTCAGGTTCTCACGTTATTAAAGACCATCTCGACCTTGGTATTAGGTCGAAAAAAAAGGGGTGACGCAGTATCAAAGTAACTAAAATCAGAAATGAGAGTTTTTAATAAAAATAGATCGGGAACGTACTTACTTTATTTGAGGAAAAGACATTTTGTATTTAATTAAAACCTTTGAATCATTACAAAATATATCATCCAAATTAAGTAAGTCTTGAATCCAAGTTCAGACTATATTTAACTCGGTACGACTTTTATCATGTTGTAAATATAGAAATAATTACTATAACGAGTGTTTTACATAAAACCTTCCTCATCTTTACTGTTGATTAGTATATAAAAACTTTAGTATTAATGTTGTCAATTTTTATCGTTATATTACAAAAATTATGTGTTAAGAGAGTAAATTTTACAATAGAGGAGACCTTCAGAAGAAACCGGAAAAGTTAGTCAATAAAAGGAGATATAGAAAAGTGGGTACTCATGAGTCAAGTAAAAAAGTGGGTTACAGAGGAGATCTCATACGCTCCAGAGTAGAGGGTATTTATATACACCGAGGAAACATATAATTAATCCCTGACTCCATCCCAGGGAGAAACAGGTCCTGACCACCATGACCAAGATAGTATCCTTTAAGAAAACATTCAAAAAGGAGTAATCCCATTACTAAACAAAATTCCAGATGTATGTAAATTGTGATTATAAACAAGTGGTTTTTCAATCTTTATCTGAAAAGTAAGAAAAAACATAGAGATTGTGAACCATGTCCGAAGCGTCCACCGTGTCACCATTTCTTAGGTGGACTTTTACGTCCTCCACGTCCTCTGTGTCCAAGCTAGGGACCCAGCCCTTCAAGAGGATCTCCTCCTTTACCGTTTGGTGAGGTCATAAGCACGGACCTTTTAAGGTACCAATCTCATCGGACCGTCCGATGTCAGGTACTCTAGTGTTTCTCAGTCTGTGTTGACTCACGTGTGTGTGTGTGTGTGTGTGTGTGTGTGTGTGTACATGTGTGTTATGAACCATGTCTCGGTCTTTATGTCATCCGTAGATAATTAATAAACAATTTATTAGAGGTTTTTAACTATTTTGTTTATTTATAGAGTGACTATACATGGAAGGAAAAATTTCTTTTTAGGGTCGGTTTTTACACACGAGAAGGGGTTGAAAGTGACACTCTAATATGAAAAAGAAAGTATTACTATGGAACGGAAGTAATATTAATAAATTTAGTAATAGTATAGAGGAGATTTTATTAAGGTCTAAGAATTCCCGTCCTAAGTACGGATTATTGGATATATAAAGAGACCGTTTCCCATGACAGTCATAACCTTGTGTTAGTTACGGACGACTTTCTTATTAATTAATGTGTCTCCGTACACTAACCTCTGTCATAAACGGAAGAAGAGGTTTACCCAGAGACACTTCGAGTTTATTTTTGTTTTTCAGATATCTGTACGAAACATTATACACTACACAATGTGTTAAAATTTACTAACCGTAACAAAGCTACTAAAGAAGGTATACACATATTCTTTCGTATGTTGTTAAAATCTCTAACAACCACGACGCGATACCTACAAGGGGTCTTCGACGACTTATAAAGAAGGTTAAGTTGTACTACATCCAATCTGTAGTTAGTACTGACTACCCATCTCTTTTTTGATAAACGATTACCCTCGGTATAATTGTTATCGGAAGTCCTAACAGGCCGGTTTATAAAAATACTCTGAGAAAATTTAGTTTGACTTTAATACGTTGTAGATAGATTCTTTATAAGAACTTAGGGATCATATATGGTCGGTTATAATCCATTTCTATATCATTGTTTGTTTTACCTGTACCGGTAACGGGAGTCCCTCAAATAAATGGTTTTATTAAATAGAGATTGTTATATCGATATGAAAATATAAAAAGGTTGGTTTATATAAAATTACTAAAATTTCATCTATAAAATTTCATCATATGAAATAGATGAAATAGAATTTCATATTTCTATGAAATAGATGAAATTTCATCTATGAAAGTGTTCCAAATCACTCACGAAGTTTTCCTTTAAAGAGACGCATTAGTTCTAAGAAAGTCATTAGTTCAAATTGGAAACCTTAGGTTTTCTTATTATGGGAACAGTGAGTCCCGATTCATTAATTGTAATGGACCAATCAATTAGAAAACTAAGAACCATATTTCTCCCGACTAATTAAATCTACCTAGTCAGTTATACGAAACATATGTCATCTCTGTTAAACACACCGAACAGGTGGATGTAAGGTAAAATATTGAAACACAGATTGACTTACTCTCATGACTTCAAAACACGGGATGAGTATTTTATTATTTTCCTCCTTCGACTCTTAAAACTCCTTGTAGACTAACTATGACGGTCTGGTCTCAGGAGGTTACGACAGTCAGGTTCTTTAAAGACGGGATTAGAAGACTGAGTCGTTTGAGTTGTTTGGGGTTCTAAGAGTTGTTTATACGATGTGACAAAAATATCGTCATGAATTGCTTCTTTTCAGTGTGTGTGCGTGACTTTTTTTGTATTAAAGATGATCTGCCTGGAAACAACCGTTTCATTATAGAGACGAAAATTTATACGACAGATCCAACCAGTACCGAAAGGAAGGTCCCTCGTTCGTAGAAAATTAAAGTACCGACTTTAGTGGTAGACGTCACTAAACCCTCGGGTCTTTTTATTTCAGAGAATGACAAAGACAATAAAGGGGTAGATAAACGGCACTCCATTACCCTGACCTACGGTACTAGACAAAAGACTTACCACCCAAAATTCGGTTAAAAAAGTGAGAGAAGAAAGTGAAAGTGGTTCTTCGAGAAATCAGGAAGTGAAAGACGGTATTCCCACCACAGTAGACGTATAGACTCCAATAGCTATAAAGAGGGTCGTCAGAACTAAGGTCGAACAAGGAGTAGGTCGGAGTCGTAGTTTATTTTACTATTACTAAGGTACATGTCAATAATTTTATCGAGACACTGTCCTTTAAAGAACTTGGCCAAAGTACGTAAAATGTCTCAAAATCATTCAGAAAATAACACCATGGAATACGCAGATGACTGGACGACTTTAGAATCTATCTACTCCTTTTAACAAGAGGTGTCTGTGGTTTTTTTTTTATTTATAAATTTTGACCTTCTCTCCTATTTTTTGAGAGGGAGGGGAATCCTAACCATATTCGTTCTTGCGACCCGAAACACGGTGATTTTTCACTAACACCAGGTACTATGGTAGTCTTTGGTTAAGAAGATCTTTATTAGAGAAGATACTTGAAAAAATGTTGTGTTGGAAGATTTAAAAAAAAAGGATGGAAAGTGCGGTGGACAAAAGTCAGACCGTGGAGAAGGAGACCGGAAAGAATTTGACAATACAAAGTCTGATAGAAAAAAAAAAAAAGGGCTAGGGTCATATGTAGGAGTGTTATCAGGTAATGACCACTCATGAATTAATGGTGAGTTCACAACTGTTCGAGGATTTAAATCTCAAGGTCAGTTATTGAAAGTGTATAGATACAAAAATTTATAAATGATCGGAAAGTGTACACTTATAGGATGTTCATGGAGTCAGAGTTCATAGTTTTAAATTGGAGTCAAGAGGAGTAGGGTATGGACAAAGAAAGAAACATTAAAGATAGAGACATTACCGTGGTGACTAGTAACTTAACGGTCCAGTCTTTGACTCCGTACATGAAGAGAGAGATGGTACTGAGACAATTTAGGTAACAGTTAGGTCTATTAATATCGAAAAATAATAAAGACTTTACGTAAATCAAGAATATTACGACAAAAATGGTGACATTACGTTCAGTAGTAATAGAAAATTGACCTAATGATATATGATGACATAGTAAAAAGAGAAGATTAGATGAGGTAAGTAACCCGATCAGAAGATTTTACGGTTATACAATACGGTGTAGGAATGGATTTTGAGGAATTATTGAAGGGTCATAGGAGGTCTGTTTTAGATTCGAGAAAGGAGTCTCCCACAGTACTTAAGTAACAACGATTAAAGGGAGTGGGATCGAGAAAGTAGAAAGGGAAACTTGAAGTCATTATAAGTTAGAGAACGAGGAGAGATTTTCGTAACACGATTGTGGTCAAGATAAAAGAGTTTAAAATGTGTGCGGTAAGAGACGGACCTTTTAAGAAAACCGAAGAAACGGATAAACAAACAAACAAAAATCCATTGTGAAAGGTCCATTGTTAAATCTATATTGTAGATAGAACTGGATACACAGAAATCGAGGTTGAGTTGAGAAAAAGAGGGTAGGTATGAAGGTTTCGTGGTGATGAAAGAAGTATTATTAAGAATAGCTGAACTTGACGTTAAAGGACCAGTGAAGTAACGGAACTGGTGATCTAAAAATTAAGGTACTTCTGGTCCTCACAACGTAATAGCAAGTTGTAATATTGAGGTGATGGATCGTATTAATCGTGAACCTTTTGGTCAACAAATAAGGGGTTAAAAAGATAACAGAGAATAAATATTTTTTACAGTCTAAAAAAACGGGAAATGTTTGTATAAGAGTCGGAGAGGAATGACATTAGTGACACAGTGAAAATAGGTTAATCGTATTACTTGAAAACTGATTCTAAATTAAACTTGGTTGTTATTTTATTTTAAACGTTAAAAGGGGTCGATTCTTCTCAAACGTATGGTTCTGGAATAGAGGATTATGTAAGTACCTTTATATATGGAGAAAATTCAATGAGAGGAGAAAAAGAACGACATGATATATCATATCAAAGAACCTTTATCGTTGATTGAGGTCATAAGAACGACCCTTTTAGGGTACCTGTCCCCTAGTATCACCCGATGTCGCGTATCCCAACGTTTCTCAACCTGTGCTGACTTTGTTGACTTATACGTAAATTGATGAATAGGTTCAGGAGATTCCTGTCTTAGACTCCAAATACGTGAAAAAATGTAGAGTTTCGTACATGGATAACATGGATAAGGTGAGCCTTCTTTACAAACAAGTTAAATTAACCTGTATTTTGGTCCCTTGATGATCGAGTCAGAAAGTAATCTCTTCTATGAAACCTACTAAGAGGTTAACCTGGGGAGTGTCCATGAGAGGTAGAACGAGACACACATCTTTCCGTCTTGAGTCACCAGATGTAGTTCCTCGAGGGAACGGGAATCCAAAGACCAACCCAAACCGGTGACTCTCCGGTACCGTTTTCTCCTCGTTATTCTTCTGACTCGATTCGTACAAAGAAGGGGGACATCAGAGAGGTACGGTCCAGTGGTGACTCAAGGTTATTTACAAAGGGGTCTCGACGAAGTTCAGACTCAGGGTTACCGACGAACTACAATATTCCTATGTGTATGGGCCCTATACAACAAGAACTAACAAAAGAAACTGAGACGGTAAGGAAATGGTTTAATAAGAGTCTGAGGGGTTGAGCTTGTACAATATAAAAGCACGGATTTAGAATTAACTATTTCAGAAGGGCATATAAGAGACTGGTGTAGGGCGGAGATGAAGGTCCAGAAGAGAGGTAGGGGAAACCTAGACTTAACTGAGTAAAAATGGGAGTAACACAAAACTCTGTATGACTCGGTTAGACCCGTATCCTTTCTCTTTAGCACTCGTTAATTATCCTTCCGTCACTGGTTAAGGAGACTAAGTAATTGGTCCGACCAGATCGTACTTTGATATGTATTCGGGTTAGTGTCCTTCTTTAGGTGAGACTCGGTGTAAGGTAGACTCTAAACGTTGGTCATGGGTCGTATGTATTAGAGTATGAAAAATGAGAACCACGTCAAGAATAGGTACTCCCAGACGACCAGGGTAATTCATTATAATCGGTGACGTTCGTTTCATCAGTGGGTCTCTCCTTATCGAAAGATTGCAGCATTTGAAATCGAAAGAAGAAACAAAAGTCTTGAACAAAAGTCTTGAGAGAAGTACAAAAGTACTTGAACTATAAAAGACCAAAGGTGACGATACCTACCTATAAGTGTAATCTCATTTGACGGATAAGTGTCTTGAAATATATGAAGTCCCTCCCTCCCGTCCCCTGTTATCGTGTGTCCAATTGAGGAACCTTGTTGAAACTTAGTAGAGACACGAGGTTCGTCTTACCGTACGTTGTCTGTGTATTGATAAAGGATGTAATACATCCAAACATTTATCAGATAATAGAACGATTTTACTACCATTGCAGAACGTATTAGACATCAAATTGGAGTTTACGATCGCTACATCATAAGAACTATAAGATCCAGTTAAAAAGTCAAGTCAAGTCAAGTAAGGTCAGCGAGTCAGTACAGGTTGAGAAACGTTGGTGTACTTAACGTCGTACAGTCCGGAGGAAAAGGTAGTGGTTGAGGGCCTCAAGTGGGTCTGAGTACAGGTAGTTCAGCCACTACGGTAGGTCGGTAGAGTAGGAGACAGCAGGGGAAGAGGAGGACGGGGGTTAGGGAGGGTGGTAGTCTCAGAGAAGGTTACTCAGTTGAGAAGTGTACTCCACCGGTTTCATGACCTCGAAGTCGAAATCGTAGTCAGGGAGGTTCCTTTAGGGTCCCGTCTAGAGGAAGTCTTACCTGACCAACCTAGAGGAACGTCAGGTTCCCTGAGAGTTCTCAGAAGAGGTTGTGGTGTCAAGTTTTCGTAGTTAAGAATCCGTGAGTCGAAAGAAGTGTCAGGTTGAGAGTGTAGGTATGCATTGGTGACCTTTTTGGTATCGGAACGGATCTACCTGGAAATAACCGTTTCATTGTAAAGACGAAAACTTATACGAAAGATCCAACCAGTATTGAAAAGAAGGTTCCTCATTCGCAGAAAATTAAAGTACCGACATCAGTAGTAGACGTCACTAAAACCTCGGGTTTTTCTATTTCAGACTATGAATCAAAACAGATTTACGGTACATATACATTTAGAGTTCAGAAGAAACTAATTAATTAACGACCCCATGAGTTAGAAATACTTGCAAAAGTTGTTATCTTTGGTCTTTGTTAAAGTTAAAACATATACACGGAGTGAAAACAATTTGACTTCAGACTTTAGTCAATAACCTAATAACCTAGAAGGATCAGAGAAAAGAGTAAACATTTATTTATATTTACTCTATTTCGTACATATCTAGGATTGAATTACGGACCGTATTCACTCATGATATATTTCAGTTGTTACATTAAGTCCAGTGTTATGTCAACCAATCAAAAATCAGATAAAGAGGAAACCGAAAAGAGATTATAGGTTATAATATATAGTTATGGAAGGAATAATGTCCTTAGAGAAGTAATCAAAGGTACTGGAACATAAAAGAAGTCAAAGGAGATAGAGAGATCAATAGAAAAGTCAGAACAAAGATCTGAGTATAATTTCATAACGGAATCCGGTACAAAAAAGGAAGGAAACTTGAACCTGAAGTAGAAACGGTTTTTGAAGTCAATAGTAAATACAGAATTCCGTGTTTCAATAGACGTCAAGTTAGTAGAGGAGACTCGAGGTTTAGGTACATAGGTTGGTGGATGCACTGTAGAGGAGAGTCTATAGATTATTAGTTTTGAACACTAGAATTAGGGATTTGAAGTAAAAGAAAGTTAACAACCAGAGGGTTACATACTTTTGTTCTCATAGGTAAAGAAGTTTGTACCTATACTTGAACTATGCAGATAGAGTAAGAAGTTTTTAGTAGGTAGAGGATGGGATATCTAAAAGAGTTGATAGAAAACTTACGTGACTGAAAAAAGGGTAGGGTACCGACGACGACGACGACGATTCAGTGAAGTCAGCACAGGTTGAGACACACTGGGGTATCTGTCGTCGGGTGGTCCGAGGTGGCAGGGACCCTAAGAGGTCCGTTCTTGTGGCCTCACCCAACGGTAAAGGAAGAGGTTACGTACTTTCACTTTTCACTTTCACTTCAGCTAGTCAGTACAGACTGAGTATCGTTGGGGTACCTGACGTCGGATGGCCCGAGGAGATAGGTACCCTAAAAGGTCCGTTCTCATGACCTCACACAACTCTAACGGAAGAGGTCATGTTGACAAAATTAGATTTAAAGAGTAGGTCTGATGACTTTTTTTTTATGTGATTGAGAAGGTGAGTAAGGAAGTGTGAACTTAGTCTTATTAGTAATAGTTTTTTGGAACAGTATAACACAGGGACTACTTTCATGTACTTAATAAAGTGTCATCATAATCTTATTTTGTTACAAAGGACAATACCTGAGGAAAATGGAAGTGGAAGACGAAAGATCAATGTGACTGGTATAAAATCTGGGAACATAAGTGGTACAAGGAATGAAGGTCAGTCCGAAATTGTGTAATAAGAACGTCCGAGTACTTTACAAGAAGGTCTTTTCGACAGAATTAGGGGATCCGAGTAAGTCCAAGGAACCGTTATACGAAAGTATAAAGGTACCGATAAAGAAAGAATTGTAAACTAACGTAAGTACATAGGTAAGTGGTTGATACCTCAATCACAACAACGTTGTCCGGAACGTCTATTCTGTTATTTACTCTATGATAAAGACAAGAGTGACGTATAATTGTAAGATCCAAAACATTAAACATTAATCTCGATGTCAACAGACACTAACAAGTCATCGAGTCAGTACAGACTGAGAAACACTCGGGTAGTTGACGTCATACGGTCCGAAGGGACAGGAAGTTGTAGAGGGTCTCAAACGAGTTTGAGTACAGGTAACTCAGTCATTACGGTGGGTTGGTAGAGTAGGAGACAGTAGGGGAAGAGGAGGACGGGAGTTAGAAAGAGTCGTAGTCCCCGAAAAGATTACTCAGTTGAGAAGAGTAGTCTACTGGTTTCACAACCTTGAAGTCAAAGTCGTGGTCAGGAAGGTCACTTATAAGTCCTGACTAAAAGAAATCCTAACTGACCAAACTAGAGGGACGTCAGGTTCTCTGAGAGTTCTCAGAAAAGGTTGTGGTGTCAAGTTTTCGTAGTTAAGAAACCACGAGTCGGAAGAAATCTCAGGTTGAGAGTGTAGGTATGTACTGATGACCTTTTTGGTATCGAAACTGATATGTCTGGAAACAGTCGTTACATTACAGAGACGAAAATTTATACAACGGATACACCAGTATCGAAAAGAAAGTTCCTTTCTTTAAGTTAAAGAAAATTTAAGTCAGAATTAAATATAATTAAGTTATATTCATGTTAACAGACGTCAATATAACTTAATTATAGACTGAGAGTTGTTTGATAACAGTGGTACTCCTAACAACAACAACAAATCAGTGGTTCAATGCAGACTGAGAAACGTTGCGATACCCGACGTCGTGTGGTCCGAAGGGACAGGACATGATAGAGGATCTCAAACGAGTTTGAGTACAGGTAACTCAGTCATTACAGTAAGTGATAGAGTAAAAGACGGTAGGGGAAGAGGAGGACGGGAGTTAGAAAGGGTCGTAGTCCCAAAAAAGGTCACTCAGTCGAGAAGTGTAGTCCACCGGTTTTATACCGGTGGTACTCCTATTTCCGGAGAAAAAGGTGAAACAGTGTCAATAAAACCGGAATGTTGTTTGATAAGGATTCAAATTACCACAATGTGTCATTAACAGTAGAGAGTAGAGAGGATCAAAGAAACTTAGTTCTCAAACCTGTCCTTTCTCAAGTTATTTTCCTAGTTTATGTGACTCCCGAACTCAATAGGATTCGGAGTATGTCCGAGTAATTAAGTCTTATAACCGACTCTTAGAGTCAAGGTCACAAAGACCTAGTGAAGTACATCTGAACTACGGATGTACCTATGGTGGTCACTTGAAAGACTCTCTCTCGGTCCACCTCGATCCAGTGGAGTATACTCGTAGGGAATTTACAGTACGTGATAGTGAAGACGATATAAATTAACTAGCCCCATCGACGTTTTCAAACGAGTCCAAGTTCCGTCCCCACGTGTCTATAGAGGGGGTGTGTAAAGTCACCCTTCTCACAGTCAACGTAACATCGTTTTCGTAACACCTTATCTTGTACGTACGAACGTACGCGCGTGTGTAAGTAGAAACCTTTAGGTTTGCCGATGCGTGTAACAATATTGGAACGATGGAATAAAACATACATCATTCACGGGTAATTTTTGATAACCAGCGGTCAGATACAGACTGCGTCCTATGTCGTACGAACCTCGACCACGTACCCCTACTGGGTCTCTCTACAATACCCCTCCCTCCACCCTCCCCCCAAGTACAAACCCTTGCGTACATTCTTAATTTCTAAAATTTTAAATTTTTTATTTTTTTATTTAATTTAAATTTTTTTTTGATAACTTACCTTATTATTAACTACCTTAATTCTCCACTTTAGTACTTTAGATCTTATATTTTACAGGATACATATTAAGTAGGTAAAGAAGGGTTTATGAAAATTGTCACCGGTGTCCTGACCTTTTCCAGTCAAAAGTAAGGTTAAGGTTTCATTCCGTTACGGTTTCTTACGAGTTCGATGGTCCGTTAACGTGAGTAGAGTGTGCGAGTATTTCATTACAAGTTTTAAGAGGTTCGGTCCGAAGTCGTCATGCACTTGGTACTTGAAGGTCTACAAGTTCGACCAAAATCTTTCCATCTCCTTGTTCTCTAGTTTAACGGTTGTAGGTGACCTAGTACCTTTTTCGTTCTCTCAAGGTCTCTTTGTAGATAAAGACGAAATAACTGATACGGTTTCGGAAACTGACACACCTAGTGTTATTTGACACCTTTTAAGACTCTCTCTGTCGGTATGGTCTGGTGGACTGGACGGAGAACTCTTTGGATATACGTCCAGTCCTTCGTTGTCAATCTTGACCTGTACCTTGTTGTCTGACCAAGGTTTATCCTTTTCCTCATGCAGTTCCGATATATAACAGTGGGACGAATAAATTGAAGATACGTCTCATGTAGTACTCTTTGCGACCCAACCTTCTTCGTGTTCGACCTTAGTTCTAACGGTCCTCTTTATAATTATTGGGGTCTATACGTCTACTGTGGTGGGAATACCGTCTTTCACTTCTCCTCGATTTTTCGGAGAACTACTTTCACTTTCTCCTCTCACTTTTTCAACCAAATTTCTAGTTGTAAGTCTTTCGCTTCTAGTACCGCAGACCAGGGTAGTGAAGTACCTTTATCTACCCCTTTGTCTCAGTCTGAAATAAAATAATTCGAGGTTTTAGTGACGTCTACCACTGACGTTGGTACTTTAATTTTCTGCGAAAGAGGAACCTTCTTTTCAATACTGGTTGGATCTATCGTATAAGTTTTCATCTCTGTAATGAAACGGTTGTTTCTAGGCAGATCAGTTCCGATACCAAAAAGGTCACCAGTACATACCTGCACTCTCAACCTGACACTTCTTTCGACTCGTGGTTTCTTAACTACAAAAACTTGACACCACAACCTCTTCTGAGAACTCTCAGGGAACCTGACGTTCCTCTAGGTTGGTCAGGTAAGACTTCCTCTAATCGGGACCCTAAAGAAACCTTCCTTACTACGATTTCGACTTCGAGGTCATGAAACCGGTGGAGTACACTTCTCAACTGAGTAACCTTTTCTGAGACTACCACCCTCCCTAACCCCCGTCCTCCTCTTCCCCTGCTGTCTCCTACTCTACCGACCTACCGTAGTGACTGAACTACCTGCTCTCAGACTCACTTAGGGCCCTCAACCACTACCTGTCCCTCCGGACCGCACGACGTTAAGTACCCCAACGTTACTCAGTCTGTGCTGACTCACTGACTTGACTTGACTTGACTTCCTCTACACTGGATCGTATGGTTTAGTGACCAAAGGATTATTGAGTCAGGGATACTGACTCACTGACTCAACGTACACTCGAAAAGACGATATATTCGTGACTTCAGATACTTGATCTCTTTCCAAATCTCTATCAATCTTCGAAGAGTTTGGACGAGGTAAGAGTACTTAAATTAACTCCTATTGTATATCAACCTAAGAATTAACACGGTCGAAGAAGATGATAGTAAGATGTCTATATTCTCTAGTAACGAAACCCCGTACTCACACACCACTAATCTTCAATTACGATCATTTACCATAAACCTTAATGGAGTCAGTGAGTTCTAATCAATTTCATAAGTATGTAGGGTGTCCTATTCAGTGAACAATTGATACCTTGAATGTTCACAGTGACTTTGTTACCCGTTACAGAAGAGGGACGACATCTCTTCTGCCCCTGTTTTTGTCTTAACTGTCAAGAACGTTGTGCCTTAAATGTCAGTTTCTCTCGATTAGTATGATACCCCAAGTATTCCTAAAGAGTTTACATAAGAAAGATCCGAAAGGACACTCTTAGTTGTCATTTTTCCTTTTTTTTTCAATTTTACTATAAATGAGTTCCGAAATCTAATAATCAAAAACGTCATAAGTGTATAAAGACTGACACCTTATGCAAGGTCAAAGGTCAAATAGTTTTGACAAAATTAGAACAGGAGACCCATTCACCTCAAAAAGATATAAACCCTTTATAAATGAAGAGGACAAAATAGATATCTACCTTCTCTACTACTGAATTGTTTTAGGTCTGTCAGTCTCTTGATTTAGAGTAGTCGGACCTCAAATCAGAAAGGTGAAGACATTACGGTTCTCGTTCAATCATTGACCGACCTGATTAGTCTCCAGTCTTAATTCATGATATTGAGTAAGAGAAGGAGAAATGGAAGACGTTTGTGTCGTTCATATCCCCATCTCTCTAAAAAAAGGAACAGTTTAAGGAGGGTCGATAAACACCCGTTAAAACTACCCAAAAGGTACGAGAACGTTGGTCTCTAAGAGATGGACAACATTTAGGTTGTTGGGTTGTTTTCATCTGGGGTTAATTTGACCTTCTCAGAGTCATTTTAAATTTCTGTCTTTATATTGGTCAGAAGTCCTTCTCTCTCTTGGTTTGCGACCCATTAAAAGAGTAGACGAAGATATAAATAGATAAAGAAAGACTTTTAAGACAGAGGAGATAAGAAAGAAAGAGAGAAAGAGAGAGGGAGGGAGAGTGTAGTCGGAAGATACTTACATTCATACTTAACGAATAAAACCGAACAATCCATTTCCACTATCCTATACCGATGAGGAGTTGTTGTTATTTAGTTTAAGTGTACAGTCTCAGTGTATTTTGAATTAATCGGTAGGGTCAATTCGAGAGTCAGTGTTAAGGTTTTAGGACCCTCTGTCCAAACATGGTCGATCATTAAAAAAAAGTTCAATGGTACTTAAACAATGAGTTAAATGACTCACTAAACCCATGAAACGTAAAAATCTTTGCTTTTTATCTTGTCTATTCTGTCATTCCGTATATTGTCTACGAACCCGTAGGGACCACCGAACCACCATTTCTAAGACGGACGTTACGTTCTATGCGTTCAAGCTAGGGACCCAACCCTTCTAGGGGACCTCTTCATTTACCATTGGGTGAGGTCATAAGAACGGACCCTTTAGGGTACCTGTCTCTTCGGACCACCAGATGTCAGGTATCCCCAATGTTTTCTCAGTCTGTACTGAAAAACTAATTCACACGTACGTACGCATTTATCTATGTATTTGGGTCTACGATCCTTTCTAACTTCCGCCCTCTTCCCCTACTGTCTCCTACTCTACCAACCTATCGTAGTGGTTGACTTACCTGTACTCAAACTCATTGGAGGTGCTCAACCACTTACAGTCCCTTCTGACCTGACGACTATATATATATATATATATATATATATATATATATATATATATTATATATGTGTGTGTATATTTTAGTCAAGTCAAGTAAGTGAGTCAGCACAGACTACAAAACGTCAGGGTACCTGACATCGGACGGTCCGAGGAAACAGGTACCTTAAGAGTTCCATTCTTACGACCTCACCCAACGGTAAGGAAGAGGTCTCCTAGAAAGACTGGGTCCCTAACTTGGGCCCAGAGGACACCGAGGACGTAACGTCCACCTAAGAAATGGTGACTCGATCGTCTCTTCACATGTATATGAACACATACTTATGAACTATGATTACATTTTATATGATATATAGACTCAGTTTTTTCAAACTTTTTGTGAACATCGATTAAAATCTCCTCTAATCGGATGGACTAGCTTGGTATACATATAAGAAGCACTTTGCTTGATTTTACGGAATATATGGACCGATACCCTAAGGTGGTACAGACCCCTTTCCCATACCATGTCAAGAATTCTCTTTGTAGTGTGAATCCACCACATCTTTAGGGACCTCAGTGAGTACGCATTCAGTAAGTACGTAGGTACCTAAGACGAAAGTTTGGAACGGAGGTGTAGGATTGGAACCGGACTGGAATCTGCTCTATTAATTGAGAGACATAGAGTATAAATAGTACAAAATTTACTCTAGAATTATTTAAATGAGAGAGGATATGTAAATAACACTCCTAAGATAGTCTATTAAATATGAAAATCGTCAGATACTGTGTCTTAAATTTTAAAAACGAGATTATAGTCGGTATTAATAGTAAATGGTAGTAATGATAATAGGGATAACTGTTTGACATAATAAGGATAACTGTTTAAAATAATTTTCGTAATTACAGTAAATCTCGGACTTTATAATAATTCAAAGAGAGAACCAATCTCCGAGAGTGACGTACTTAAAGTATGAGATTACAATTATGACGTTCTGGAAGTTATAAGAAAGAGGACCACACCCTGATGAGAAGGAATGTGACCACTATCTATTACCTTTGAAAGTGAAGATTTCACTTTCCTTACAACATATTTCTGTAGGAAGTTGACTAGACACGAGTGACAAATTACATAGTTGGATAGTTGAAAATGAGTACGGAATCCTATTCAGGTAACTATGACCCATGGGATGAAGTTGTTAACAAACTCGTTTTAAATAGACTTAATTAAATAAGAGTTAATAAAAAAAGGGTTCCTTAAGGAAACAGAAGGTCATTGATCTGACTTCTCAAAGATGAGTATCAAAGTCATATATAAGTCCTTACTACCTTATGTTTCCACTTGTATTATGTGTTGAAACCCAGGAGTTTATCTAAGGATCAATGATTCCGTTGTTCGTCCTCCCCAGTGGAAATAAACACACCACATGTGTTTATTAACTCATGTTTTTTAACTCATGTTAACACATGTGTCCCGGAACTTTAGTCTTCCCGAAACATGCATCAAATTACATGAATCAAATTACATGAATCAAATTACATGAATCAAATTACGAGACAACGGTGGTAGAACGTTAAGAATTACTAAAATAGAAACTTGAACTTGAAACCTTCACTTTATGTTACCCTGTTATCTCGTCTCTTCTAAGTACAGTAGACACCCAAGGGACAAGGAAGGGTAGGATAAACGTATATCGTAAGTACTACGGGGTACTCCTGTCTTAAGGTTATCTAAGGTTTACACACCATCAAGTAACTCTGAGTGTATTCATTTTTAATTTGGGTAATTCGAATCTTTTCTTATTCACCCACACGACTGTCGGGATTCTTCGGTGTGGAGTAAACGTGGTCTTGAACAAAGTTTACATTTTTTTTATCTTTTACCGTAAGAATTCTTTATTCTCGCTAGTTCACTGGGATAGAGTAAGAAGAATGAGTATAATAAATGTGAATTCCGACCCTTTCCCTTTAACTCTCATTAGGATCAAGAAAAGGGAGTACAGAAAGGAATGAATGGTTGTTAGGTTTCTATCTCTTATGACCATCTACTCATAGTCCCTTAGGTCTTTAACATAGTTCCTTATTTTACATTTTCAACTCAATCAAAACACTTTACAAAGATAATAAGACCATTCTCGTTTTGTGAATACTTACACACTCGATGTTTTCCGTTTAATATATTGAAGTCTTTCAGGTGTATTCTCAATACGAACACAATAATATAATTTTTGACCGTAACCTGTTATAATTCTACTTACCATTTTAGGTACGATTATCAAATTTTAAAATTAAAACAAGTGAATCCTAGTGTACTTTATTGCCTTCTTTATTTGTAAAAATCATATAAATTGTATTAAAAAAAAGGACACAAAACATGTTCCTTTGAGTGTAAAAGGAAAACGTGACCCGGAACATTTAATACCTAGACCTGGATTTTCATCTTAATTAATTGATTCTTTANCAAGTGAATCCTAGTGTACTTTATTGCCTTCTTTATTTGTAAAAATCATATAAATTGTATTAAAAAAAAGGACACAAAACATGTTCCTTTGAGTGTAAAAGGAAAACGTGACCCGGAACATTTAATACCTAGACCTGGATTTTCATCTTAATTAATTCTTTAAACTACATCCTTTACACTCGGTAAAGAACTGTAAATCAAAGGAAAAGACTTCAAGAAAAAAAAAAAAAGGAAGAGAGATTTATATGTGTCGTAAAACGAAAAGACCCGTTGACTCAAAGAGTCCTCTAAAATGAATTTTTCTTGACAAATAATAAATGTACAAACAAATCAAAGAGACAACTGTACGTCTCTTTCTCTGTGGTGATAGAGGTATAAAGATCAGACAAAACGAGGGAAGAGTGACCTGGGGTGGGGGTGGTGAAGTGTGAATTTAAAGTACCCACTACTGCTCAGTCTACCGTAAACAGCGGTTTCGAGGGAACCCATAGGAGCGTCAAATCTAGTGGAGGTGACGTCTGTTTCGACGATCTTTGTGTACGTTTTGAGTCAAGGGGAGTCTCAATAAGGCTCTTGGAATTAAGTGAACTCTTGCCCTCCTACCGTTTCTTGAAGTCGGATGAGAGGTTGAATTTTTCGTCTCTTTTTGTCACCAAAAAGACACTACTGTCTACTCTCCTCTTCCGTCAGTCTTTGTCGCAAGATCGTATCTACCAGTCTGATACTGTTGGAAGTGTGCAGGGTCCGTTGTGGTAAGTGAGAGTTTTCACTGTCAAAAGGACTCCACGCCAATCTCCACATTACTCACTTTACATTGCACACCTTGACTTCCTTTTCCTACCCTTACAACTATAACCTGGTCTACTACTCGGATTCCTCCGGGTGTTCCTCCTCTGTATGCCGCTACGAGTGCGTACCACTAAACCTAGTCCTCGTGCACACCGACCTACTGTCCTGCCGTTTCGACCCGCTCTCGTCAGTCTTAGGTAGGCTTCTCGGCGGCTGAAAGGTGACTCACGAAGGGGTCCCACCCTTCTGTCAAGAGCTAATATGACCTTACCTAAAGAAGTGAGAGCATTCGACCCCTTATAGACCTACACTTATACTCATGTTTATTTTACATAGTGTGAAACATGAACTAAAACGTACCTCTTCAACTCAAGAAATATATATATTTCATTTATATACTTTTATGTATGTATATCTATCTATCTATCTATATTAGTCATTTGTAAATTTATAGTACTTAGACTCGTTTGAGGCCCTCCATCGTTTCCTGTCCCCTTCGGACCGTACGACGTCAGGTACCTCAGTGTTTCTCAGTCTGTGTTGAATCGTTGACTTGTTGTTATATATATACACACGCACACACACACATATATGTGTGTACGGGACTAAAAACAGTAGACACAAGAAAAACTCGTTAAGGAGTATGTACACTATTACTACTACTACTACATATATCGTACCGGTAAAGTAGACAGACATAACAAACTCGGTATTGTTATTTCTTTAGTATAACCAGAGTTGTATCAGATCGTGGTAATCACGATGTCCCGTCTTTACCCCAGTTTTTGTAGATTATTATTTGTGTCAGAAGTACGATGAAACGGTTAGTCAAAATAATGTACATCTCGTCCTTTTATGTCACCTCAGATCTACTTATAGGAAATGTCTCCTCTAGTAGGCCGTAGTTGCTATTGATATTGTCTTGCGTGATACACACTTCCTGAACTATACTTTACGACGACACATGGACTGGGGTCTTTGTAAGGAAAATCTCCAACAAAGTGACATTTATATTACATGTTGTACTAAAAGATAGATATCGATATCTCACATGGAAGACTTTTGTCATGTATAATTTTTAACTGTCAATAAAGAGTCCATTAAACTAAAAGTCTTTTTAACGGTTTAAACTTCTGGTGGGTTTACCTTAAATTTCTGACCTTTTAAAACGGAAATAAGATAAAACGTTAAGTTTTATAAAGAACGACAAAAAATACACTTTAAGAAGACAACATAGGACATGATATTAATACTTGAGAGACTCCGATAAATCTCATAATAACGGTTTACGGACTAGGGATAAAATGATAACAGAGATTTTACTTCTCATACGTAGAAGGTTATAATTAAATTTCTTAAAGTTTATTATTATGACCTCTCCCATGTCTCTTGTTCCTTGGAAGGATATGATAACCCTTGCATTTAACCATGTCAGTTATACCTGTTGTTATACCTCAAAAGAAATTTTTTCATTCGTATCACAATGGTATACTGGACCGTTAGGGTTAAGACCCGTATATACACCTCTGTTGAAATTAAGTTTTCCTATGTACGTGAGGATACAAGTATCGTCGTAATAAGTGTTATCGATTCTGTACCTTTGTTGAATTTTCCAGGTAGTTGACTACTTACCTATTTCTACACCATGTATATATTCCACCTTATGTTGAATCGGTATTTTTTCCTACTTTATGACGAGAAACGTCGTTGTACCTACCTGGATCTCTAATAGTATGATTCACTTGATTCGGTCCGTTTCCGTTTATATACTATAACAAAAATATATCATGGAATTTTTTTCTGTGTTTGAATAAGTTTTTTGTCTTGTTCTGAGTGTCTATATCTTTTATTTGAATGTCAATGGTTTCCCCTTTCCCATCCCCTCCCTATTTAATCCTCCAACTCTAATAATATATGGGTTATTTAATACTTTATGTGTAATGACATATGTGTTATTTATTGGTTGTTCCTGGATGACATATCGTGTCACTGGATATGAGTTATAAAGTATTATTAGATATTCCCTTTTATTAGACATTTTCTTGTATACGACACGACATACGAACTTCAATTCTCCTGTGACATTTAGTTAATGTGAAGTTAAATTTTTTCTTTTCCATCTCTTGTGGACTTTGTTAACTCTATTTTTGGTAAATTTCTATAAATTTTTTCTTAAGTTGTAGGTCGTTTCCGAGTCTTCATCTCTTTCACGTTTCAATTAAAAACAACTTATTTATAAGCACTTTGTCGTATTGAAAACGTTCCACGAAAATCTCCACCGTGTCTACGTCCTTACTTTTTTTGTGAAGAAAGTATCGTGAATATAAGATCACTCTCATATTTTTGTTATTAATGTACTTGTTTATTCGTTTATCCATTGAAGTCTAGTCTCAAAACTTCTTTTATTTTGTCCCACGATCACTTACCGATACACATCTCCGAAGAAATTGATCCCCCATCTATTTTTAGGAGACTCAATATAAAGTCGGCTACTCTTTCCTCAACCGTAAACCTTAGACTCCTCTACTTGAAGAGTGACTCTCATCCTTCCTTCTTCTTGAATTGTACGTTTAGTGAAATCTTACAAACTTCAAGTCTTCTTTCAAGTCTGACCAGTCTCGTATCAATTCGTTCTGTAATTTTTCAGCCTCGAATTCACTTGATCCTCTCTAGTGTCCCGTCCTTAGGCTAGTATGACTCGCCCGGTTTTTGAAGTAAGCCCAAAAAGGTATTCTACTAAAAGGTATTATACTAAAAGCATTAGAAAAGGTATTCTAAGGTTGGGTGTTCCTGTGTCTTTACACAAAGTTGAAGAGGTACCCTAAAATAGGACAAGACTGTACAAAATATAGACGTAAACCTTGGTCAGACAAAGTTTATCCTTTTCCTTATGTAGTTCCGACATATAACAGTCGGACGAATAAATTGAAGATACGTCTCATGTTTTAGTACTCTTTGCGACCCGACCTTCTTCGTGTTCGACCTTAGTTCTAACGGCCCTCTTTATAGTTATTGGAGTCTATACGTCTACCGTGGTGGGAATACCGTCTTTCACTTCTCCTTGAGTTTTCGGAGAGTTACTTTCACTTTCTCCTCTTACTTTTTCAACCGAATTTCGAGTTGTAAGTCTTTTGATTCTAGTACCGTAGCCCAGGGTAGTGAAGTACCCTTTATCTACCCCTTTGTCACCTTTGTCACAGTTTGGAATAAAACCCCCCGAGGTTTTAGTGACCTCTACCACTAACGTCGGTACTTTAATTTTCTGTGAATGAGGAACCTTCCTTTCAATACTGGTTGAATCTATCGTATGATTTTTCGTCTCTGTAATGAAACAGTTGTTTCCAGGCAGATCAGTTCCGATACCAAAAAGGTCACCAGTACATACTTGCACTCTCAACCTGACACTTCTTTCGACCCGTGACTTCTTAACTACGAGAACTCGACACCACAACCTCTTCTGAGAACTCTCAGGGAACCTGACGTTCCTCTAGGTTGGTTAGGTAAGATTTCCTCTAGTCAGGACCTACAAGTAACCTTCCTTACTACGATTTCGACTTTGAGGTTATAAAACCGGTGGAGTGCACTTCTCAACTGAGTACCCTTTTCTGGGACTACGACCCTCCCTAACCCCCGTCTTCCTCTTCCACTGCTGTCTCCTACTTTACCGACCTACCGTAGTGGCTGAGTTACTTGTACTCAAACCCAGTTGAGGTCCTCAACCACTACCTGTCCCTCCGGACCGAACGACGTTAAGTACCCCAGCGTTTCTCAACCTGTACTGACTCGCTGACTTGACTTGACTTGACTATAGACGTAAACGAAACAGAATTCCGGAGACTAAGAACTCCTGTTCCGTCACAGAATTAAGGTCACTTTTCTATTGTTGAAGTAACAAGATAGGAAAATGTAAATTTTCTCAAACCGAATTTTATGAGATTAAGAACAGACCTGTCAGGGTACCTATCTCCTCGAATCTCCCGATATGTAGTACCCGAACGTTTCTCAACCTGTACTGACTGGTGTGTCTGTGTGTTCTTTTGGTCATTGATATCGTTAGGGGAGTTTCTAGTACTACCCTCATTCACTGTAGGTGACTTAGCCAAAGTAAACTTTCAATTAATTAACTTAATCTAAACTTGTAAGTCGTCCCTTTTTATAAAATTTTTCTTTTCCTTTAGGAGTGTTAAGGGTCCATTATTACTAATTTTACTTTGAAGTTAAGTCACAAAGTTAAATTACACCTTTGTTAACCTATTCAAATATTTATTTATCCGAAATATAATTTTTTATGTAGATGTCTTATTTGTAGTATAGGACTACAATCCTCAAAAAAGGTTTATAAGTCGTTTGTATTTTATTAAAGATAAAATATATTGTACAAGTTCTCTTATCCTTTTTTGACTTCTAAAAGTTTAAATAAAACTCAAATCACACATCCTGGAATCACTGTTTCGGGTTTTTACTGACACGTTCTTTTATTTTGATATCTGTTTAGAATAAATATTTGGATATGTATTTTGGAAGTTCATAATTTTTCATTTAAGTGTTTATATGTAAAATTTTTTAAGTGGCGTACTGGGTTTTGAATAATTACGGTGTAATTATCTATTTTTCTTCACGTTTCAAGTTATGAGTTAGTACTTTCTTTTTAAGAATCGTTTGATCTTTATTCTTTCAAAATGAATTGTACGACTTAATTTAAGTATCTTAAGTGACTTTTATAGTAGCAGTTGTAAAGTGACCTTTTAGATCGGACACGTCTATCGTTTTTTATTATTATTATTAACAGAAATAAGTACCTGTCAAATTAAAAGCCGTCTCGTCTAAACCTTTTTAGATATGTTTGTAATTTTTATTCGTTTTTTAATTCGTTCCAACAAACAAAGTAATGTTCTAGTTATACGTTTTTGTTTTCGAAAGGGTAAAATTGTTATTATTTACTAATCGTTTGTGTTAAAAATACTTCATAAAAATCGTCGTTATTTACAGTAAATTTTTTTAAACAGGGTACTTTTGTGAGAGTAATAACAGACACAAACATACACACTGACATAACGTCGATGTCAAGTCAAATCAGTGAGTCAGCACAAGCTGAGAAACGTTGGGGTACTTAGCGTCGTGCGGTCCGGAGAGACAGGTAGTGGTTGAGGGCCTCAAGTGAGTCTGAGTATACATAGCTCAGCCACTACGGTAGGTCGGTAGAGTAGGAGACAGCAGGGGAAGAGGAGGACGGGGGTTAGGGAGGGTCGTAGTCCCAGAAAGGTCACTCAGTTGAGAAGTGTACTCCACCGGTTTCATAACCTCAAAATCAGAGTCGTAGTCAGGAAGGTTTTGTCTGGTCAAGTTTATTAACTGTATATATACTATAATTAAGGAACCACTGAGTTCACCATTTCTTAGACGAACGTTACGTTCTCTGTGTCCTCTGTACCCAAACCATGGGCTCAGTCCTTCTAGGGGACCTCTTTCTTTACCGTTGAGTGAGGTCACAAGAACGGACTCTTTAAGGTACCTGTCTCCATGGACCGTTCCGATGTCATGTATCCCAGCGTTTTTCAACCTGTGTTGACTCGTACGGACTCGTGTCCTACACTATAATTAATAAAGTTCTTATTCTTATTAGTTCTTGTAACAAGAGTTATACAATTTATTATTACTTAGATTAGGTTAGATGGAAAAGTTAAACTGTTAAAGTTCACACTTTAAGTCACTTTTAAGAAATATAACAAAGAAACTACTAAAGAGAAAACAAGAGAAAGAGATGCCGTGGATAAATGTAAAACCCAAAAGAAAAGAAAAGGGAAAAAGTAGAAAATTTTTAAATCGAGTTTAAAACCGTTAAAATTTTCGAAACACGAAATATCGTACCATACCTACGCAGTACAAAAGAACTCAATCAGTCTGTAGGAGTCTTCTCAAGAGATTATAGGTATTAAAACCTCTTTCTTACACTAAGGGTTTTACATCCTTCCTCCAGTCTGTCCCCACATCTAAATTACCAGAGATAAAAATGAAAGTCATATATATAAAGGAGTAGAAAGAGAAAGAGTCCATCACAGAGGACTAGAGTCGACACGGACCGTAGTAGTCAAGTGTCTGCGAGACTTAATGCGAAAGTTCTATCATTTAGAGATCTGTAATTGACCCTGTCTCCGTTCGTCAGTAGAATGTTTCGTTTCCGTCCCATTCCTAGATGTTTAAACAGAAAGTTTGTCGATATTTTGGTCATTATGGTTTATGTTGACGATTTAACTTTTAAAATTTAACCTTTTTACAGTACTATATTTATTATTCTTATTTTACACTTTACTAAGTATATTAAATTCTGGTAAATACCTTTTTTTTTCAAACCTTTTCTTATGACTAGTTCTCTCACTGTCTCACACATGTTTAAATACTCTTAGAGGTACTTATGGTGTGACAAAGTTCTCTCACTAATAAAAGAGAGACCTCTTTCATGTAGTACCATATATTTCTCTGTGACTAGTACAGATTTATATAAAGAAATTTTAATATTTTCAAACGTCTCGATTATTTACTTTTATGATTGTAACTTGGGTCCAAAAGATAATGTTCAGGGAAACTAGAAAGATAAGTCGACATCAGGATAGTGATTTCTTTAAAGTCCTTCGTCTTCATTATTCAAAGGTCTCCGTTTATGTCGTTGAAGGAATTTCGAAAGTAGTAGACATTATTCTATAATTTTATAATTGAGTCAAGTCCTTTTTTTCGTTTTGGTAAACAAAAAATAATATACACTTTTATATCGTAAGTAATTGACTTAGAAAAAAGTGACCAACGAAGGTACAATACATCTAGTATAAATTTTGACTCTTATTACTAAGAGTATGAAGACTTTAAATAAGGTGTTTAGAGAGGTTTTCATAGAAATAGTCTAAAATATACCGACGATAGGAATATACACACACACACGCACAAGTAGTTAGTTCATCGTTTCTAGTCTCCGACGTGACGTAGTCATAACATTCCGTATGTAAGATCCTCTTCTATGTATTTATGTCGATTCTAGAAGGAAAACTTCTTTACTAAGGGGTTCTCAGTCAGAACGGTTCTCCAAATGTAACTTAACGTATTCGTTCAGGAAACTCAGGATTTCGGAAGACTTAGACAGGTACCCTCTACGAAAGACGAACTAAAAATTTTTAGGTACTATAGAAAAATGTAAAAGTAAAATTAAGTGAAGTGAATAATGAGTTTCTCCCGAAGGTGTCACCGAGTCTGACATTTCTTAGACGGATAGTCACGTCCTCTGTGTTCTCTGCGTCCAAGTCAGAGACCCAACCCTTCTAGGGGACCTTCTCCCGTACCGTTAGGCGAGGTCATGAGAACGGACCTCTTAAGGGTACCTGTCTCTTCGGACCACCCGATGTCAGGTACCGTAACATTTCTCAACCTGTACTGACTCACTGATTTGTCTCGTGTGTCGTAATGAGTTTCTTAATTTTAACTACTCATTTTACACATATAAATATGTAAAAGTTGTTGTACGACCCCTTTCCTTCTTGAACTAAACGGAGTAGAGTTTACTCTAGATTTATAGTCGTACTCTTCCTCTTCGTTTCGACGAGTGAACATAGTGGTTACTCTATGTCTCGAATCGAACGAGAATATTTTAATATTTTATGGTACGATAACAGTTAAGATATTGTTTAGTAATATCGATAGAAATTCCGTGACTAAATAAAGTATAACGGAATTTTCAAATTACTGGAGTCTAAATGTGTCCAACATCTTATAGGAAGAACCGAGTGACTCTTTAATGGGTAGATAGTTAGAAATGTGAAGTCTCAATGTCTTATAAATATAAAGAAGTAGACGTGCTATTCACGACACGATTAAACGAAGTCAGGCCACCCTGATGAACACTGGGATACCTGACATCGGACGGTCCGAGGGGACAGGTACTTTAAGAGGTCCGTTCTTATGACCTCACACAACGGTACGGAAGGATATTCCCTAGAAGGAGAGAGTCCCTGACTTGAGAGTCAAGGATACCGAGGACGTGACGTCCGTCTAAGAAATGACGACTCGGTTACTGTTCATGATCGAGTAGAAATTATGGTATGGTGAGTGTTTTCTCCTACTTTATACGTAGTCGTAGTTTATCAGGACGATTACAGTTGTATCGTGATACTGTTTTCCCAAACTTTCATAGACTTTACATTTATAAAAATTCACAAATCGTTATTTTCTTCCATCGTAATTGGAGTCCACGTTCCACTCCTTTCATATTAATAAAAGATCGAGACATTTATTACTTTTTTGGATACTGCTAAATCCACAATGTGTTCTTGTGTTCAGGTACTCGTTACTTATACAAAAGATCGTGTGAAAATACTTCCATATAGTTATTTAATAAACATTTTATTTATTTACTCATTAATTATGTAACCTCGTAACGTTTCTCTACATAATATAAAAAATTTTATTTCTTAAGGATTCAAAGGACTAGGGGAATACTGACTGACCTACATTTTATCATCTGTTCTATCTTTCTGTAATGAGAGAACCACGAACCAAATTTGTGTTTATATAAAATAACTTTAATACTGTTCTTAATTCTCTAGAGGTCTGTATAAAAAACGTGTATGGTAACAGTTGATTGGATCAAAGTCTATTTCTTTCTAGAGAGACATGTTTACTGCAATTTTCCGAAGGAAATTTACAATCTCATTACTTGACCTAAGTTACAAATTATAAAGTCAAAGTAGATATACAGATTCTTTTACATTAACGAGTATATAAAATGGTTGACTTTTTTAATTGAGTATTTCAATTTAAAGTAAGTGATACTTTAAAATTTTTAAAAGAATTTCGAAAAGGTAGAGATAGAACATTAGAAATTTCACTTCTTCCGCAAAAGTTCCGCACAAGATTCTTTATAACGATACGTCTTTATGACTTTATAATAAGGTATCTGTTTTATAAGTAAGACTTATATATGGGTTGTGCAATGTCAATACTTAAAAATTAAAATCATTCACATAAAATAATTATATAGATGTTATAATAGTAAAGTCGTATATTAGTAATGTTATACATCATTATAAAATGGAAAAGAATAAAAAAGTATGACTTATAAGTTTTGGGACGCATATAAAATGCAAACGTCGTGTAAAGTCAAACCTAATTGGTATCGAGTTCTCGAGTTTTGTGAGTTTATCATATTTTCAAGAACCTGTTTCTTATCATTAAGATTCTGGATCTGGAACCTTTTCTAGGACTACTACCCTTTCTAACTCCCGTCCTCTTCCCCCGTTGTCTCCTACTCTACCAACCTACCGTAGTAACTGAGTCACCTGTAGACAGACTCGTTTGATACCCTCTATCACTTCCTGTCTCTTCGGACCACAGGTGCCCCAGCGTTTGTCAGTCTACGTTGACTCGCCGACTTGTTGTTGTTATGACTCTGGAGGTTCAGGGGAGGGGTCTACGTATTAATACTTATGACAGAACGCTTAAGTGGGGTTTTGACAAACACAGATACTTTAGCGTTCAAAATATGTACTGATGTTTATATAACCACCACCAAATCTACGACGCAGCAAAGGTTGAGATCGCTGGGGTACCTGACGTCGGACGGTTCGAGGAGACAGGTACCCTAAGAGGTCCACTCTTATGACCTTACCCAACGGTAAAGGAAGAGGTCTCCCAGAAAGGTTACGTCCCTAACTTGGACCCAGAGGACGTAACGTCCGTCTAGGAAATAACTGAATACGCACACACACACATATATATATATATATATATGTGTGTGTTTGTATATATATTTTGATACATATACTTGATTCGATACCTGAAGGGAGTATCGAGTCAGTCATTTCTTTTTGAAAGAAGTTGTAAAGGACATCACTTCCAGAAGACCGTTACTTGACCTAGTAGATAAAGTAAAAATATACATTTTTTATAAAAATAACCTATACTTTAAGTACAAATTGTCGAAAATAGGGAGTCATGTAATCAAGTAATTTCTACAATGAGTGACAAAAAACTAACGTAACTAAAACTATTCTTTAGACGGTAGTATGAATAAAGACTGTAAAACATAAATAATCAAAAAGTACAAACGAAATTCCTAAAAGAAAAATAGTGACCACAATTAAATCATAACACATATAACCATATCAAAAGAAGTACAAAAAACACGGACCTCTAATAATTCAAAGAACCTTTTAAAAAGATCTGGTTGAAAAGGTTTATATAAACAGGAAGAGTGAGAAACGACGACGACGACGACAGTGAAGTCAACACAGACTGAGACACATTGGGGTATCTGCCGTCGGGTGGTCCGAGGGGTTAGGGACCCTAAGAGGTCTGTTCTTGTGACCTTACCCAACGGTAAAGGAAGAGGTTACGTACTTTCACTTTTCACTTTCAGTTCAGCAAATCAATACAGACTGAGAAACGTTGGGGCACCTGACGTCGGATAGTCCAAGGAGACAGGTACCCTAAAAGGTCCGTTCTCATGACCTCACCCCACGGTAACGGAAGAGACAGAGTGAGAAATTCCCTAAGGTTTATATGTAATCCAGTAAACTTCAATAGAGTGTCGAGTTATTACGAGAGAAGTCAAAAGAAAAAGAGAGAGACATAAAATAAAACAAAGATAATAATACAGAAATTTAAGTGAAAAAAAAAGAAAACGTGACACATTATACGATAATTAACGTGGGTACGTACATAACATATATAAAGTTGGGTGTGTGACATCGAGAGTAGAATGTTTCAAACAGGACCTTGAAACAGATATTGTGAATATCAAGATAAACCCGAAGGGACTACCGAGTCACCACTTCTTAGGAGGACGGTTGCGCCCTTGGTACCGAAGGTAGGAACCCAGTCCTTCTAGGGACTTCTTCCTTTACCGTTGGGTAAGGACATAATAACGGACCTCTAAGGGTACCTGTCTCCCCGGACCGTCCAATGTCAGGTACCTAAACGTTTCTTATCTTGGGTCGAATCACTGATTTGTTGTCGTTGGTATCGAGATAAATTGAAAAATTTGGATATCTTATGTAGACATTATTACCAAAAGTTCCAGGATCAGACGATTAAGATTGTGTGCTGCATCTGACCCTTACCAAAGTTAACTAATGAAAAGAGGAGTAACACACATTGTAAAAGAATGGATAGTCCATTAGAAACGTACAATCTACAATGTTTAAAGTGAAATAACCTACGACCCATAATGACCTACACCCCATAAGTATTTTTATGAAAACTTGAAACAAGACCCTACGTTAATTAATCCTTATGAAACTAAGGAAGTACAAAACGAATTACTCACAATCAACGAACACCTTTTTATGAATAGGATTTTTATTGATAAGGACTGATCACTCCGTTCTAGACGGGTCAAGAGATACTAAGTACTCTAAAAAGTTATGCGGATTACGTTTGTCCACGATAAGAACCAGGTCACATTTACGGTCTGTGACAATGAGGATTGGCAAGAGTCATCAACAAAGAACCCCGCAAAAGAGTGTACGTACACGTTGGCTCGCGAACTCCCTTTGGGACACGTCCGGAGTCCTCGAGGGAGGTGGACAAGAGCGACCAGTAGATAGGACGTGAGACCTACGGAGACCAACGGATCTGAGAGTTTAAACAAAGGAATCGAGTAATTGACTCCAGGGTATATCAAAAGAGAAGGTACATACTCCCGAGACTGTGAAAGAATTTAATCGTTAGACCCCTTTAGTAAGCCGAATAAAATAAATCATTGGTAGAGAATTCCAAATGACAGGAAGTAGGGAAGTACAGGTCACAAAAATTTCATAATAAAGTTCATCGAACAGATAAAGAAATGACGGACTTGTTAATATTAAAATTAACCCTTTAGTGTAACCAAAAGGGGAATGTTCAATTCTACATCAATAACCGAGACTTCAGGTTTACCCCAACCTTTTTATTTGAAAAAAAGGGGGTACAGACAAGACATCCCTCCTTTATTTTGTTTTATTAATGTTTATCCGTGACCTAAAAACATGAAACCGGGGTTTGTAAACTATTTGAATTTTTTCTAATACACGGTATTAAAAGAGTACATATTTTATCATGTATGATCCGTTCAAAATGATTCGTAATTTCTTCAAATGTACAATATAATTTATTATTTACAAGATTTGTATCTCAAAAATCTTATTTTAGATAGTTAACCATTCAAACAATATTTTCAATCAATGTCTTTTGTAAAACTTCTATTGTTATCAACTCTAAACGGAAATATTGTTGTATGAATCAAATTAGTACCGTTCGCACACCCGGAGGGTAGTTTTATACCGATTGAAAGTATCACTTACAGGACAATACTTATAATCTATAAATCAACTCGTGAAACTTTTATAAATAATCTGGAATTAAAAAAAAGACTAAAATCGTTCAAAGATAGTTATTGGGTCGTTTCGATGATCATTAGGTATATTTTGTTTCGTTCGTAGTCCTTTTATTCTTTTTCAACTCTGTTAAGTAAACACGACAGTTTAGGAATAAAGTAGATTTAAAAGACTAAAGGATGTCAAATGTGGTATCACGGTGACGACTACCCCATCCACAAATTAAAGTTGAGTTTCTCTTTTAACAAGAAAAGTCTGGAAGGATAAAACGATTGGTCAGGGTCTAAATTACCAGATATGATAGTACTTTGATAAAGAGATGAATTTTAAGATATTTTAGTATTACTTCGTCTCATTCTCGAGTTCGATATGGGTACTACTAAACGACATTGGAGAGAGACCATTTCATCGAGACTTAGTGGTCCCACTTAACTTCGTTTCACTTCTTTTTCTTAAAGAGCTGAAGACACAGGAAGAGAGGTAGAGGAGAGGAATTGTTGAGAGTGTGTCTAAACATGTGAAAGTCTGTTTATTTATTTATTTCGGTGACGATTCGTGACTATGGCCATTCCAACCGTTCATTTTCTCTTAGTTCTGAATAACGTACAGATAGTATACAGTCTGAATTTTTTTTTTTTAACATACATGAAAGAGAAATGGTCAGATATTATAATGAGACAGATGTTATAGTTTTAATGAGGGTGAAACGACTATGAGTAAAAGTAAAAAAATTTCCTCTTTATACCCAACTAGTCTATATACTGTGGTAACGAGTACTAATGAGTAAATTCTCAAATCTTCAGTTTATTAAACCTATGTTCGTCACTGTAAATAGCTCGTAATAGACTCGATTAAGAGATCTTTTGAGATACAATGTACATACTAATAGATGTACAGGGAATATTTTTGGACTCCGCTCCGAATCCCTTCAACGAGGTCCGAGTAGTTAGTTTTCGTCTCCTAATAGGATTTCAACAGACGCACACACGAGTAGTGAGTCAGTACAGGTTGAGAACGTTGGGGTACCTGACATCGGGTGGTTCGAGGAGACAGGTAACCTAAAAAAATCCGTTCTTATGACCTCACTCGACGGTAGAGGGGGAGGTTTCGATTTCGACAGATGAATGTTGATAAATGTTAGACAGTGAGGAATAGACAATATGAACTTCCGTTACGTCCACAAAGTGTAATTCGGATATGTATCGTATAATAATTCTGTCTGTGTTACTCTTTCGAGTAAGACTTTCCTTCGATTTAAGTACAAGGATAAAATTCCAAATCATAATATAAATTAAACCTAAGATGTACAGTCCAGAACCTGTCACCTATGATAGTACAAAAATGGTAAATCCTGAAGATTTTCAAATCCCACAGATCAGATCGGTACTAAATCTTCGTTTTGTCTAAGTCAAACTCCGTAACTAATCTCTCCCTGACCTTACCCCCCACGGTCCTCGCCGCCACTCTTTCGATATAGGTACGGTTACATCTTTGGTCTTATTAGAAAAAGACACTAAAAAAAAGAGGAATTGAAGTGTAAAAGGTAGGGAGGAAGATTTTACCAGATTTTATATGGTTTTAAAGTAAAGACTTAGTGATTGTCAGTTGACTATGAAAGTGGGAGGGGAATCTTCCTCCCGTCAAACGGTCTAAGTACAAGTTATACAAAGATCAAAACTCTTAGAAAAAAGAACAGAGAAAAGAGAAACGGTTCTCTCTTTTCCTCCACTCTTTTCTTCCCTAGTGATCTGTTTAGTGATACCCATACAAAAAAGGACTTTGTAGGAGATTTTAGAATACTATAAATTCCAATATACTACTTCGTACCATAGACTGAGTCCTTCTTGACACGTAGTACCAAATTTAGGAAGACTTTATATTATGAACTATATTAGGATTACCCGAAGGGTCCACCACGATCGTCATCTCTTAGGCGGACGGTTACGTCCTCTGTGTTCTCTATGTCCAAACTAGGGACCCAACCCTTCCAGGGAACCTTCTCCTTTACCGTTGGACGAGGTAATAAGAATGGACCTTTTAAGGTACCTGTCTCCCGGTGTCAGGAACCCCGGCGTTTCTCAACCTGTACTGACTCGTTGACTCGTGTGTGTGCATTAAGATGATGTTAGCAACAAATAGGGAAAAGACCGAACTATTTCTTTAAGATTGAACACAGATGGATGTTCGGTATGTTCGTTACTTTTAGTTCCTGAGACCCCTCTTCAGAATGTACTTATAAGAATTGGGAGTAAAAAAATTTTTTTTCTCATAAAATATCACTAAGATAAGGAAGACTAGTCAATCACTGTAATAAGATTCCTGATAACACCTTCTTAAGATTCTTTAATAAGAGTCTGATGAAAACCTTCTTTGTTCCATCCGTTTCCTTATGATCTATTTGACCATGTTTCCCATTAAATCTTTTATACTCGTCACCCAGTCGTTTCTCTATCTTGACCCCTCACACCCCTCGTCGATAGAAACGGTTCCTACCTTATACTGTACTTAGTACGGATGTCGAACTGTTTTAACTGATGTTTATTTATTAACGGAAGTTCGTATTCTTTTTATTTGTCGTTTCCTTTACAAAATTATAGTGTATAGTTTGTAGGGGGTCTAAATTTATAGTCGTTGTCGTGATTGGTCAACTTAAAAGATTCCAAAGGGAGCTTTTCGTGTACAAGGACGAACTTTTCGTGTACAAGGACGAACTTTTCGTGAAGAGTTTTTCGAGTCAGTGAGTTGGCACAGGTCGAGAAAGGTTGGGGTACCTGCCATCGGGTGGTCCGAGGAGACAGGTACCCTAAAAAGTCCGTTCTTATGACCTCACCCAGTGGTAAAGGAAGAGGTCCTCTAGAAGGGCTGGGTCCCTAACTTGGGTATAGAGGACGTAGAGAACGTAACCGTCCCTCTAAGGAATGGTGACTCGGTGGACCCTTCGTGGACCTTTCGTGGACCCTTGTGTAGTACAAGTATACTCCTACATCTTTAAATCGGAGTCCCATAAGATCACCCACCATATAAATGCTAAAAGTCCACTCTTTTGCTCTCCAACACCAACCTTAGTAGTACTAGTGTTGTCACTAAAAGTGATAATACTCTCACTACCAACGGTATGAGACACTTCGTGACACGATTTAAGAAACATTAGTATTAGAGTAAACTATAAAGTTTATTGGGGTAATTGAACCATAAGTAGCGGAGTCTCTTTTCTCAACCTACACCAATGTTTGGAGTGGATCTCAGTCATTGAAGATGCTCCGTTCCCGTTCTAAACTTGGTTCTAGAGATTCTAAGACTTAGTAATAACAATTGGTGATCCCTCTTCATGAGGGTTACTTGCGGGATACACTACCGTGTGTGAAGTCCAGTGTCTCACCTGTCTGGGTGTCTTACGATTTCAAGTCAGACGTTTAGATGTAAGTTCTTTATCTCATGGGGTATAAGAGGGTTTCGTCGACGTTGTGCGTCACTACTGGTGTGACACCTCTTGTCCGACAGTGAGGGAAGTAGTCGCGTTACACAGTCCTTTCTACTCACCCCCGGCCGTGTTCACCACCTACTTTACCTTCCCACCACTCAGTACGAGAGTAGAATTGTAGATTTTTATTAGAGTCGTATAATTTTCTTGTGTAAAGGAGGGTATTTTTACTTAAAAAAAAATGGATATACGGACATTAAAAGGTAAAGGTTTGACATCAGGTAACCGTGACTCTATATAGGGAGCTTTTATAATTGATAGTAAGGTTCTTCGGTCCCTCGGTTAAATTTAACACCGTGGATGTGTCCGGTAACTATTACGTCCGACGCTCTAGTCGACCAACGGTCCTTACAGGAAACTTTATTGAAATTCTCTTTACCCGTATCAAGTCTCCGGAAATCTGTGTCAATCATAGAAAACGAGTGTTTGAGTGAGTGGTCTCCAGAAATCCTCCATTTTATTAAACAGGTCGAGGTAGTTTTAGGTGTAGATCCGGGAGTGTAAGTATACTTTCTCTTCGCCTGTCTAAAGGGGTAAGGAACATTAGTGTCGTTATTTAGACGGTAATAACTCCTCTAGTTTGGGACCCACCGAAAACTTCCCCGTGGTTTCCCTGTTTCCGTATACGGACCCTCCTATTTTTATGTAGATTCTAGACGTATCACTTAGTGACCAATAAAAATTTTAACTTTGACTTAACTAGACTTTGAATCAATATATACGTGAGGTCTGTACCTTCAGTAGAACTTAAAAAACGACTGTAGACACCTTAGGTTGTCTTTTTTTCCTTCCTTTTACGCTATATGGTCAAACAGAAGTGAAGGGCACTAATCGCCAGTTTTTAATATGACTATAAGACTGGTTAATTTCGGAGTTCTTCATATCGAAATGGGGACTGTGTAGCGGTACACCATTGAAACAGTTTTATCGACAAACCCTTTACAAATTAGTTATTTTTACTTCCATAAACTTATACACCTTTTACAGTCGTGGAGCCCCTTGTCTATCGTCCTACGTCTACAAACAATTAATTCAAATGTTTCTGGCATTTTAATTACTTCGGTTATAGAGTATATACAGCAATGATTTCTTTGTCGACAAAGGGGGTGAGACTGAGTTAGATATGTACAGGGTGGGGGTGTTATCGACAGTACAAAACACTTACAAACGAAGTAGATGTTTGGAATTAGGCAGATTCCTCTTAAATGGTTTTTCCGAAAGTCTTAAAGTAGTGCCTAGTAACGTAAATTAACCACTGAGTCAAAAATATCTGACAATGACACTCAATAGTCTAAGGGTAAAGTAAAATCCTTTCGTGTCTCTCTTTCTCCACCCATTCACTCCTCTCAATGTTGGGTCAAAGATTGCACGTCACCGAGGATCCTGTACGTAAAAAAGTCTGTTCTTTTATCTTTTTGTTTTCTATTGTGTAGTGGGTCCCTTACTGTCTTCGTCGTATAGATCAATATTAGTGGTACATTATGATGACCCGAAGGGACCACCACGTCACCATTTCTTAGACAGACGTTACGTCCTCTGTACCCAGACTAGAGACCCAATCCTTCTAGGAGACCTCCTCCTTTACCGTTGGGTAAGTTCATAAGAACGGTCCTCTTAGAGCACCTGTTTCCCCGGATCATCACGTATCCTACCGTTTCTCAGCCTTGTACTGACTCGTTGACACGTACGTGAAAAAGGGGGAAGATAAACAGTCCTTCAGTCCTCTTTGTACGTCTACTGTGGTGGGAATACCGTCTTTAACTCCTCCTTGATTTTTCGGAGAACTACTTTCACTTTCACCTCTCACTTTTTCAACCGAATTTCGAGTTGTAAGTCTTTTACTTCTAGTACCGTAGGCCAGGGTAGTGAAGTACCCTTTATCTACCCCTTTGTCACCTTAGTCACAGTCTGAAATAAAAACCCCCGAGGTTTTAGTGACGTCTACCACTGACGTCGGTACTTTAATTTTCTGTGAATGAGGAACCTTCTTTTCAATACTGGTTAGATCTATCGTGTAGGTCTCCTAGAAGGATTGGGTCCCTAGTCTGGGTACAGACTCGCTGAAGTGAAAGGGAAAAGTGAAAGTACGTAACCTCTTCCTTTACCGTTGGGTGAGGTCACAAGAACGGACCTCTTAGGGTCCCTGCCACCTCGGACCACCCGACGGCAGATACCCCAACGTGTCTCAGTCTGTACTGAATTGTACGTGCGTACGTATAAATCTGGAGTAGTCCTCGTCACACAGGTAAAGTTCTATAGTAATCAATAAATTTTGTGACCGATTAAACTTGTGGGAGTTTTTCCTCTGATCCCAACATTATCTGACTTTAGGGAGAGAATAATGATTAAGGTTGGTACGAATGTACTCTTCGATAATATTCCCGTTAGGTTTCATTTTCTACACTCTTATGAAACGTTTTTATACCATCTTATTTAGAGTAGTACGAGCACGAGTAGTAGTAATAATTATTAATAGAAAATTGTAAAATATCTACTAAGAATTTCAATATCAATTAAAATCATAAAATCCACTCTAATATTAATATATTATCCATAGCTAATCAAAGATAAGAATCCTTTGATTAAGTTTAGTAATGTGTCTGATAAATTTAAAATTCTGAGTGAAGGTGAAACCAGGTTTTGACTAATAGAAAGAAAAGAGGAGTAAAGAAAGGGAAGGTAAGGTTCCGAGTCTAGAGCGATATCAAAAAGTACTTCTTTTCACCATTGTGATATGTGGTTTCCTTGAGTGTAAATAGAACTACCATGACGACACTGTACCACTGTGACTCTTTATCACTGAGATACTTTACTATGGATATCGGTGTTAATAACGACAACAAGTCAGCGATTCAGTACAGGTTCAGAAACTCTACGGTACCTGACGTCGTGAGGTCCGAAAGGACAGGAAGAGACAGAAGGCCTCAAACGAGTCTGAGTACAGGTAAATTAGTCACTATAATAAGTTGGTAGAGTAGGACACAAAGGAGGAAGAGGAGGACGGGAGTCATAAAGGGTCCCAGAAAAGGTTACTCAGTCGAGAAGTGTAGTCCACCGGTTTCATAACCTCACCGTGGAAGTCGCAGTCAGGAAGGTTACTTATAAGTCCCAACTAAACGAAGTCCTAACTGACCAAACTAGAAGAATGTCAGGTTCCCTGAGGGTTCTCAGAAGAAGTCGGGGTGTTACTCTTTCGTTGTTAAGAAACCGTGAGTCGGAAGAAATACCAGGTTGAGAGTATAGGTATGTACTGATGACCTTTTAGGTAACGAAACTGATATCCCTGGAAACGGTCGGTTCACTACAGAGGTGAAAGTTTATGCGACAGATCCAAACAGTATCGAAAGGAAGGTACCTCGTCCAAAAAAATTAAAGTACCAACGTCAGTAGTAGGTGTCACTAAAACCTCGGGTTCTTCTATTTTCAACAGTGACAAAGGTGAAAAAGGGGGAAGATAAACGGTCCTTCATTACCCTGGTCTACGGTCCTAGAATCAAAAAGCGTACAACTCAAAATTCAGTCGAAAAAGTAAGAAGAGAAAGTGGGAGTAGTTCTCCGAGAATCAAGGACAAGCAAAAGACGGTAATCTCCCCGTAGTGGACGCATTATAAATTAAAAGTATTTTTTAGAGTGACTGAGAATAAAAGTTAGAGAAAATGATAAGAAGTTTAGTTATTGAAAAAAGTTTAAAACCTTTTGTAAACAGAAGACACCAGTTTAAATGTATGGTTCTAAAAATAAGTATTTTTAGAGTGAGAGTAAAGAAAGGTAGGACGAGAAAAGGAAAGAGACGATGTTCACTGATAAAAGTAATCAAAACACACAGAAAATTTTTTAGTTTGTATACAAAAACAAATATGTATATATAGAAAATATATGTATATATGTATAGTTGACTATATATATATATGTATATATAAAGGAGAATACGTTTTTCTATGTAATATACAATATATATTAGAATATATATATAATTAATATGTATTAGAAGATATATATATTAATATACATTAGAATATAACCTCTTCCGTTACCGTTGGGTGAGGTCATGAGAACGGATCGTTTGGGGTACCTACCTCCTCGGACCATCCGACGTCAGGTACCCCAGCGATCCTCAGTCTGTAATGACTCGTTGAAGTGAAAGTGAGAAGTAAAAGTACGTAACCTCTTCCTTTACCGTTGGGTGAGGTCACAAGAACGGACCTCTTAGGGTCCCTGCCCCCTCGGACCACCCGACGGCAGATACCCCAACGTGTCAACCTGTACTGACTTCACTGAATCGTCATTAGAATATATATAATATAGAATATTATAATTTACTGTTCGATGAGACCGTTAGTAAGGTATAGTCATAAGTGTCTAAGGGGGACAATGAAACCGACGACTAATCACGAGGTCACACACCTTTCTCGTATCACGTAAGTGTTCTGGGGAATGACGCTCAGGGCACACAACGACGGTCAGAAAACATTTTAGACCTCATGAAAGAGTTAAACAAGGTGGGAGAGGAAGGGATTGACACAGGTGTTCGGGCAAGAGATACAGACACAGAGATAAGGACGGGAAGTCTATCCGACTGTACATATGTGGCGGTACACATTTTGTTTATCGATCACCCTTCACCGACGTATCATGTCCCTCGAGCGGAGTCTTAAGATACTACTGGATGTACACACCCTACCCCCGGCACCCTCCTTTCGAGTCTCCCTTCCCTACATACATATGTATATCGATTAAGTACAACAACATGTCGTCTTTGATTGCGTTGTAGCTTCTCGTTGATACACACAAACACGAGTCTGTACAGACTCAGATACACTGGGGTACCTGACGTCGGGTGTTCCGAGGAGACAGGTACCTTAAAAGGTCCTTTTTTATCGTCTCACCTAACGATAAAGAATGAGGTCCCTTAGAAGGACTGGGTCCTCAACTTGGAGACAGAGAACATAGAGGACACAACCGTCGACCTAAGAAATGGTGACACGGTGGACCCTTCAGGTGTGGGTGTCCCTTTTTTGTCTTTCTTTAAATTTTTAGCTCGTGGATAGACATTTAGTGAACGAAAATAGTGAGACGACATAACAAGAACTTCGGACCTGGTAAGGTTGTCAATGTAACTAGTAATTGAACAAATAAAAGACCATATCTGTGGTCCTTCGGACTATAAAAAAAACACAATGATATGGACGTAATGGATCTTATCACGGACCGTAAAATATCTTCGAGGAAGTAACTTACTCACGAAAACGAGACGGGGAAATTTTGTAGAACCACCAATTACTGAAAACTTTTCCTTCTACTCCTTCATCAGTAATACCATTTTCCTCTTTTCGACGTTTCCACCACTAAAAGGTAAAGTACTCTGCTTCTCCATAGAAGACGGACTGTATTGAATCGTTGTTCGATCCCGTCTGTCACACACCTCACCCTCCTTCTCTTGTGAGCTCCTTAGTATCTTCGTTTCATAGCATTTGTAAGTCTCGACCCTAAAACTAAGATTAAGACAATGAATCATCGGATACTGGAACCTGTCTAATCAATTGAAGAGACTGGACACCTAAGGATAGATATTTTGACGTTGTTATTATTAATGGAGTATCTTAACAACATTCCTATTTTGTCCTATTAGATATCTTTTCCGAATTGTATATCGTATACTATAGTTACTTATAATTAGTAGGAACGGTAATGATACTCTCCTTTTGTTATAAATTCAGGAAGATCTTAGACCTATTTGTGTCACTCTTATAATATGAAACGACAACAACTCCTACATCCCAGTATTACTTAGATCTGTAACTGAGCTGTAAATCTTTTGTTTATGCTTAGTCTCAATTATTCGTGCCGTCTATTTCTTCGGTTTAGAGTTTTACTCTGGACAAGGGTTGCACAACCGGGTCACGAGAAATACTGTCCTCTTGTTCTCATTGCAATCGATGGAATAATAAACAGTCTGTTCTATACGATCTACGAACGTTACGTTATAGAGTACGATAGATTCATGTAAATTTTTGAAGAAAACTCATGGTCACAATAAACTTTCTCTCTTGACCAATTCAGTAAATAGTCGATGATTCTGGTTTTAAACTAAAGGGAGGGTAGGGGTCGATTTGACATCAGTGTATTCATTTAGAACTCCATTTTCTTTACTGTTATCATTTAAAACTATAAGTTATTCCTCTCGTCCTGGGCCTTTCAGATGTATTACTACCGACAAAACCTCTGACCCGAGAGTCCTCTTGGTGTGACCTTTTCGGGTTCACTGTAACGTACTTGACCCTTTGTCATTCCCATGTATCCGGGAGTTCCCACGACCTTACATTATCCCACAGGTTATCCTCTCCAACGTCTGTGGTTGAAACGTCGAAACAGGGCTCTCTCCAGGGGCGTTGACATACGTTTATGAGACGTGAACACTCCGGATAAAGGTACACAGAGGGGAGTATGTAAGAGAGGATTTTTGTCGTCTCGTGTCCTATTTTCCCAAAGACACAGACGTCACAAATGTGTCTTAGATGATTTCGACGTTACGAACTAAGTATAAATTAGTGGTCTATTTTCAGTCAGAATATTGAAGGTCCTCGATCTGTTACGGGGTTCACTTTTTTAAATTACTCCGGGTGAAAAATGAAAATGATCCCCCTGTTTACTAAAAATTTACATATATACGTATCACCGGAGACTCACTTTTTGAATCCTGGGTGACGAGACTAATGTTCTACGTTGGGAGCAGTTTACGTCCCAAACTACTTATTACGTAGTCGTGACTCCCTCTCCACCATTCTTTTGTCGTCTGTGATCAGTTCCTTAGTCCCCTTATTTCCCTCTTGTCTCGTTTGCCCGAGATAACAGGGACTAACATCCTTCTCTCACATAGCGAGAAGGCAACTCACACAATCCTAACTTCATCTTGACGTCTCAGGATTGCCGGAAAATTTTTGTAAAATAAATTGTGACATACAAGTTTGTGAATTAATTTACAAATGATCATTTGTCTGCAGTCTACGAAGTTTTTAGAGTGAATTACATTAATTTCATGTATATAACATACGAGTCTGTTGACACTGAACCGAAACTCTTAAGAAATCTATGAGTACTTTTAGGTATAAATCGTAAGATCGTATGAAAAATTTCATCAGAGAACCATCGTTCTTTGATGAAAGTAAAAAATTACAGAGGGATTCTCTCTCTTCTCACTAATTCTCCTTGACTTTTTGTGTCCTTCCTGGTACCTTTACATCTAAAGTAGACATAAGTGACAACCACAAGATAGATATGGGTCTATAGAAAGAACCGTAAAGGACACATTACAGTAATCCTGAAACGGAGCGTCAGTAATGCTCACCCTTACAATAGATAGTTGAAACTTAGAGAAAATACTAATACACTGATTCATAAACATGCTTACGGTTGGGGAAGTTATATGGTGATTTTTTCGTTATAATATATTTTGTACGTGTAATATAATTATTATTTTTTACTCAGTAGAAACATAACCCAAAAAAAATAAGAATAAGTATATAAGGAGAGAAAATTAATAAGTTCATTACGTCCTTATTTAAGAAATATATTTTTTAATTTTGTTTAAAGTCGTTATCCTTTTTTTAGTATCCAGAGCTTAAAAAAATAGAATTAAGGAAGGGGGGTTGACGGTGATATTAACAAAACAACACATAAAGAGATCTGGAAAAGGAAATGAAAATGTTTTTGTTTTGTTTGTGTAATTACACGTGTGTCACATGTTGAACAGAAAGTAATAAAAAGTATGACATCTTCTAAAGTCTAACCACTTTGTTTTAATAGAAAGAAATACGTTAAATGTTTAGGGGATCCTTCCGTAAATAAAGTTCCAATATCGGTATAAAAAGATGTAAAAAACGATTGTGAAAAATTACTTTATAGTGTACATCTGTTTTTAAATTATTTAGTAATCCATATGTCAAGTCATTTACTAGTGTCTTACTTGTATTGATACGTTGGTGTTGGGTTCAACATAGAAACTATTTTTAATAAATAATTAAAATGAACTAATAGATGTCTAAGAAACCCCTGTAAAATTACATATCTTAGTAAAGACACTTACTTATCAGATTAATTAAGGAAAGGTTGGACGTATGTAAAATAAAAGAACGGAATAAAGTGACCGTACTAATACGTCATGTTACACGTTATACTTACTATTGTTACCCGTAGAGGAGAGAGGACGGACTTGAATCCCCTACTTAAAAGTCGTAGTAAAGTAATTCATTCTATGAACAACTTTCTATGAGTCATAATCTACCTCTTTAAGGAAAATAACAATCAAAAGATAAAAATTTCATACTTAAATATAAAAACGAACTCACGAAGAAAACTTAGTAAACTTTAATAATAACAGGAAACAAGATAATTATACAGTAAGGAATAAAAGTAAAAGTTTGTAATTTCGTTGGAACGTAAGTACCTAGTTAGGTAGAAATAGTATGATGGTATACAGAGGTTTGAAATTTTTTATATAAAGTAACCTTAAGAGTTCATAAAACAGATCTTCAAAAAATACGAAAACTCAAACTCTCCCTGATACTATAGAAAAGAACGTTATAAAAACAGTCCAAATCATAGTTATAATACTACCGGAGTACTTTAACGAGACTTAAAAAAAATAAAAGTCTTTTTTAAATATATGTTAACGAAAGATATTACCGGTTAGATTCAAACCTTAAAATAAAAATCGTTCTAAAATTTAATGTCTAAGTTAAAGAAATCGACTATTATCATTCTAAGTCTATAAGAGATAGAAGAATACAGTCAAAATCGTCCAAAATAAGATCGTCTGTATACGAGTAAAGGAGATTTAAAAATTTTAATACTAGTACTTAAAAAATATTATAGAAAAATTAATTTAAAAGACACACTAGATATTAAAAAAAACAATAAAAACTATATAAACATATCCAGAAAAAACTAGTCTGAGTGGTACTTCAATTGATAAAAGATACAGTGAAAAGTTAAAACTCGTCATGATGAAGAGATTCATCAAAAATATCAAACAATATATTGTTTATATAGACAGACAGACAGAAAGATGGATGGATGCATAGACAGGTAGGTAGGTGGTAGTCAGATCTAAAAATAGGTAAACACGTTTGACCCTCTGAAAATTTTAAGCAGATAGTGAATACTTTTCGAAAAAACTTATTTAACAATTAATTATAGGAAAGAAGAATAAATGTGAAAAGAGTGAATTTCCATAAGAGTTAATTCATAAAGTGGGGGATTTAACTAACAGACGAAAACAATATAATAGCGAATAAAGATTAATAGATTATAGTGGGGTCAGTCCCAGAGTCAGACTTTATTCATAGTTTAATCTTATTAAGTTCCTCTACAATTATATCTTTTACAAATTGTACATCGTGGGATCTTATTATTGTAAGTTTGATAATGGTGACAATCCGGGTTCCCTAGTTTCTCCCTCACCCAATAAATTTTCCAGAAAAGAAACAACTCCAGAAAAGAAAGAGAAAAAGCGATAAAATTTTTGAGTTGACATGAAAAATAAGTCTAAGGTGTTTGTACAGGTGATTATGATAAAATCCTGTATAGAGATCTAATGTGTAATTTACATGAACGGAGGAATCAGAGGAGTTTAGGCACTGTTAAGGAGTAAGAAAGGAACAGAAAGAACGAAGACTGTTGAAACTCCCAAATGAGTCAATAAGACTCCTGACAGAGAGTCAGACTCCTGAACGAACTATCAAAGAGCAATGACCTGACTTCAATGTGTCAAAACCTTTCCGTTGCATTTCACTAAAAAAAGGGGGTTATGTATCGCTCCCGGTGTTCAACAACTATGCAGTAAAATGATCACTGTCATTGTGACTAGTGAAGCAATGCCACGACAGACAGTCCAAAGAGATGATATTTGGCTAAGAAGAGGAAAATATTAATTACCTATAGGACTCCCTCTATGAAACTCGGATATGTTTATAGGAGAAAGAGGAGTGTGAATGTAAAGGATTAAAATATAAGGAAACCATCTAGAACTAACTGTTAATAATGACATTTCAAGATTACTCTAAAAGATAAAGGGAGTAAGGTGGATGTAAAAAATTAACCTAAAGTAAAAATTCTATCGAGAGAGAATGGGGGTTAATATAAATCTCAGTTAATAAATAAATATAGTCGTGTTTTAGTACCTAAACAAAATATAAGATACTCAATATTAGGTTATAAGGATAACAAGTAAAATGAGGAGGTTAATAAAGTCTAATCGGTGACCCTTTTTATTCTCTAGAAACCGGTGACTCTCTCGAAAGACTGAACAAAATGTTGTTATAGGTTTCCCATTCTTTCTTAGATTTATCGAAACTCCTTTTAAAAGTAATATGGATTCAAAATACGGTAAAATAGTAGTAATCACATACTCTATTCTCTTTTTATAAACGGTATTTCAATAGTTTTATATATAATGGATTCCAGTAAAAGAAATACATAATAAGTCCATAAGATGTTTATTGACTGTATTACTTGAATTCGTACTCAAACAGAACTGACGACCAGTTGTCATAGTCACTTGTGCCTTATTCAATTGTACTATTTTCCTTTTTTATTACGTTTATTAGTAAATGTTCCATCGTCATTAAACATAAACCTTCTTTTTTTTATTAGACGTATCAAGGTTTGAACATTCTTTCCTATCTAAACCAACCCTTGTTTATTTACTTTTTAAGGTCCTCCTCTTCTAGTTCTACCACCTCATTCTATTGGTGTACGATGAGATACACCTTGTTAAGAGTGATTTTGAGTGACCTTTGACCTTCCTTTTAAGGATACGTTGAGTCCCACATTCTTTCTGTGTGTGTATTAGTCCATCCTTCCCTTCTTTACACTAGTTCAGTTCTAGACATAGGGACCCTTTTTAGAGTATTTTAGTCTTTAATATGTCCGTTTGTGCATGGAACCCCTCACTTGTCCAACTCGGTGTCTAACCCGCAAGGTCAGGACCCTAGGATACGACTCCTCTGTTCGAGGAAACCGACCGACCTCCTGTCCACCCCTTTTGTCTTCCCGATCCCGTTCGACCTGAAGGAATCACTCCTCGTGTAAACAACCGATCGGGAGTTTCATCCTGTCTCTCTCCAGACGAGAAATCGTCAACGGACCAAAGTTCTCTGACGAAGTAACAAGATCGGGTTCACGGGATCGGGTTCGGTTCACCTGTGAGGTCGGGACGAGTGAGGTGTGGTGTTGTCCCGTGACCTAGACTCGTCGGTACTGGTCCCTTTTTTGATCTGGTGACCTTCGTCTACATGGGACCAGGGTCCCGTCTCGGACCCAACCCACCGTGATAGATAACAACTACAATACTTTCTCACGGGTTCTTCGATAAGTCTAAAGTCTGTGTGGGACGAGGTGGTGTGAAGTGGGAACATTTACGTCTCTCCAGTGTTTCTGGGACCGACGGGACGTCTCGCCGAGGTGTTGTTCCACCCTCACCGCCTCCCACCTCTCTCACTAGTCGATACTCTCTGTTTACCCTGCACGGGTACTCTCGAGACGGGGTCGTCGACGGTTAAAGGACACTGTCGAAACGTCACTCGGGGTCGGACTCGACTCGATTGTGATACCCAATAAGTTAGGGTAGTCAAGTCAAGTCAGAGAGTCAGTACAGACTGTGAAACGTTGGGACACCTGATGTCGTGTGATCCGAAGGGACAGGTAGTGGTGGTTGAAGACCTCGAATGAGTTTGAGTACAGGTAGGTCAGTCACTAAGTTAGGGTATCTCTGGGGTGAGTTAGATACGGTGTCGAGTCATGACCGAGATCTCGTGGATTTGGTTTCTTCTCTGAGAGACAAGTTTTGGAAGGGGTCAAAGAGACATACGGTCTGAGGAAATATAAGATATCTACAACCGAATCCATGGTATACTCTTAAAAAGGGACTGGTATGTTCAAGTGAATCCATGGTACTATATGAGAGATAGGGTCCTCTATAAAAAAGATGAAGTGAATAGTATTAGACATCGTAAAAAAAAAAGAAAGACCAGATAGACAAGGATTAACCTTATCTTAAAAGTCATCCCGTCCCTGGATCAGACAGAAAAAGTAGAGACACAGGGGTTTCCTATCACGAAGAACCTTCCATGTTTTATTCATCAGTTATAACCTTATTTTCTTATATACCTACTTACCGGTTCATAATTCCATTTTCTGTATACTCCCAAATGACTATTAATTTATGTTATATTGGCACTACTAGTACTACTAGCACTACTGGTCGTAGGTCACCTAGTACGATTTTTGGATCCTGAAGACGAACTAAGGAGATATAAGGACGGGAACTTTCAGGATATGTTGTCAATAAAAGATTGAAATTATGTAGGGTTTAAAGTGGTGAAGAAGAGACGGTAACTACAACGGTTTATTGGTTTAATGATGATACTAGATGGTTCAGAAAAAAGAACGTATTTAGAAAGGTTTAAGAAACTATATTTATTTGGAGTTTGGGAGATGGTGTCGGTTCTTCCGGAACATCTTTTAAAAAAAAGAACATCTTTTAGGAGTAACAGATCGTAAGAGAACGTATAAGTAAGAGAGACATAAGTGTGGTTCAAGATTCACGCGACCAGAAATTTTTATTTTCCAAGTCCGTGGAATGTTAATAATGAGTTTTGAATAAATGGGAGGAAGGAAAGGAGGAATGTGATTATAAGAGAGTATTTAGAGATTGCTTAATGGAAGACAATGTAAGTGAGAGATCGGGAATGGATCCAAATAAAAGATATGTCTTAAATTAATTACATATTTTAATAAAAAAATAACCAATTGGACGGAACCCAATGGTCTATATTTAGAGAAGTTCCACTCCTTAAAACAGAAAGAACCAGTAATGGTGTAAGGTTGAGAGGTCTACTGAAGAACGATGTTGATCTTTTATAAATAACTTTGTCATTACTTTACTTTGAGAAGTCTACCCTTAGAAAAATGGTCAAATTTTCAATAGTATGAAAGTCAGTACACATAAAAAATCATGTCTACATTTATGGTTTCTTCCTTAAAATTTCGAACAGAAAAAAACAACCGGTACGACGGACACCCTAGAATCAAGGGGTTACTCCCTAGTTAGGTCCGGGACCCTTCAGTTTCGTATCTCAGGATTGGTGACCTGACGGTACCTTAAAAGATTTCGAGTAGAGAATTCTTAAAAAAGAGAAGAAAGAATTTGATTGTCAACTTAGTAAGAAGTAGAGGAACAGGAAACAACTCTTTCGAAAGTGAATGAAAGAATTAATCCAGTTTACTGGTATCACGTATCAGAATTTCGTAGTACATTGAAAGGTATATCTCGAAGTGACTCAAAATTAAATGGATTAAGAAGTTTTATTTAAAAAGGATGTGGATACAGGAAGTGATCGGGGATCGAGATACTTCTATCTCTACTATATATAAAATTAAGTGGTAAATTAGGTTATCGCTATACGAGTTGTAGACCGTATAGAATACATGAGTTTTATAAAGAAGTTTTTTATTTCGTCAGGTTCACAGTAAGGTTTAACAGATCATATCTTATGTATTTATGTGAAAATCATCATATCTAAATGTGGAATCCTTATTTGACGACTAGTTGTTATACTTGGTAGTCGAGTCGAGTCAAGTCAACGAGTCAGCACAGGCTGAGAAACGCTAGGGTACCTGACGTCGTACGGTCCGAAGGGACAGGTAGTGGTCAAGGACCTCGAACGAGTTTGAGTACAGTTAGCTCAGTCACTACGGTAGGTTGTAGAGTAGGAGACAGTAGGGGAAGAGGAGGGTGGAAGTTAGAATGGGTCGTAGTCCCAGAAAAGTTTACTCAGTCAAGAAGTATAGTCCACCGGTTTCAGAACCTCAAAGTAGAAGTCGTGGTCAGGAAGGTGACTTACAAGTCCTGATTTAAGGAAATCCTACCTGACCAACCTAGAAGAACACCGGGTTCCCTGAGAGTTCTCAGAAGAGGTCGTGGTGTCAAGTTTTCGAAGTCAAGAAGTCACAAGTCGAAAGAAGTATCAGGTTGAGAGTGTAGGTTTGTACTGAGGTACATTGTAATATAGGTCTGTACTGTAGGTTGTACTTGGTATGTGTATAATAAATTAACCAAACAGTAACAAAAAAAAAAAGAGGAACATTTTGACCCTTGTATTTAGACTAATTGACTTACGGAGAGTATTAACTTAAGATACATTCGTACCAATAATAAAGTACATTGACTTCGAGTATCTAAATGTTTTCCTTACTCGAACAAAAAAGGAGGGTATAACTTAAATTAAGGAAAACTTCATACATTACTCACGGTAGTAAAGTGAAGTGTTCTTTAGAAAGTAAATAATTGATTACTTCTTGGAGGGGAAGGGTGGGGGAGATCCACGGTAAAGTCAGTAGTTATAAACCCAGCTAACTTCCGCCTTTGTCTGTCTTGTCCGAGGTAGAACTTTCGTCCTGAGGTAGAACTCGGTCTGACACCTGAAACTCGAGATACGGGTCATAGATACCTTTGTTATATGGTTGACCTTTTGATCCGGGGGTCCACCTTCTCGGGGTCCCGAACATGGATCGGAGAGACAGCGGATTTTCTTATGGTATTAATAGACACATTGTCTTATCTTAGTATTTCGGATAATACGAATAACCCCGTACTGGTGTCTGGATAACTATTAACAGGTGACAATTGATGGATCCGAATTCCGTATGTTTAGTTCCCAATTGAAATTGATATAGGAAGAAAAGGAAACAAGTCTGATCAAAGTCTTTTAAACCCCTCCACTCAAACTCGTGTGTGTGAATCCCATATATTCCAAAAGTGTTTTTGACCAGTCCCAGGAACCGATTCTCCTCTGAGACGGAACCCAGGTGGTCACATTATTTGACGTGAGGTGATAGACGTAACAGGAAGACTCAAACAAAGGATCTTGCACACCGATGTTGTGATATCCATACGTTTTACAAAAATATTTAATTAAGGTTGTTAACTATTTATGGAAAAGTCAGGATAATATAGGATCGGTAACTTTATATAAGATACATAGTTTTTTATCGAAATTTTTTATTTACTTCGTGACCCTTTCCTGTCAACTGATTTATAAAAACGTAAATCAGAAGGAGAGTGTAAATTACTAAGTAAGAATCGTCACAGTCGTAACTTATGTCCTTGTATTTCAATTCAAAAGAGATTTCCAACTTGTAAAACAGTAAAGGACTTTCTGATTTCTTTTAGTTCGGGTGGACGGGTGTGAGTGAAAGATCGGACCTTTATACAATTGAACATGGACTCAGAAGTTTGGTTAACTCTTAAGTCTCTTTATTTTTATAAATTTCTTTAATTTCTAGGTAATAGTAACAAATTCCAAAAAAAAAAAAAAAAAAAAAAAAAATTACAAGTCAGACCCTTCCCGAATGAGTAGAGTGTTCATAAAGAAACCAGATAGGATACTTTATTTCAGTTAACTTTTATACTTTTATCAAAGAAAATATCCATGTTCAAGAACACATAACATTGTGAACACATATCATCTTTGTTTACTAATTTAGATTAACAGGTTTCTAAAGTCTTTACCGTTGTATCAGTACATTGATCTCCTTCGGTACTCCGTATAGGATTTTAGAACCTATATCAGAGATAAAAGTTTAGTTTTGTCCCTATATCTTTCAGTCGAGTTTCTCTGATAATTAAGATTCCGTTTTTCGATTATACTTGTACTTAGACTTCTAAATATTTTTGTGTCTGTGTGTGTGTGTATGTGTGTAGGATGTATATGTACGTACAGACATACACCTACATATACATACAAGTAGAATCGTTCCTTTCCCGTCTTTTATAATACAAATTTTTACATTCATCTCTTTTTCAGTCTCTTTCTTTAATGATACTAAAATTGTGTATAGATTATTTACGGTTCACGTCTCTAACCATGACTTCAGTGTCACCATTTATTCTCTCTATACCAGGAACTGGAATCCATTGGATGGTGTGTATAGAAAGGGGATAAGTAGTAACTTGTTATCTTACCGTAGAAGTTTCCGGTACTACAACTTTTCCCGAATGACTCAAGGTTTTCAATGTCCTATACCTAGTAGGATATCCCGTTCCATCCTCACCATCCTTTAATCTGTGTACTCACCAATTCTCGTGTTTTAGTCTACAATATATAATTAGATTGTCACTATCCTTTCGTGATCTCAAATTCGTTTCTTTGTTGTCGAAAGAACCACCTGTTATAAGTTCAGACCAGACAACCCGTCCGTATAATGTACTGTCGTGGTAATGGTATTGTATCGATCGAGACTATCGAATCTTAGGTTCTCTTAGTTTTATTTATTAGACACATTTCACGTATATCAGAAAAGTGTTACTGAGTCGTGATTTCTTAGACGGACGTTACGTCCTCTGGGTCCAAGTTAAAGACCCAGTCCTTCTTGGAGACCTCTTCCTTTACCGTTGTGTAAGGTCATAAGAACAGACCTCTTAAGGTACCTGTCTCCTCCGAACACCCAATGTCAGGTATCATAGGGTTTCTCAGTCTGTGTTGACTTCACTCACTCGTACGTTTCACGTATATAATAGGGATTACATATTATAAGTGTGTTATTTGTAATCATTTGTCTCTTTGTCAAAGTATCCAATACCTTCTAACCCGAAGAACCTTTCTTCTAAGACATAACATCTAATTGTACGTTCTTCAAATTCCGTGAGTCCTAGAAGTGTATCCCTCCCGTTCCCTGTTCTTCCTTCGTTTCAACCCGTCTCTCTTCAACTAAGAAAAAGTCGTTTACCACGTCGTCAGGGATGTCCCCTCGACACTTTCGGGAGGTCTCAATCGGAAGGGAAGTAATTCCTCGGGACCGGAGCTAGGAGTCCCTAGTTGTTCAGCAACTACGAGTTAGTGATTCATCACAAGTGGAGAAACTCTGGAGTTCCTGATGTCGTGTGGTCCGAAGGGACAGGAAGTGATAGATGGACTCAGACGAGTTTAAGTACAGATAACTCAGTCACTACGGTAGTTGGTAGAATTGGAGACAACGGGAGAAGAGGAGGACAGGAGTTAGAAAGGGTCGTAGTCCCAGAAAAGGCCACTCAACCTTTTCTGGTGTAGTCCACCGGTTTCATAATCTCGAAGTCGAAGTCGTAGTCAGGAAGGTTACTTATAAGTCGTTAAGGTACACCTAAAGGAAATCTGACTGACCAAACTAGAGGAACGTCAGGTTCTCTAAGAGTTCTCAGAAGTTGTGGTGTCTAGTTTTCGTAGTTAAGAAACCACGTGTCGAAAGAAATACCTAGGTTGAGAGTGTAGGGATGTACTGATGACCTTTTTAGTATCGAAACTGAACTGTCTGGAAACAGTCATTTCACTACAGACGAAAAATTACGTGAGAGATCCAAACAGTACCCAAAAGAAGGTTCCTCGTTCTCAGAAGATTAAAGTACCGATGTCAGTGACAGACGTCACTAAACCCTCGGGGGGGTTTATTTTAGTTGGTCAGTGACCTATGTCCGACGGGATGATCTTCGTCGGAAGAGACCGGATTCCACTAAAACCCTTTCCCTAAAAGTCCATTCTCGACAGTTGTCGGTATAGGGTCGTTGACTCCCGTAGTCGGGACTTCTCCCTGGTCACACTGAGTCATGTCATAGTAAATGTAACTAACTTTTCTTTCCATTATACAGGACCGTAAAGAGAAGAGAGACCTAAGGAGAGGTTTAAGTCGGAAGAGTTTTCCCTGTAAAGGGTGTTAAATTTTTTCTGAGACAGTGTGAAGGTGACGCAAAAGATGGGCTAAGATAAAAAAAGAAGAAATAAGGAAGGTACATTTCCGAAGACCTGAACCAAACGATGGTATTAAATGTGTGTTACATCTCTACTACACAGGAAAAGTTTTTACACGAAAAAGAATTATCGAAGAGTGGGAAAATTGGTTGAACTGTTTGACGGAGTCCTATAATTTTTACTATGTAAGAGTGGACCTCCCTTTACAAATTTTATATTAAACTTATCCATCAATTCGTACAAAGGGACTTCCACAATAGTAAACCATTAAACTATAAAATTATAGTTTACATTCAAGAACTGTACCGGACGGGAAAGGTCTCCTCTGGGTATTTTTATTGTACACAGAGACTTGTTAAAGGACCGACTCCGTCCAACATAAAACACAGGGGTTAATATTAATAGAAGTGACGTAACATTTCTTACACAACACGTGGTTTAAGAGATAATTGTTAGTGTTACACATCTTTAATAGAAGTAGGATCTTGTAGAGTTCCCAGACCCGACAAACATATACTATTGTCGAGTAACTCTAGGTTTAATACCTTTTAAGTTTCTTTACTTATCCTTTTTGTGATGAGGAAATGGTAGTCAAAAATTTTCTTTACATAATATTAACTTTACATTTTGTTCCAAGAAACTTAGTTAGATCAGTCTACTTCTTCCTCCTCCTCCCCCTCCCTCTCATCCTTCTCGTCCCTTCCTTATTTTGGTTCCCTTTATACTTATCTTCGTAGGACTCCAAAACGGACTTTTTTGTATTAATCATTTAAATTTTTCATCTGTAGGAAAATACGGCAATTCTTATTAATTGTTAACCTATTTATTATAAATTTACAAATTTTTGTATACTTATTTGATATTTTGAAAATCATAAGATTTTAAATTAAACTTCCCTTGATGGTTAAAAAAAAAAAATCAAAAAATAAAAAAATTAAAATTTTAGAAATTAAGAATGTACGCAAGGGTTCGTACTTGGGGGGAGGGTGGAGGGAGGGGTATTGTAGAGAGACCCAGTAGGGGTACGTAGTCGGGTTCGTACGACATAGAACGCAGTCTGTATCTGACCACTAAGTTAAGAATGTACTATCATATGTACAATCTTACGGTAAGAGGGTTTAGTAGGGTGAGAGAGGGACAGGGAGACTCAGGTTTTCAGGCAATATGTGTAGACACAGAAAAAGGACTGAACGTATGTCCCAGCAGTAACGGTAGAAAGATTTAAGGTATATATACACAATCATATGACATAACCACAAAAAGAAAGACCGAATGAAGTGAGACATATTAGCCCTTGATGTTTAAAATTTATTACTCCACTTTCAGAACCGTCCACTCCTTTAGTTAAGAATTATAAATCCTGTGACTCCAAGATTTCGGGGAAAGTGAGTATTACGTCTGTAACTAAAATTAAAGGAAGAGTCAATTCTTCCGGCAAAAAAAAAAAAATGTAATATATATTTTCAATCTCATTTTACTGACTCTTTCCTATATATTTATTTGATTTTTCCCTATATATTTTTTTCTATGTATTTAGTCTATTGATTTTTTCCTATCTATTTAGTCTACTTATTGAAACTCGTCAATATACTACTTGATTTCCGATACACTCACCTTTTTAAGGTTATATACTTTATGTCTTTACACTTCCTTACACATGATAATAAGACAGTTAGTGAAAAGTCCCAGGTCCCTTATGTCATTACGAAAAAATTTTACTCGTACTGTACTCTTACTTCGATTATGCTTCTCCGTTATCTCTGTTTGTCCAGAGATTCACATGAAAAAAATGTTTCAACTTTTTGTTTATCGTCTATTTACTACAAAAAGTTACAAGTCCTTTTACTTCTACAAAACCCTCCTTTTAATACATATTCCGTCCTGAGAAAGTGAACATTCTCTATCCTTTGGAAAGTAAAGGTTTGGAAGTTTGTTTTTTATCATGAAATTATATAATACATCGAGTTCTAAGAATCTTTATTCACCGAAATCCTCATCGAATTAGGTCCACGAGTTTTCAGGAGTAGGTCTGATTCTGAACGAAAAGACTAGGGATCCGATACGAAACGAGAAACACCCGAAGGAAGAAGATGAAGCATGAAGGAGGACGGTCGTTTTATCTACAATTCCGAAGATTTGAACTTAATATGACAGAATCGTTGACGTACTCTTTCTTACAACGAAGAGATCAGAAAAATCGTCTTCGGCGGTCATAATCAAGATTTACCTGGTTGAAGTCAGTTCACAGGTAGGGATATGGTTAGAGACATCCGTCTCCCTTCGGTAAGGATACAAGTTACAAGTAGACCTAGGATAACTCACTCTTTTACCCTTTCACCTCGAAAGAGTTCTTTTTAGTCCTAGGTTATTGGTCTTTTACCCTTGTTTTCTCATAGACACATGATGGTTTTCAATCTTATTTTATTAATTTAGACTTAAGTCACTTCCTATAAACCCTTCTTTCCCTCCATTTTTAGTTTATGGTAGAAAGGACCGCAGCTGAGAAGTGAGTAAAAGTGAGTCTTTTTGATCTGGGTCTAAAAATCGACCCTTCTTCATACCGATCTTTTATAAAGAAGAGAAAAAGGAAAAGAAAGACTGGTTAAACGTCCATTCAAAACTTCTGACCCGAAGGGTCCACAGTGTCATTATTTCTTAGTCGAACGGTTACGTCCTCCACATTCTCTATGCTCAAGTTAGGGACCCAACCCTTCTAGGGTCCCTCATCCTTTCCCATTGGGTGAGGTTATAGGAAGGAACCCTTTAGGGTACTTGTCTCTTTGGGTCGTCTGATGTCAGTACCTTAGAATCTCAGACTGTACTGACTCGTGTATGTGTGTGTGCACGCGCGTGTGTGTGTGTGAGCCTATATTGGGTACGACTATGAAACATAAGACATAAACTACGAAATCAACTGACATAGTTTCGAAATATGAAGGTTCGTTACTGTTACTCACCGTAATATGAACACACGCACGATTCAGTGACATCAGTACGGGTTGAGAAACACTGGGAAACCTGACATCGGGTGGTCTGAAGAGACGGGTACTCTAAGACGTCCGTTCTTATGACATCACCCAACGGTACGGGAGGAGGTCCCCTAGAAGGGCTGGGTCCCTAGCTTACACCCAGAGAATGTAGAGGGACGTGACCGCCCGGCCAAGGAATGGCGATCACGGTGGACCCTTCGGGTCGTAACACGAACGGGGGAACATATTAGACACCTCCTCCCCTTCGTTCGTCTCTCCACTTCCTCCAATATTACCTTCGTCGAGAAGGGGGAAAGGACAAACGGGTAAAGACGAGGGGAGATTGGAATTTTCTTGTATTATTCCTTATACTAGTGATTCGATAACTTTGAACTGAGGTCTGAATACGAGAAGATTTATGTGTGTTACGGAACCGATTGGACAACTAAGAAAAGGATCTTTACTTCTTCATTCATTGGGAGTTTTAGGGGGGTTTCGTTACGACGTCCGTCTAATGACCCCGTTCTATTATAGACTCCTCTGTCGGTCAGTCAGACGTGTGTCACCTGTACGTCTTGGATTGGAGGACGGAGGTACTAAGTGACCCTAGGAAAGGGGAGGTAAAAAGGGAAATTTTTAACAGTATCTAACGGACCGCCCGACGACAGATACCCCAGTGTGTCTCAGTCTGTGCTGACTTCGCTGAATCGTCGTCGTCGTCGTCTTAGAAACCTGAACTAGAGACCTGTGTTCAGCGGTAGAGGAGTCTAACGGTCGAAAAGACTAATTTCGTAGAAAGAAAAGATGGTTGTGAACGGAGACCTTAACCAGACACTTGTCACTCGTCGAGTTGGACCCAATCCAATGTCCTATGTTTCTTGTATTATTACTCCCCATTAACATTAATAGGACTTGTGGTAATCGTGGGTGTGGTCCGGTGGACTTTCCTATTTCCTTCTTTTCCCCCTCCCCTTCGTGTGTCAGATTGCATGTTATTTTTCAATAGTATTAGGAAAGAATTCTATTGAAATTATATAATGAAACAACTCAACATTAAAGTAAAAAAGGGATAATCGAGAGATTATACGCGAATTGTACTAAATTTTTTCACAGGATATACTACTTTATGAGGACAATGACTCTACAGACTCCGTGGATCGGATCTGTCTCTCTGTCTGTTACATAGGGGGGGCGGTGGGTTGATTGAACTATTCCAACAACTGAATTGTGGTACGTTCCGTTTTTACACTAAGTTAATACTTTTTGTAATTTTTTTAACTTTTGTTATCACAGAACGACGACGACGACGACGACGACGACGACGACGACGACGACGATTCAGCGAAGTCAGTACAGGCTGAGACACGCTGGGGTCTCTGCCGTCGGGTGGTCCGAGGGAGCAGGGACCCTAAGAGGTCCGTTCTTGTGACCTCACCCAACGGTAAAGGAAGAAGTTACGTACTTTGACTTTTCACTTTCACTTCAGCGAGACAGTACAGACTGGGAGTCGCTGGGGTACCTGACGTCGGAAGGTCCGAGGAGGTAGGTACCCTAAAAGGTCCGTTCTCATGACCTCACCCCACGGTAACGGAAGAGGCTATCACAGAATTCCTTATGATTATTTAATCCTTGACAATTACTTGTTTCTAACCAATATTGATAACTGGTATATATACTTATATCCACAGAGATTCCATTTCGAAGTAAACTGTTTGAGTATCACTGAAATTATTCTCGTTCCATCTGATATAAACAGATTTAAGATAGAGCTTATTAGTTTACTAATTTAACCTACACCCCCCTTTCCCCTTTTTATGTGTCTATTTGGAGACTCTGACGAACGATAATACCTCCTGCCGTCCAGACTGTGTTCTTGTTTCACATCCACCACGGGTCACTAAGTGAGTACTTTGGTTAACTCCTTTACTGTAAATATTGGGTCTACGTACTTATGGTTAAAGGTCTCGTTCCCATTATTTTATTTGTACTTTAAAACTGTGTATTACTAAAGAAAATACTTGATTATTTTAATATATGTATAAGTATATAAAATATATATGTATTAAAAATACATAACTCTTACTAGAAGTCTTATTTTTATACGTATTACTCGTACTAACCATTCTCCTCGAAGGGTAATACACATCAACCTACTTAATATCTTTTCGTAACCGACTTAATTTACTCCGATGTAAAGTCCGATGATTTTTGAACACAAACTTTAATGACACGACAAAATTCACCGTAACTCGGTAGTGTCTGTTTACCCGAACCACGGAGTTCCGACGTTCATTTGTCACCACCAAGAATAAAACAAAAAATTTTTTCTGTCTCTATCGATGTATGTTTGAAATTTCGGACTGTACCTAGAATTCGTGTTAAAGTATTAATAATTCCTTTACTCCTAGAAACAGGAAGGAAGAAACTGTCTATCGACTTAGAAGAACACGCTATGATCGGTGTAGGGACTCTGTATCAGTACTTCCAGTCTCATTTACCTAAACCGATATGACCCACGGACCAGTAGTCCTGCGGAAATTAAGACCGGTTTACCTATAACAGAGTAGTCACTAGGGAAGTGACTGGGTCGATGTGCCAGATGTACGAGGTTATACTAAGGTATCGTTCAATATGGTGTTAGTTCCGACTCTTACCCTTCAAACAGTAGTTACCTTCTGAGTAGAGGAAGAAGGTTCTCGTTCTATCCCATGAACCTTGGTGGGTATAGTTTACTCCACTACGACCACGATTTATACAACATCTTTGGTGACTACAGAAGTAATTGAACCTCTTCCGACCCTGAGTGACTTTCATACCTCGGGTTCCCAGTAGTCGTAGGGACAAGGAAGACGGTGACAGGTGCGAACCCGTATCTAGTACTCTTAATACTGGTATTGGAGTTATAACAGTTATAACAGTCGTTACGGACGAGATGGTGGTCGACGAACCGGGGAGACTGGTTCCAGTGGGTCCTACTGAAACCGTTGAGTACTACGGACGTTGAGTTCCGGTGACAGATACAGTAGTGACGGTGTGTTTTTCAGAGTCTACCGAGGAGACCTTTCGACACCGTACGACCGACACCCCGAAGGGTCTTCTGGTAGTAGGGACGAAGATACCCGTGACGATTCTGATACTTGTTCCAGTGGGGAACTCGATTTGACCTTTGAGTGACCGACCGTACCGTAGGATACAGAGTCGAGGTTACACAGTACCTAGGCTGGATGTCAAACCTCTTTCGACGGTTCACACTACTGTAGTTCTTCCTTCCACCACTTCGTCCGTTGTCTTCCAGGGGATTTCCCGTAGGACCTACTGTGTCTCCTTGTCCGACGGAGGACATTAAAATTGTAACTATGTAGGAGAAAGTGGAAACTACGACCCCGACCCTAGTGGGAGTCACTGACGAGACACTTCGTGTCAACGACGATACTGTTACTCAAACCGATCTCGTTTTCCCACCATCCGAAATACCAGGTACACCAAAGGTTCCTTATTCTCGAGAGACTTGGTGTTCGGAGTCACTTTTGTTCTCTTCCCTTTTTCTCCAGGAGTCGACAACTCCTCGGAAACGGGGTCGAGTTAGGGGGTTGTGTGACTCTTATTAGGTAGAAGTTTTCAAAGGTACGGTCTAAAGGACTTCTTTTCCCTCGGGTAATCCCTCGGGGTGGACCAGTACATAGTAGTTATTTCTTTTTACATGTATCAGTTTTTCCCTTTTTTTCTTTCTTTACGAAACGTTTGTAAATCTTTACCTGCACCTTTAGTCGTCCTTGATCCTTTTCAAACGTTTCCGACTCAGTCTAGTCAGATCGAAGTAAGGGGAAACCTGTTTTTAAGATTTTTTCACCGAATACAAATAGACCTAATTCGTTCCGTAAACCGTCAGTGTTGTCTTTGTATTGGAGTTATTAGTATGTTCCTTTATCTGAATACTCACGGATTTTTGGTATAGTTTCTCGGATCAATGAACTGACTGATTTAGAATCTCGTGTTAAAAGATAACAAAAAGTTTCTAGAGAAAAATAAAGGAAGAAAGAAAAATTTTTATCGATAACGTAAACTCATAGATGATATACAATCCGTAACACTAATAGGGAACTGTACTTGAGATATGAGTGTTATTAGTTTCTCTATCTATAAGAAGTTTAAAATTGTAATGGATTTAATATTCTAACCCAGGTTCCAGTGGTCCGATCTCAGTCCTTCATATTCGAAAAGTTTATACGTTTCATGTACTTCGACATCTTTCTTTCTTTTTACTACCTAATATCTGAGTCCGAGATTATCTTAGATTCGAGTAATCACTTTTCACTTTCACTTTCACTTCAACGAGTCAGCACAGGTTGAGAAACGTTGGGACACCTGACATTGGATGGTCCGAAGAGACAGGCACCCTAAGAGGTCCGTTCTTATGACCTCGCCCAATGGTAAAGGAAGAGGTCCCCTAGAAGGGCTGGGTCTCTAGCTTGGGTCCAGAGGGTGTAACCTCCGTCTACGAAATTGGAGACTCGGTGGTACCTTCGGGGTTTGAGTAATCATGTAATCTAATTTATATTCTAAGTATCTATAATTTAAAAAAAATCGTTCAAATAAAACTCAACCATCACAACTGAACCGACGACTCTCTTACTTTTCTAAGAATCAAGAATAACATCTTATTCTGATAGACTTCTTTCCCTTCACCATACGAAAAAATAAAAAACATATCATAAAAGTCAAGGTTTGAGATATGGAATTATACCCTACGTGCATAATCCTAAAAAGGGGAAACAAATAATATCTCTGAGGTATACGTTCCTCCCTTAAAAAATAAATATATCGACTGTTCTCAAAAGTCAATTGGATAATTGGACCTCTTTCTCGACTATTTTGGAATTGAACTTCCTACCTTTTATCTCAGAGTCTCGGTCAAAGAGGAGAGACGAATAGTGACGAGTAAAATATACAACCAGAATAGGAGACAATAAAGTATATCCGGAAGAGGTGACCGTCTCCTGTAAAGATAATTCTCAGAGCCTAATCGACAAGGTCACTTTTCTCTTTCGAAGAAAACCGGGTTGTCGGACTACTGTCAGAGACTCTTCTTAAGACAAACCGGTACAATATCGGTATATCTTTGGAAACAGGGTCAGTGATAATAGTCTTTCTACCCCATTATGCCAACCGGTACTAAAGTAGGATACTAGTGAAAGTGTCGGTCACCGTCGTGTCTCATACACCCTTTCGTCTTAGACAATGATCTTCTCCTACTTCTCGACCGACTCGTGTAGTGTGAACCATGTAATTGGAAGTTGTACAAGACTTTCCTTGTCCCTTTCCTTTCTCTTAACTTTGAGACTACTTCTACTCTACTTCTTTATCTATCAATAAGAATTTTTTTTTTCCTTTTAAGTCTCTCTGTTTTCCAAACGATTTTTTCCTTTGTATTTCTTACAGATGTATCCAGTTCCCTGTCTTAGATTTGTAGAAGTAACCTTCTTCATAAAGTAAAATCTCCACTAAAGTTGAAATACTATAAAATTGAACGTTTCTGGGTCTCGACTGGTTCCACAGAGATCTACTTTATCTTCGGAACGGTAAAAGCAAACTTCCATATTCTACAAAATGGTGAACGGTCCCCTTCAACGTCTACCCAAATAATCCTAGACTGTTTACCGACCTGATTTAATGAAATTCATTCTCTCTTTGTTACCGATGTGGATCTAAAATTTCAGTTTATATTTGTACTTAGGTTCAAAACCATGAATCATAAATGTACTTTAGAAGGGAGTATCGAATCAGCCATTTCTTGGACGGACGTTAAGTCTGTGGTCCCAAGTTAGGGACCCAGACCTTCTAGGGGACCTCTTCCTTTACCGTTGGGTAAGATCATTAATAAGAACGGACCTCTTAGGGTACCTGTTTACTTGGACCGTCCGATGTCAGGTACCCCAGCGTTCTCAGCCTGTGCTGAATAATTAATTTGGTGTTGTCGGGTAGATACACTTGAACCTGTTTCACTGATGAAATAAACTCGGAGCAGAAAAAAATTAGTGTGGTGTACTGTTCGGTCTCGAATTAAACACCTAGTTTGGGTACGACGGACGTCACCTTCGTGTCTCAGAATTAACAACCTGACGACCCCTTCAGGGACCAGAGTAAAAACTTCATCCTAATAATAAGAATGGAACGTCCTGATGACATTCACAACCTCTAGCAGACACCTCTTAAAGAACAAGCAACGATATAGAATTATTTAATATCGAATACACATATTGACTCTAAGTGACTGTAGGAACTTTATACCTTCGTACGTTATAGGTCTGGTTTTATTTGGGAATATCTATGGATCTAGTGTCCATACATTCATGGACACCCAAACCATACCTTCTTCCTAGTCCTGACCTTCCCATTGACTCACGTCTACCGTTCTTGCGTGGTACTTTTACATAGTTCGGACAGACCGTAACCTTATGTACCCTTTTGTATCCTTAAATACCAGCGAAAGTCTTTTAAATCTAATCGTGTCTTCCCAGATTTGTACATAAAGTACTACTAATTCACTTTATTATTTACTTTGAACGAATCTTATTAAAGATCCTGGGTTAATCTCTAGTTCTTTTCAAGTAAAACAAAGACGATTTCGAATAGTATACGAAAGGATGATCTGACACTCGAAGAGTTCTGTGTTTAATACAGTATCATTAGATAAAGGATTCTAAAATCATATTACGTACCACAAAAGATCCGGGAATATATTTTCTATCCCTTTTTTCCTTAACACCATAGTACTTGTTTTTTGTGTAACTCTCGTGTTTTATTTTTAAAAAGTGTGTTTAGTCACACACGTTAATATAGATGTTTGAACCTTAACTTCACTTTCTTCACTTGAGGCTAGTCATTATCTTTTCCACTTTATTCGTACCCTTTTTGCTCCTAGTTTTTACCACTTCCTATCCCCTATTTTGACTGTCCGTCTTCATACGTACAAGATCTACGACTATAAATACATTGAGCTTAGTCTTTATATAGTTATTAAAGTGTTTCTACAAGTAAAACGTATAAGATACAGACACAGACTACGGAAGTCCTAAATTCAAAGACACTAGTCAAAGTCAAACTATATTGTAAAAGTTTAACTAACGTGAACGAAAGATTTGGTCCCGAGTTGGATAGTCAATCGTCCATGAATACGGTCGAACTAAGGTGAGTTTAATGGACAGACCAGGGACATCTGTAAATCACAAATAGTGAGAACGAGGTTTATTCTCGAAGGGTTACAAAAGGTGTAGTACCGTGTGTATCTTTTACTGTTGTGAAATAAACACCTCGGAAACTTGATTACTTTTTTCGAGGATTCATTAGTGGCGGTCTCAAGGTCGACGGAGTCCGGGACGGGATGACGGGAATCCGACCCCGTCCCCTTGTCATAAAATCGTCTGGACATTGGTTGATCCTGATAAGTATTTTATCCAGTGAGGTCAACCCTCCGAGACGACAGTTGAGAGGGATATTTTTCTATGTCTTCCAAACTATATAAACAAACAAGTTACACATCCCATCTATGGGAAGATCCGTGACTCTACGTCGTCACATGTCCCGTCTTAGGGACGGGGGATGTTTGATCCAACGACGACGAAGATTCAGCGAAGTCAACACAGGTTGAGACACACTGGGGTATCTGCCGTCGGGTGGTCCGAGGGGGTAGGGACCCTAAGAGGTCCGTTCTTGTGACCTCACCCAACGGTAAAGGAAGAGGTTACGTACTTTCACTTTTCACTTTCACTGTAGCGAGTCAGCACAGGCTGAGAATCGTTAGGGTACCTGACGTCGGATGATCCGAGGAGACGGGTAACCTAAAAGGTCCGTTCTCATGACCTCACCCAACGGTAACGGAAGAGACTGTTTGATCCAATGTTTACCAATTTACTGGGTCAGTTAAGATGTTCTGAGTCCTTCGGTCCCGCTCTTAGACATAGGAGTCTGTGTTGAGTCAATAACGGTTCCCTTCTTTATGATACTCCAAATATGATATTTTAATTAAACAGTAAGGAACTACTCCTTTCACTGACGGTTCAAAAGATTGAATTTGAAAACAGTTCCGTGAGGGAACCACCAGTTAACCGAGACTGAGGTGTGTAGGTTCCGTCCCCCTGGTCCAGGATGGAGACCAGTCCCTTGATCTAGGGTGTACGGTGTTGATTTTGTAGGAGACATGAGGTTGTTACTAGTTTCTAGGGTGCACGACGTTGAATCTGGGTCGTGTCGGTTTATTTACTCATTTTATTTTAAAATTTTTTCGAACAGATATACAGGGATAATTAAACCTTATACTTTTTTAACAAGAGCCAATTTCAAAGGTGAACTTTGAAAATAGTCACTTATACGAGTTTCTTTCCTTTTTTCTAAGACCCCCAGTCCAATAGAGACTATGTCCGTTCAATTATAAAAAGGACACCCTAGAAGTTATAGTTTATAGATGGTAGTACAAAAACGTGCCTATTGTGAGGACGAATGGTACCCCGTCATCTTCTCCCTCCACTACCTAACAGTGTTCGTAACGGTCCACTCTTTCCTGGGAAGACAGTGCTTCTACTCCGTTCGGACCGTCTTTCGTGTAAATTTGACAAATTCTTTCATTTTAAAATTACGTGTACTAACGATTAATGTCTCCGTAAAAGTCAAAAGTAATTTCACCCAGGGACTCCTAGAGATGAACCCTTGTGACAATTTACTAAATAAGTTTAGTGACATATATTAACTTTTATTATTAGACTGAAATAAATAAGCTACTAAGTTTGAAAAGAATTAAAAAATATTACTTACCACTACTTACTATTTTAATATATTAAAAATACATAACTTCCCAAAAAGTATATGAAGATACACCCAGGTACGTCTACGGACAGGTAGGTCTTTCGTCAATTAAAGATTTATATTATTGTCTCCCCGTTTATATTGGTAAGAGTGACTGGGACCTAATCCATCAAGTATAATAAAGATAATAAATGTGTAAAAATATTTACCATCGTTCAGGGAACGATCTTTCCCAGTTTCCATACTTTATCCTGAGTTTCGGGAATTGGTAAGGTCTGAAATGTTTTTAAACATTAAATGGATTTTTTAACAGAGTAAGAAGTTGAATGAGAAGTTTATAACTTAACACTAAAATCATATTAATACAATTGAATCCGAAGGTCACACATCTAACCTTAAATTACACAATATTTATGGAGGTCTTCGATTCGTAAACCTAATCCATTACTACGTATATTATACTGATTAATTCGTGTAAAACCCAAATTACGACCTAATTTCACAATTTGACGTGTCTTCTTATCTTGTAGTTGGGACACTTTTTAAGTGTCACTATTTTTCCTCAACTTCCTACTAGTAAACCCAAAAAGGCATTGGAATTTTAATCCCGGGTAGTCAAAACTTTGTTCCCACTTCAGGATAGACAATGTACGTTCCTCTTGTCCGACCAACCAAAAACTCGTAAAAGGTACTCGGTTCTGTACCACAGTTCTAGAGATAGTCTCTGAGAGTTTAATATGTCACGGAGAGTCTAGTCGCCCCCTGGGACAATGTTTCTAATACTGGGTCCTTCAGACCCCTGATACTGTGTTGAACTGAACCCGACACGTGAGTTTCAAAAGGAGTTATTCAAGGGTACGTCCCGACTACGACTACCAGGAGTCTGGTATGAACCTCGTCGTTCGTAGAGGTGTGGTACGCCGTCGTAGAAGTATAATGTACACTCATCTCCAACCGTTCTTCCGACTCACGAAGCTCGTCGTAGAGAGTTGAGACGTCTTATAAGTTTGAGTATCACCCTAACTAAAATTTTTAGGGTCGACAAAGAGAATAGGTCATGTAAAAAGTGTAGGGATCTTCAGTTATTCGACTTTTGTCTCTACTGCTCCTTTGAGGAAGGTCCCTAAAAATTTATGTTACTTCGACTAAGAATAAAACCTCTTCTCAAACTTTACGAAGAGTATAGTAAAGTTAATCAGACAGGAAAGACGAAACGAGAGTACTTGTAAGGAGGACGAAGATTACACCAACGAAGGAAACTCGACACGGTAAATTCTTTTATTTTCGCTTTTTCTTTATTACTGAACTCTTTTAAACTGACTCCTTTAATACAATAAGATTTTCGGTAAATATCTTCCGTATCTCGTACACTAAATATAAATTGTACTGAATTATAAAGGACTGAGGTACCACGTCATGTTCTCCCACTTCATAGACGATACAAGGGACGGATCTAAAAGTCATCGAAACTCCCAACGGTTCCATTGCTATTGAAACCAATCATAGCCTCATTTATTCCTGGGTTTTTAGGGACTTTAAAGTAAAAGATACAATAGTACAGTGAACCTCATTATCATTATGTCCGAAAGAGGAAGACGGGAGTAGAAGGTTGATCGAAAAGGATGTAACGACGTAAATTACTAATCGAAAAGCCCTTTCCTGTAATGTTTGTTCTTCGAGGGTTTTAGGAAATTAGACACCGTCGGTTGTCCACGTCCTTTCTATCGTGAGACGGATGTTTCCACGAAGTCATTTATTTGTTACACGAAACGGACGCTTCAACTCCATCGCTGTATAGTATCCTTTGTCTTCTCCCTTTACATCCTGGACTGACGACTCATAGTACGAGGTCCCACTTGTGTATTTTAATCCGGTTCATTTTAATGTCTAGTTATTTTCGATTAATGAAGTAACAAAGAATATATTACGTTGTCCGTTAGTCTACGGAATTTTAAGTCACGTTATACATATTAGGGAATCTATCCACTTGAGACAAAAAAAGACTCTAAACCAAACTAAACTAATTCGAACTCAAAGTATAAATGTCGAGAGTTTGTAGGGAGGACTGTTACGTAACCCAGACTCTTTATGTTAGGACGATATGTCTTCCTTGTATCTCTTCAAGAAGTTGCCAACATGGTCTAAATAGTTTACTCATATAATTAGAAGGGAGGTAATTTTTAATTGTTAGAATATTGTTTTTAAAATTTCTTGTATCTTCATGAGTTTGGGTGGATCTAACGGGTTTGTGTGATAAAACTAAAGATAAACAAAAGGAAGGTTCGTAAAATTGTGATAATTCTAGAATGACAAATGTATTACAACTTTGTCGGAAAAATAGATTTTTTATTTTATAAAAAATCACAAACTAGAGAAGAGTGTGTACGAAGTACTTTTCAATAAATTGGTAAAGGAAGGAATAACCTATAAGTGTACTAAAGTTTTTACAGGAATAAAATAAAATTCCTTTATCACATAACTGAGTAACTGAAACGTAGTTTCCAATTTCCGAAAGGGGAAATAGTATAAAAGAGATTTATATAACGATTTCATCTTAATGATTCGATTGTCCTCAATAAAATTTTTTGTTAAAAATTTTAAGGTACTCAAAACTAATTTGCGTAGTAGTACACATCGTTTCAGAAAAAATTATATTCTTTTAACTTCATCGACTCTTATTAACAGTTCTCGTGTGTTAAACGTAAGCTTAGATAGATTTAAGTTCTCGCATACTTACCTTTTAAAAGTTGAAAAGAAGGTCTAGAACGGTGTATCTGCCATACTGTTCTCAGATCCTGAGATCCTAGATATTGATAACGTTATACCAGATAATTAAGGTAAAATGTCTCCTTTTTTATTTTCAGTTTTTCTTTTTTCAAATTTGTTCACCACTTTAGAGGACAGAGGGTCCAGTCCACGATAAAGGTTGTCGGCCACGAAGACCGCATACGTATGTCTGAAGTTTACACCTAAAAGACTAGATTGGAAGGTGTTTGATAAAACTTTTACGTACGAAATACACTAAATCATAAATTCAAGTGATTCGAAACTACTCTATTTATCACGAAAGGAGAACAGTACTACAGTAATGGATGAGTCACATGAAAAAGAGGAAATAAATCTTCCTACAGTACATGTAAGTTAAGAGATTTAGGATATTATTTACGAAAAAAATTGGAGCACACACGAGCTGAAGTTGGAAAATAGTATTTTCGGACAAACAAGTGGAAGACTGTCGAGAGGTGTCGAGTAGTGGGACGGCCGACGTCGATTTGGTATGTTAACACACTTAAAGTTATATATCTTTTTTCTACTTTCTACCTTTTTTTATTATCTATTACCTAGATACTATTCAGTTTCTTAATTGTTTTTCCCAGTTTAATGGACTTCAAGTTTGATCTTCTGTAGTTTCTCCCTTTCGGTTCATGATTTTATTCTCTATTATCTTCTACTAATCCCCTTTTTACTATTATTTTCTCTCTATTATCAAACATTGACCCTTTTCTTTAACATTTCTTGATCTTTATTTACCCACTCTATCTTAATTTCCATATTATTACTCTTGACTTTTTATTATCACCTCCATCACTCCCTATTTCGACAGTATAATAGGCTGCTTCTACCCCTAGCTCCCTTGACAAGGACACCCTTCAAAGGTTGCGGGACCAGATTCAATAATATAAGTCTACCCCTCGTCTCAGAACCCCTATATTTTCAGTTCACCTCATTGTGTTTTTAATCCATTAATATTACCACCGTTCGGTCAGGACACTAAATTTTGTCGTCTAACATTCTTTTCAGAAATCCGAAGAAAAAGGTATTTCTTTTTCGTAAGGTGAGTGTTTAGATATACTAAACAGAGAGTTAAGTAGAATACGTTTATTCTATAACACCCAGTTTTTATAGAAGAAACCTTCTACCCAGTTCACACATGTGTCCACACTCGTAGAAAGTGAGTTTTGTAGAAAGGATCTTAACACACGGGATTCTAAAAACAAGTACAGACGGAAGAATTGATAAGGGGATTACGATGATGAATACACGAAACAATAAATTTTCAAATCAAAACTGAACTATACTAACTAGTAAACTCACGTGCCCAAAATATCATGTTAATATAAATGTTTTAATGGTTTCATGAATATTGTTCGTTATTTTTTCGGACTTAAACTAAGGGACATTTAGGGTCTCCATATATTCAATAACGACAACGAAATAAACTTGTACCTGAAAAAGTTTTAATTTTTTCTGAAAGTTTATGTGATAAAATAATACACCGAACGAAACGGTTGATTCCAGGCAGATCAGTTCCGATACCAAAAGGGACACCAGTACATACCTACACTCTCAACCTGACACTTCTTCTGACTCGCGGCTTCTTAACTACGAAAACTTGACACCACAACCTCTTCTGAGAACTCCCAAGGAACCCGACGTTCCTCTAGGTTGGTCAGGTAGGACTTCCTCTAGTCGGGACCCTAAAGAAATCTTCCTTACTACGATTTCGACTTTGAGGTCATGAAACCGGTGGAGTACGCTTCTCAACTGAGTAACCTTTTCTGAGACTACGACCCTCCCTAACCCCCGTCCTCCTCTTCCCCTGGTGTCTCCTACTCTACCGACCTACCGTAATTACTGAGGTACCTGTACTCAGACTCACTTGAGGCCCTCAACCACTACCTGTCCCTCCGGACCGCACGACGTTAAGCACCCCAGCGTTTCTCAGCCTGTGCTGACTCACTGACTTGACTTGACTTGACTCTCCGAATGTATTAGGTACGACACTTTGACTAGGTCAACCTTACGTGTTGGTGTAAACTCGTTCTTTGGTTACGTCATAGGACCTCCTACGATAGAATTTGATAGGAATTTGAGACAGGTCTTATCTTATGTAGGAACCGATGTTATATTACACGTTCAACCCTTATGTTATGATAATATGAGATATTTACTTCTCTACTTATTTACTCAATTAATTAATGGTTTTCAAAAGTGAGGATGATTTTGACCTGAGTAATATATTGACTATGACAGTTACTGTGATTTAATAATTTGAAGTCCTTTTAGAGACTCACAATGTGTATTCAGGGGTGATATCAGCTGTACTCTTTATATAAGTAGTTGGACAAGATTAGATTGTTAAACTAGTGTCAAGTGTCACGTTCCGGTTCAAGTAATTACGTAAGTAACAACTGGTATACTATATCCATCGTAACGTAAACCGATGTCTTCATTATAACAAGTACCTCATTGTTATAGTTGAAGTAAATGGATTTACCGGACATTCTAGCTAAACTAAATTAGTATATTTATTTTGTCTTTTACGGTTTGTGTCAACTTCAGTCGTTCTGAATTTTTTTTAGTTCAAATATTTCTTGTTCTGTCAAATGGATGATTGTGGTTATTATAATTTATAAATAGAAATTTACGACCAGTCAAATTCTATTGATTAGGGTCTACATTGATAACTTTTACTCCTTCGTTTAAGAAACAATTTTGAAGGTCGACGAAAGGACAATCTTTATTTAATTTTAAATCATTATTTTGACAATCGATGTTTTATATGTTTAATATATTTTAGAAATCTAATACTTATTAAGAGTAAAATTTTCATATTTCTTTTCAATGTCGTGACAATTTATATATCCCACTAAATTTTATCCTGTTTCTACCGTAATATTTATTTACTTATGTTTTATCTGAAAACTTCTATTTATAGACCTTTTGTGTTTCGACCGAATACGAAACAAAAAATGAGACAGAGAAAGAGATGTATATTTTTTTAATTTATATGTTTATCATTTTATTTTACCGTAAAATTTTTTAAAGTTCGACACCTCTGAAAAAAGACTTGTTCCATTTTTACGGGGTTCAGTGTTTGCTTTGTCACTATCTAAACTGTCGTACCTATAATTTTTGGTTCGGTTTATTTTACTGAGACATATCGGTTTCTGTAGTCTTAGTCGAGATTTTAAGTGAAATGTTAATTACCTTCGTCTACTCCTTATGTCTAAATTATGTCTATATCTACTATATCTATATGTGTCTACATATGTCTACATGTATACGTATATATTATGTATATATAGTCTGTGTGTCAATTATAAGTATCATATCTTCTCGGGAATTATCGGTGTGTAGGTTTCTCTTTGTGTAATTTCTGAAATTTGTCTTATAAAATTCCTCTTTATATTTATTTACAGGTTATGTTTAAAAATTTTCTTTATAGTCTTAGTGACTATTAGTCTTCAGTGAGTTTATTTTTTAATTTAGATAATCTGACCATTATTGATTTGGTCAATATCATTGATGTCAAATCCCTTCATGTACCTTTTTACCTGTAAAAGTATAGGGACAACAGTTACACAGTTGACCATTTTATACGGACCTATTATCAAAGGATCACACATAGTTCTAAAACTAGGTCTTAAAGATGAAGATTTTTTAAGAGTGATCTTCTATCGACTATATAGTATGTTTTTACGTACTGTTCATGCAAATTATAAATATTTTGTTTTTGAACCTGTGTCGATTTACGACTAGGTATTTTCTTACCAACTTATATCATTATAACCCTTTTTTGTGGAATACTTCTGAAAATTTTCCTACTTACTACGTATAGGTACGAGTAAATGTGTCTTTTTCAGTCGTTTTACAAAGACTTACTTATTTTATCTAACAAAGTGTCGTTATAAATATTATGACAAAAACGTCTATTCATAGATCTTTCCGATAAAAATTTTATGTAAGATGTAAAATATAACTCACAATCTCAAACTCTGTAAAACTTTAAAACATATGAAATTTAAATATGTTCTTATTTGTCTTTTTATATAAAAACAAAACATTTTATTATTTAAGTTTGGGTTATTATCGTGGGTATGAGACTCACTGTCAGTTTCTTCACCTCCACCCTTCCCGTCCAGAATCTTGTTACTCTCTTCTTAACCAAAAATTTGAAGTTTTACAAATCAACGGTTTCTAATTGTATAATTTTGATGAAGGTTCCTTCTTCTCAACTAACTAATAAGAATTAGTTAGTTTCTTTCTTACAACTTTATTCTAACAGTTTAATTTATATTTTGACTGACTACGAGACATCAGGAATCTTATTATTAGAAACTATAATGAAAAAGATAACCTGTCTTGAGTGGACGTAGGGATAGTCTACTTTCTTTAAACTTTAAATAATTACACATCAAAATATCTTGAACCCAGGACCAGTAATCATGTGTGATATGGGTATGGAGACGTCCTCTGTGAGTTTCTACCAAGACCGAGTTAGAGACACTACAGGAACCCAGGACCACGCGTGTTCCAAACAAACTCGGGAGGCTCGTAGAGACCGCCCATACACCAAACTAAGATTTATACTAAAACGGAGAGGAGAGAACGATCCCGCAGAGAAAACGGAAACCTGTACCCCATGGAAAAAAACCACCCTAGGTTGTAAGACAGTTACTAACAAGTCATCGCTCGACATTAAAACCTCAAGAGTGCGAGTAGAAGACGACGGATTAAAATTCCCCCTCCTTTTATCTGAAAAGAGAGGTACCTTCCTCCCAGTTTCTTAAACCTAGGTAGAAATTAAGTGGTGACGACGACGACGACAATTCAGCGAAGTCAACACAGGCTGAGACACGCTGGGGTATCTGCCGTCGGATGGTCCGAGGGGGTAGGGACCCCTAAGAGGTCCGTTCTTGTGACCTCATCCAACGGTAAAGGAAGAGGTTACATACTTTCACTTTTCACTTTCACTTCAGCGAGTCAACACAGGCTGAGAATCGCTAGGGTACTGACACCGGGTGGTCCGAGGAAGCAGGTACCCTAAAAGGTCCGTTCTCATGACCTCACCCCACGGCAACGGAAGAGGCATTAAGTGGTGTCATGTCAATAATAATTAGAAATACATTTGTTCTAGTCGATTCTCTGTTTTATTTATCTAAATAGTTGATACTTTATTAAATCAGAGATTCATAATCTGTGGTAGAAGAACAAGGTTTGGTTTGGACTACTGATTTTTCGGTATCGACTTCGCACGATTATAAAGAGTCTACGATAAGAAAGTACCTTACGGTAAAATCTTTAATACAAGATTTAAATTTTCCCCGAACTGAATCAAAAAGAGTATTTTTTTTCTCACTTAACAAGTCCGATATATAAATATTAAACGTTACAGTTACTTACAGATTAATAAAAGAATTAAGAATCAAACCGTCACGACAGTTTTTAATAGTGAACCCATAATGTTACCACCTTTCATGAAATAAGACCATGTGTGAACAGAAGTTTCGATGTCTCTAGACACAAATTGAAAATCAAATAAATATTTCTCGAATAAGTCTCAGGGGTGATTACGTAAGAAGTCTTACATATAGTTCTCGGAGTATACTTATGTGGCAGTTTGTGTTTCAAACGGACCGGAACTAGACCCCAAGTCTCCTGTGACCTCAGTATATCGACTTCACGGGACCGGATTGCTCCTATGGAGATATGAGCCCACTCTCCTCATACCCGATTCCGGAACGGAAAAGGAAATACACATCGTACCACTTTTTCTATTGGTACACCATACTCCAGTCCTAGTTCTGTTCGTCCTGATCGTCATCTTATGAACACTGGTAGAGTATATGTCACCCTAAAAGTGTCCTCTCTAACTCCTCTGGAGTGTCAATTCACCGATTATAAGGACCGAAATCTACCTCTTTACGTTTTATATCTACCATACCCGGTTCCTTCTTTCGATAGGAGATTATGTTCTGGGATGACGGTAAACAACCTTTTGGACTATTGAATACTTCCGATACACGGGATTTCGTCTATTGGTGTAATTCTAGTCTTCGATACACTTACTCCTGTGTACACTTGTAAGGTTCCCAGTTCTTCTTTTTTTTAGACTCGAGGTGTGGGTTATACACTATACAAAGAGGAAGGTTTCTTTCTCAGTTTTGGGTAAAACTTATGTCTTCACGGATTATCTCTATTCAGTCATTCCCAATTTGTTCCGTATATGTCTAAATACTTCAGTTCTTAGAGAAGTTTAGTTCTGTTATCTATAGGGAGACCTCACTCTGAATACCTCGACCCTTTCTGTAAAAGGTATGACCCATTCTGCGGGTCCTCTTATTTCAGACTTTGTTTCTAATTAAAAGTAAAAAATCTTGAAATCTAAATAAGACGGTCGAGTACATCGATGGTAAACGCTTCAAGAATTAACAAAACACGATCAAATATTATCTACCCCTTTACCACCTTTGTCACAGTCTGAAATAAAAAACCCCGAGGTTTTAGTGACGTCCACCACTGACGTCGGTACTTTAATTTTCAATACTGGTTGGATCTATCGTATAAGTTTTCGTCTCTGTAATGAAACGGTGCTTCCAGGTAGATCAGTTCCGATACCAGAAAGGTCATCAGTCCATACCTACACTCAACCTGAGACTTCTTTCGACTCGTGACTTCTTAACTACGAAAACTTGACATCACAACCTCTTCTGAGAACTCTCAGGGAACCTGAAGTTCCTCTAGGTTGTTCAAGTAGGATTTCCTCTAGTCGGGACCCACAAGAAACCTTCCTTACTACGATTTCGACTTTGAGGTCATAAAACCGGTGGAGTACACTTCTCGACCGAGTAACCTTTTCTGAGACTACGACCCTCCCTAACCCCCGTCCTCCTCTTCCCCTACTGTCTCCTACTCTACCGACCTAGTGTAGTGGTTGAGCTACCTGTACTCAAACTCACTTGAGGCCCTCAACCACTACCTGTCCCTCCGGACCGTACGACGCTAAGTACCCTAGCGTTTCTCAGCCTGTGTTGACTCACTGACTTGACTAGACTTAACTCAGATATAAAAGTATACCATATTAAAAGGAAGACGGACTTAATAGAAATTATAAAGAATATTATACACAGAATATCTCTAATTAAGAAAGTTGAAGACACATTGACTTTTCAGAAATAAAACGTAAATAAAAACTCTATAAAGTTTTTCATATCTTGAAATCCAAATTCATGAATTTTCTACGACAAAGTCACAGAAGAACGAACATTAAAGACACTTTTTTTATAAAACAGAAGAAAAAGAGAAAAAGACAAGAAGACTTATATTATACAGAACGTAGAGACCTATGAAAATACTGAAAAAGAAACGATAACCAAAATTTATTAAACTAGTACCAATTACGTGATTACTTCTAAGAGATCTCTTTGTCTTAGTTATCTTATATATATTTTTCTCTAAATAATATTCTTAACTGATTGTACTAATGTGTCGTTTAGGGGTCTAGACGTCCCACTGAGTCGTTCGACCTCTGGGTCCTTCTCAGTTACAAAGTCAAACACAGGTTCCCGTCCTTTTTCGTTTCAAGGTTATTCTTCTGTCAGTCCGTCCTACTTAAGAGGGAATACAAGATAAATCCGGAAATTGACTAACCTATACTGGGTGGATGTAGTCTCTCCTGTTAAACGGAATGAGTTAAATGTTAAATTTATAATTATAGTAGATTTTTATGGGAGTGTCTTTGTAGGTCTTATACAAACTGGTCTGTAGACTTTTAACTGGTGGTGTTACACGAGACCACATCCAAAAAAAAAAAAAAAAGAAAAAAAGAACACGAACACCAAGTAATTCGTAAAACCTAGAGATTCAAATATCGAAAGTCCTTAAACCTTGTAAAGACCGATAAAAAGAAGTTTATAATAAAACACGGATGAGGAAATCTCTGAGGTAAGTGTCTATGTCTAGTGGCTATAGGAAGAGTCAAGAATTTGAAGAAAAAAGGGGGGGAGACACAAATTAAAACCTATTAAAGATAACGAAGTAGAAGTTTAAATGATGTCACAGACTTCAATAATTAGAGTAGATCGTGTAACAAGTAGAGTGTGTTACCTAAAAAGTAAAAATTTTCAAGTTAAAACAGAAAAAACACAAGGGGTACAGAAACGAATTAAAAAATTTGTATCCTTATATCGATATTATTGTGAAATTACAGGAATACTCGATTAAGATTGTAGATTGAGTCTTTATCTTACTAAAGTTAACTATAAAGATGTGTAATACTAAATATAAAAGAACGTATAGTTAGTAACGACTCTAACTAAAACACTCGAAATGGAACAATCTACGATCTAAAATAGTATAAGGATATATTGTGAAGAATAGAAAGAAAACCCTACGTAAATTCAAAGAACCTTCGACGTACATTGTTAATTTCTAAAATTTTAAATTTTTTATTTTTTTTAATTTTTTTTCTTTCTTTTTTTAAATCTGATCTATACTCGGCGTAAATCAGATTTTATTTTATATAAGGTGATAATTCCGTTTTGGGGAGACCCGTAAAGAGGTTACGAGGTATTTAGTACTCCAGAACATCAGGCAGACCCCCATTATCTCTGATACAGGTAAGAATACACTCACGTCTCTTAAGAGAAGAAATTAAACAAGTTGACCAAGACAGGGACTCGAACCCATCAAAGGAACATGACGTTCATGAGACGAGACACGAGTTCATTTTGTAAAACACATATAAAGACCTCAAGAAAGAGGTACGTGAAGGAAAGTATTATCATACCGAACTCTTAAAATTGAAAGAACAGAGGTGTCTATAAGTCTAGTAAAGGAGTTGAGTTCTTAGAATTTCTAAGAGGAAAACTCAATGGGAAGAGACACGATACTGAACTCTGTTAGAAACCCATAATTCTACCCCGTTGGTGGATTAAAATAGGATGTAGAAGGATGTAAGAAGAGATAACTGACTGGAGGTCATAGAATATTTAGTAACAAAATATATAAAAGAAGGGAAAAAAAATCCCCCCCACTCCAGTCTATCTATTTAGATTAGGACAATGAGATAGGAACGGATCTTCATCTGTATTGAACACTTTTATAAATTACTACTACAATGTCTCTCCCACCAGTATCTCTAAAAACATCAGAAAATTTTTCATTTTATTTAACTCGTAATACACAACCTTCAAGGGAACTTTATATACTAATACAACGATACTACTACCATAATTTTTACCGTTCTATACCGTCTTCTATTATATTACGTCTCTTTTCCCGAACCGAATCCATTAAAAGTCCCTTAAAATATGAGAGACTCAGTCGGAATTCTGTCATCTTATTAAAAAAAAAAAAATGGAAAAAACCATTACCCGTGATAGTACAGTTATCTTATGTAATTTTAAGACACTCGGTCTGACCGGAGTCGACAGAAGGATAGTATAGGGTTGGAGTATTCCATAATCTTTGAACGTTCTTGTTATCCGTTTTATCATCTATCATTGATAATATAGACATATATGTGGTGAGGGTGAAAAAGACGTCCCATAGATGTAGTGTTTTCTACGTTATCATACGTCTTCGAAACTTCAGATAAAGGACCCTCAAACTTATATATAGTGGAAAAGATGAGTGATCTTGAAGACTCCACACTTCTCTCTTTAAATCCAGTGTGTCTACGTCTTACACAGTTTTTGACACCTTCTCTGTTCTCTTTTTGTTTTTGGATCTTTGGAAGAATACGTTGTAGAGTCAGAGTCGTGAATATTTTGTTACAATCATAGTGACTTGTCTCATATGTTTACGTTTCATTCAAAAACAAACACGAGGAGGTATTCTCGTTTTCCTTGAGAGTAATTTTTATGTACTACGAAATTTGAACATTAGTGAAAGATTTTAGGTCTACGTATAATCTTACTAGAACCTTAAAAAAAATTTTTATATTTTTAGGTACATAAGAAAAAGAGAGGTTTCAAGGTATGTACAAAGATTACTCGTAGGTACAAATTTTTTTGACCTGATATACTACTAAAAAAATGAAAATAGATCAAACAAAGTGAAAAAGATAAAGTATAAGTTACAAGGGTAAAGTAAATCAAATAGAAAAGGTTAAAGAGGTAGAGAAAAAACAACAAGAAAAAGTTCGGAAATAGTTCATATCATCTTTTAAAAATGTATACGTACATATTTATATTATACTTATTGTATATAAAATCTATTGTACTTAAAACGGATCGATCTTTTAAATACTGTAAAATTAAGGTGAACAAACTGAATCGTACTTATCTTACAATCTAAAGATTAAATGTAAGTGAGTTTTGAAACTATCTCAAATTACATAAAACCATAGAATATAATGACAATTCTGAATGTCACAAATAATAGAATCACTAAAATTTTTTAAACTTACTCCGAACTTTGAAAATTAGGTTAAAACTCTTGTATTTCTTTGTGATACATCAATTTTTTTATTGTATACCATGTCATAATGATTGATTTTATGTCTAAAACAGGTTTAAAGTATTTTAAAATACGATTTATAGGTAATAAACGAAAGTATGGAATAAGTTCTAAGGTGTGACATGTATCGACGTAACTCGTCGAAGTCGGTGTACGTTGTTTAATACCATTTAAGAGAAAAGTAAAAATAAGATAATCTTTATAAAGGATTACAGGGAACGATACCGAAGAATCTATATGGGTAGTAAATTTTCACCTGTAAATTAAACGTTTACGTATCCCAAAAAATTCATAGAAATTATAATTAAAGAATAAAGAGACACAAAATAGTCAGAAGATTGAAATAACTCCGAAAGTTACCGATTCAGTTTCTAGAGAGAACCATTTACCGTGTAACGTGAACTTTTATACACCCAATAAAAGTTTATAGAAAACTATAACTAAAGATTATATTAAGGTTTCACTATTCTCTTATCTGACACACTAAAGTTATGGAAATATGGTACTTTGAAAACGTGGAATAAAATATAAGGACCTATACAAGATCACAGACGATCAAATATCAGATGCCCTCGAACTTATATTAAACATACGTTGACGACACACTTTTAACATATTTAAAATTAATACAACTTAACCAAATACCACGAAAAATCCAGACGATATATTAAAATGGAAAGACATGTAAGGAAGATAACTAAAAACTCTCAAACTATAACTTTCAGGTTGATTTTTATAATTAAATACATGAATTTTATTAATATATGATCTTGATATACATTGAAACAAGATATAAAAGGTTCAGAGGACATTTACACAATAGTTTGAATGTATTAAAATTTTTATTTTTTATGTGTACTTCGAAACTTAAGTGACTTAATAGTACTCCTGTATCTTCCTTCCGAGAATTATACCCTAACGAAAAATGACACCCTGTACCTCATTTTTAGTTTCCATAAAGTCCGGTCACGGAAATATGTCCGTAATTTCGGTAAACATTTTCAAAGGAAATATAAGAACTAACTCAAACCCGAGTTAAGTAAATAACTACTCATTCAGTTTGGTTTAGTTGGTCGAAGGGATAGAAGAAAGAAAGAAAGGAATTAAAAATGAAAGAAGAAAAAAACCTCGTTGTCTTCAATCCAATCGTTCGACAAATAAACAAATTTTATGAGTAAATAGTTAGATGTTGCATCGACATTTTCGTTGTGTCTGGCTCCGGGAAATAGGTTAGATTGAATTAGTTACGACTGGAAGTACGGTTTTTGTATTATCGAATGTCGTGAGTGTGACACAAATACACGATACCTGACTCACAAAAATAAAACTTTCAAGTATATAACTTCTAGATCAGGGGTCACACTACTATTATACTTTCATTAACCCTCCATTGTTCCAGTACTCAAAAAGAACATCGGTACATACCTACACACTCAACCTGAGATTTCTTTCGACTCACGGGTTCTTAACTACAAAAACTTGACACCATAACTTTTTCTGAGAACTCACAGGGAACCTGACGTTCCACTAGTTTGGTCAGTCAAGATTTCCATTGGTCAGGACTTATAAGTAGCCTTCCTGACTACGACTTCGACTTCGAAGTTATGAAACCGGTGGACTACGTTTCTTGACTGAGCAACCCTTTCTGGGACTACAACCCTTTCTAACTTCCGTCCTCTTCTTTTCCTACTGTCTCCTACTCTACCAACCTACCGTAGTAACTGATCTACCTGTACTCAAACTCGTTCGAGGTCCTCAATCACTACCTGTCCCTTCGGGTCACACGATGTCAGTTATCACAACGTTTTTCAGTCTGTCCTGACTCTCTGACTTAACTTGACTTGACTCCAGTACTCCCCGGGTAGAAGTACTTACTCTAATCACGTGAATGTTTGATCTTTGTGATTTTCTCTACTAGAGACAAAGATGGTGTACTCCTACGTCGTTTTCCTTTGGTACATGTTGGTCTTTCTTCCGAAAGAGGTCTGCGGTTTAGTAGACTATTGCATCGAACCTGAAAGGGTAGAGATCTTGACACCCATTATTTATAAACGACAGATTCGGTGGGTCTGATACCATTATACAATATCGTCAGGTGTGACTGGTTCTAACACGCACACTATTTCTTTGTTTCTATCTTCTTTCTTTTTACCTGACTGATCTGTTAAAAACTCAGGGTTACGTTTTACTTTTACGTATGGAAGAGGTTTTTAATAATTCTTAAAGTTCTGTCGTTGTAGTCTGGTAATTTGTTTCGTACCCCCGGGACACTCTGACGTGTCCATCGTACAAGTTTTTAGAGTGGGATCACATTCTGATACTACCGACACTGGTTACGTTGTTCTCATTGACATGATTTGTTCCCATGATATGATTTTGCATATCTGCGTTTTTATTTAGATAGACCTGATATGGTATGACGGGGTGGTCAAAACAAAAAAAAATTATTATAGAAGGATTAAAACAATCACGATTGGTATATCTGTTTAACTACCCTTTCTTTTAGTTCGTTTTTAATTATGAATTATTTATACTACTTCTTTAATAAGTATTTCATAATTTACCATGATTCAGGAGAAAAGAACTCGTTACCGAACTTTACTTTAACATTATTTTCGTCGTTTTGTTCAACCTAAATTTCCTGTACGTCCTAAGACGTTAATGAAGGTGTCGACTACTTTGCATTGACGAATTTCGAATGTCTTATTAATGTTCTGTTAATACCTTTCTTCCAGATAAAACAAGTGAGTCAAGTCCATGATACCTTTTTCAATCACACAGTCTGATAGTTGAAACTCATTAAATTAGTGGTAGGACTTTCGATTTTATTCTATAAGACCACAGAACGGTTTCCCCTTTTTATTTGGGACGTCGTTGATGTTAAGAAAAGCTAAAGAAACAGCTTGGTTCGTTGAGAGAACATTGTCAATGAAAGGTACCAATCTATTCTGTCTATCTATTTGCATTATAACGGTTGTGTTCATCCATTTGGAAACAAAGAATTTCGACTAAGAATTCTATTTATTAACGGAGTAGAAGATTCCTTCCTATTATAATGAACTTGGACAACTTTTAGTTCCATCCTTTTCTTCCGGTTAGTTAGTGAAGTTTAACAAACAATAGTTTAATTTATACACTATTAGTATTTGAAACTTTAATGAAATACTAATAATAGTCCTAATTATACTAAACCCTTGTACAGTAGAACTAAGAAGGTGTATTTTGATCGATGTACTCTTCAAAAGTTAAACAATTCTAAGTGTGTAGAGAAGGATTTAACATATACGATACAGTTTCCTTTCTCAGTAAAACCGAATCACGACAGAGAGTCACATAGGAAAAAATACTAATATCGTCTATTAACCCTTCTTAAACACACACACACTCATACTTTAGAAAATACTAAAGATTAGTCGAAATTGAAGACTTTGTACCTCTAATTTGTATTTACAGTTATCAAAGAACTGTTAAATCCTGTACCCATTGGAATACTTTCTATATGAAGTCAAAGAAGTTGGTCAAATTATAGTCAAATTATAGTTGAACTATCCTAAAACTACTTTTTATTCTGTAGTACGTTTTACGTCCCGACCTAATTCGAGTTCGACCTTAGTTCTAGTGGTCCCCTTTATAGTTATTGGAGTCTATACGCCTACTATGGTGGATTTACCGTCTTTCGTTTCTCCTTGATTTCTCAAAGAACTATTTCCACTTTTTCCTCTCACTTATTCGACCGAATTTTGACTTGTAAGTTTTTTTATTCTAGTACCGTAGATCAGGGTAGTGAAGTTCCATTTACCTACCCCCTTTTCACGTTTGGTACTGTCTGTAAAAGAAGTTGAGGTTTTAGTGACGTCTACCATTGATGTCGGTACTTTAATTTTCTACGAACGAGGAACCTTCTTTTCGATACCGTTTGAATCTGGTACATGATTTTTCGTCTCTGAAGTGAAACGACTGTTTTCAAGTATGTCGGTTTCGATACTAGAGAGGTCATCAGTACATGTCCACACTCTCGACCAGACATTCCTTCGGACTTACGATTTCTTAACTACGAAAGTTTGACACCACAACCTCTCCTGAGAACTCTCAGTGAACTTGTCGTTCCTCTAGTTTGGTCAGTTAGGATTTCCTTTAGTCAAGACTTATAATTAACCTAACTACGAGTTCGACTTCGAGGTTATACAACCGGTGGACTACACTTCTCCACTGAGTAACCTTTTCTGGGACTACGACCCTTTCTAATTCCCGTCCTCCTCTTCCCCCGTTGTCTCCTACTCTATCAACCTACCGTAGGTAACTAAGTTACCTGTTAGTCTCACTCGTTTGAGACCCTCTATCACTTCCTTTCTCTTCTGACCATACGACGTCAGGTCCCCCAACGTTTCTCAGTCTATATTGACTCACTGATTCGTTCTTTTAGCGAATTAATTTTTTTTGAGTATTCTAGATATTATACCAGGTTCAAAATATTTGTAGTGACGACAAAGATAAAGAGTCTTCACCTTACTTAACTGAAAAAAGAATTGTATGTCAAGTCAAGTCGGCAAGTCAGTACAGGTTGAGAAACACTGGGGTACTTGACGTCGTGTGGTCCGGAGGGACAGGTAGTGGTTGAAGGCCTCAGGTGGGTTTGGGTACAGGTAACACAGCCACTACGTTAGGTTGGTAGAGTAGGAGACAACCGGGGAAGAGGAGGACGGGAGTTAGAAAGGGTCGTAGTCCCAGAAAATTTTACTCAGTCGAGAAACGTACTCCACCGGTTTCATGACCTCAAAGTCGAAGTTGTAGTCAGGAAGGTCACTTGTGGGTCCTGACTGGAGGAAATCCTCCCTGACCAACCTAGAGGAACGTCAGGTTCCCGGAGATCTCTCAGAAGAGGTTTGGTGTCAAGTTTTCGTAGTCAGGAAACCACGAGTCGAAAGAAGTGTCAGGTTGAGAGTGTAGGTATGTACTGATGACCTTTTTGGTATCGAAACTGATCTACCTGGAAACAACTGTTTCATTACAGAGACGAAAAATTATACGACAGATCCAACCAATATTGAAAGGAAGGTCCCTTATTTACAGAAGATTAAAGTACCGACGTCAGTGGTAGACGTCACTAAAACCTCGGGTCTTTTTATTTCATATTTATATGTTACATAATCAATAAAGATACAGATATAATTAATACGATACCTGAATGAGAAGACTTCTGGATATTATGATGTAAGACGATCATCATACATATGTACAATATATAAATGTACGTAAAGAATAGTGTTAGTACTTTCCGAATTTTCCTTTTTATTAAAGGGCGTACGAACCCTGTTTTATGATCTGTAAGTTCGTATTTTGAGACCCATGGAAATGGTTTTTTTACAATAAACTTAATTTGGTGAAAAGGTTTTTTATAAATATTTGGGAAAACTTTTATACTAAATGTACCAGAATCTCACCGTTTTAGGTATTAGACATCTAATTAAGTGTAAATAGAATTAAACTTAACCACAGTACTTTGGAGATCTCTTTTGTACCCGTACTCTTTTTTTTACCTGTCCTTTTTTATTTGTAATTATGTAAGACAAAATTGTACTTTCTAAAAACGATGTTAATACCACATACAAGGTCAAGAAACGCGAATTTTATCGGTTTCGTTAAATGGACCGTCTTGACATGACTTGTTAATCTTAAAAAACTTCCAAAAACGGAAAACTCCTTCAACTTACTAAAGTCCGTGTGATCAAATTCGTAAGATATAAAAGAAACCCTTTCTCGACTTTAGGTGTTTGTCTTTAGAGAAGTCCTTCATCAAGACCTAATATTTTTGGAGTTGTCATTAATTTTTTGATGAGTCCGTTTAGACCGGAACCCCATGTCCTACTTCGTCACGTTTCCTATTATCTCAAAACGGTTCTCTTACGTGACCAGTATTGTTTGTGAGTAAAGTTGTTGTGTTCTCTTCTGAGATGTGTACCTGTAGTGGTCTACCAGTCATGACTTTAGTCTAACTAATATAAGAAACGTCGGTTTCTACCTCTTCAAGATATGTCATTCGTTTTTGTTCTCGTCCTCGACTGACACCGAGTCTAGTACTTGAGGAATGACGGTTTAAGTCTGAATTTAACTTCTTTCAACCCTTTCGGTAATCTGGTAAGTCTATACTGGATTTAGCTTAGGGAATACTAATATGTCACCTTCACTCTTTATCTAAATTCCCTGATCTAGACTATTCTGTCTCACGGACTTCTTGATACCTGTCTCCAAGTACTGTAACATGTCCTCTGTCCCTAGTTCTGGTAGAGGTTCTTTTTCTTTACGTTTTTTCGTTTTACCGACAGACTCCTCCCGAATGTTTATCGACACTTTTCTTCTCTTCGTTTTTCGTTTCCTCTTTTCCTTTCTCTATCGGTGAACTTACGTGTCAAGGTTTCTTATCGTTCCTCTCTATTCTTTCGGAAGAACTCACTGGTCACATTTTTTTATCTCCTTTTGTTATCTTACCCTTTCTGATCTCTAGAGAAGTTTTTTAGTCTCTATGGTTCCCTTATAAATACAGTTCTACTCGAGTTATTTCCTGTCTTTACCATACCTGGATTGTCTTCGTCTTCTATAATTCTTCTCCACCGTTCTTATGTGTCTTCTTGACATGTTTCTTCTAGAAGTGCTGGGTCTATTAGTACTACCACACTAGTGAGTGGATCTCGGTCTGTAGGATCTTACGTTTCAGTTCACCCGGAATCCTTCGTAGTGATGTTTGTTTCGATGACCTTCACTACCTTCAGGTCAACTCGATAAAGTTTACACTTTACGACACTTTCACGACGTGAGTTATGCGGTCATTTAAACCTTTGAGTCGTCACCGGTGTCCTGACCTTTTCGAGTCAAAAGTAGGATTAGAGTTTCTTTCCGTTACGGTTTCTTAAGAGTCTGATGACGTGTTAATGTGAGTAGAGTGTACGATCATTTCATTACGAGTTCTACGAGGTTCAGTCCGAAGTCGTTACGTACTTACTACTTAAAGGTCTACAAGTTCGACCTAATCCCAATCCCAATCCCAATCTTTACGTCTCCTTGGTCTCTAGTTTAACGGTTGTAGGCGACCTAGTAGTTTTTTCGTTCTCTCAAGGTCTTTTTTGTAGATAAAGACGAAATAACTGATACGGTTTCGGAAACTGACACACCTAGTGTCATTTAACACCTTTTAAGAAGTTCTCTACCCTTATGGTCTATAGACTGGACGGAGAACTCTTTAGACATACGTCCAGTCCTTCGTAGTCAATCTTGACCTGTACTTGTTGTCTGACCAAGGTTTATCCCTTTTCTCATCCAGTTTCGACATATAACAGTGGGACGAATAAATTGAATATACATCTCATGTAGTACTCTTTACGAGCCGACCCACTTCGTGTTCGACCTTAGTTCTAACGACCCTCTTTATAGTTATTGGAGTCTATACGTGTACTGTGGCTGTAATACCGTCTTTCACTTCTTCTTGATTTCTCGGAGAACTACTTTCACTTTCTCCTCTCACTTTTTCAACCGAATTTCGAGTTGTAAGTCTTTTGATTCTAGTACCGTCCGTCAGGGTAGTGAAGTACCGTTTATGTACCCCTTTGTTACCTTTGACACTGTCTGAAATATAAAACCCCGAGGTTTTAGTGACGTCTACCACTAACGTCGGTACTTTAATTTTCTACGAACTTCACTTCACTTCAGTGAGTCAGTACAAACTGAGAAACACTGGGGTACCTGACATCGGAAGGTCCGAGGTAGGTACTCTAAAAGGTCCGTTCTTATGACCTCACCCAACGGTAAAGGAAGAGGTCTCCTAGAAGGGTTGGGTCCCTAACTTGGGCCCAGAGGGTGTAACGTCCGTCTGCGAAATGGCAGACTCGGTGGTCCCGAATAAGAACCGTCTTTTCAATACTGGTTGGCTGTGTCGTATAATTTTTCGTCTCTGTAATGAAACGGTTGTTTCCAGGTAGATCAGTTCAGATACCAAAAAGGTCATCAGTACATACCTACACTCTCAACCTGATATTTCTTTCGACATTCGACTTCTTAACTACGAAAATTGAAACCACAACCTTTTCTGAGAACTCTCAGAGAACCTGTCGTTCCTCTAGGTCGGTCAGGTAGGATTTCCTTTAGTCAGGACTTATAAGTAACCTTCCTGAGTACGACTTCGACTTTGAAGTCGACTGGTTATGAAACCGGTGGACTACGTTTCTTGACTAAGTGACCTTTTCTAGGACTACGACCCCTTCTAACTTCCGTCCTCTTCTTCCCCTGTTGTCTCCAACTCTACCAACCTACCGTAGTGACTGAGCTAACTGTACTCAAACCCATTTGAGACCCTCAACCACAACCTGTCCCTCCGCATAGCACGACACCAGGTACCCCAGTGTTTCTCAACCTGTGTTGACTCACTGACTTGACTTGACTCTACCAATGGTTTCTGTTTAAACTCTCTAATTTTTAGATCCTCCTAGTTGAGTATCTCCTCGGGATATGAGAACACTTAAAATGACTGTCCTTGAACTGGTCAAAGGGTGTCACTTATGGACTCTTTTTAGGGGAGGACGGAAACCGTTCTCTTCCCCGTTTCGTTGGTAAAACTTTGTATGACCTCGTGAGAAAAGAAGAATTACTTCAGACGGGGATCCCTTTTGATCAATTGGTCTCGAGGGACCACAGAGTCCACCACCCCTTAGACGGACTTTACGCCCTCTGGACCCAAGTTAAGGACCCAACCCTCCTTCCTTTGTCAATGGGTGAGGTCATAAGACCGGACCTCTTAAGGTACCTGTCTCCTTGGACCGTCCGATGTCAGGTACCCCAACATTTCTCAACCTGTACTGACTCGCTTAAAGTGAAAGTGTAAATTGACCGACCTCATAATAGTCTAGGATGGACTGGACCCCTTTTCCTTTATTAGTCGGTATCGGGTGAGATGGATATGACAAGGTAGATTCTCCTACTTTTATTTTATTCCTGAGTGTTTCCAGTGTCAGGTCTTCGTGTCCGATGGTTTTCTGACGTTGGATTAGCATGCAATATCTTACGTAGGAGAGGGGTGTGGAAACAACAACAAGTCAGAAATTCAACATAGACTGAGAAACACTAGGGTACCTGACGTCGTGTAGTCCGAGGAGACAGGTGGTGAGATAGACCCTCAAAAGAGTATAAGTACAAGTAACTCAGTCACTACGATAGGTTGGTACAGTGAGAAACGACGGAGGAAGAGGAAAACGAAATTTACCAAGGGTTGTATCATAAAAAGGTGTCGAATGGTGGGGTAACGATTTCCTGATAAATGTCGTTAAGGAAAATGGGTCATGGAGTTCTTTTTGAAATGTTCCACATGGTTTTCCGTTTTTCGTGTCAAATTTCCCGTTCGTAGTTTTGGTCTGAGTCTACACTTCCTCAACTGTCGTTTTTACTCCCCACGACCCATTTCGTATTACCAAATCGTCATTCACAAGTCACCCAGTCGTCCTACATCTTTCACATGTAACAGCCCGTGTTTCACTTGCAAACTTCGTCATTTGGTATAACTGTGACTTACCGGAGACTATTTACTTCTTACGTTTAAAACTCGGGATCTCATATATTATTTTATTCCCTTTCCGTTCTTCGTTTATCTCTTTTATCTTACGTCAAGTTTTTTTATGACTAATTGGGGTTTCTAGTTCTTTCACCTTTACTTGTTTTTTGTTTTCTCTGTTCACTATTTGTTTATGATTGTACCGTCTGAGTTTGGGTCTCCGTGTCCATTAACATAATTCACATTTATCTGATATCTTATTAAATTTACTTCTTTTATGTCTGATTTATGTTTTCGTTCTGACTTGATATACGAAACATCCTATCTACGCGAACTTTATGTTTCTGTATTTATAAAACCCTATATCTCGACCATACCACCGAAGGATTTATGGTCGTCATTTGACATACCATTTCTCATCGTATTCTAATTTTTCTGTTTTCATCCATTTTGAGTCATTTCTATATTTTATAAAGTTGTTGTGACGATAGGTTTGACTAAATTAACTATAATTGTTTTATGATTTGTTTTTTATCTTTATATAAAGTTAGAATGTACCTCAAAAATAGGGGTATTTGGTGTCAATCCCGTATTTTATTTAGAGGGTTTCTCATTTTCATAACTGTAGAGTGACTACAGAAACTAGTCTTACCCCAATTTAATTTTTTAATTGTGGATATTCAACAGATCTTTTTAATGTTTTATAAACCTTTATTTTATTATACAAAATTCATTGGTTACTCGATGATTTCTTTAAGGTTTTCTTCATTAATAAAACTTGATTTATTATTACTTTTATTGTATAATGTTAAATAATCTCGTTCGTTTTGGTCCCAAATATACCTTTAAATATCAAAATTTACAGAAATCATTCTCTTTGTCCGGTTATATTTTTAGTACGTAAATGCGAAGATGAAAATTTTCAGATCCTTTTCATTTTATTTCGGAATCATTTATTTACATTCCTTACATTATTTCCTTACATTTTTTACATTATTTCTTGTCTTTAGTTACTTCATCTCTTTAGAAAATTTTGGTTTTCAATCAAGAAATTTATATAATCATCCTAACTATTTTAGGATCAGTCTTATTAAAATTTACTCTATTTCTTTTGTTGAGTTATTATAATCATTACTTTCTCCCTATACTTTTTTGTGACTTGTCTGGTATGTTTTTGTGACTTTCCAAATATTCTATTATAAACCTTGTTGAAACATGATTATATAAATCTAGGAAAAAATTCCAAATAAATAAATAATCGTAAAATTTCAAAAATTACTTAAACAATGTTATAACGAGGACAAAATACAAAACCAAAAAATCGGTGTTCCGTACACATTGGAATCGAGAGATTCGTCCCAAACTTAGTCACGGGGGACGTAACCTCATACCTTAGAATTGTTGACCTGATGGTCCCTTCAGAGACACGATTACACAAATTATTGGATCTATTTGTCCAGTTTCCGTAATTAAATAGTTTTGTTATAGTCCTCTTTTCGTTTAAGGTTTATCGGGATTTAGACAAGATTTTCTTTAATTACGTTTTATTTTGTGAGATTTAAGATCTAGATTTACTAAAATGACTATTGAAATTTATTTATCATTCACTTTTATTTGTAATTAAAGTATATTAAGGAAATATTTAGTCGTAGTCTTCCTTGTAAAGGTAGAGTAAAATATTCCGGTCATATTGGACTTGTATTTTGGACTCTTTCTATTGATGTTCTTCTCTTTTAGTATCTTGTATGTTTTCAAATCTTTGATTGTAATTACAACCGTTGAACTAAAGAGACGTTTTACAATTGTTTAACTTAGGTCCTCTGATAACTTAAGTCGTCATATACTTTGTGACTTAAGTCGTCATATATTTTCCTAATGTAGCGTAATGAATCACGTTGACTAGAATCATTACGTTCCAACCAAGGTGTAAAATTCAGTTAGTTACATTATTTGAGGGTATTGTCTAGATTTCTTTTGTAATTTCATTAGAGTTTAAGTTGTGGCACAGTACTCTTTTTCAAAGTCCTTTGAGTTTTAACTTTCTGTAAACAAACTAAACTATTTTTCGAAAATTTCTCTTTTTTGATGTCGATTATTATATGAATTACCAATTTCAAGCTTACGAAAGGAAGATTTTGTCCTTGTTCCGTTTGTACGGGTGACAGTGGTGAAAATAAATTATAATGTGACCTCTATATTATTTCTCTTTTCTTATTTCTTTGTACATCCTGTCTTTCTGTATCCGTTTAGATAACTGTCTACTGTACTGACGTCTCTTAAGACTCCTTAGATTTTTTTTTTTTAAGACCTAACATATTCGTTTAAATTGTTCAAGTGAGTTCCTGAAGTGTTATCGGTTGTGTTAAGACCTTTTCTTTTCTTTTTGCTTCAGGAATTTGATGGACTAAAATTTCGATGTCAATAGTTTTGTCACAAAGTATCCATATTTCAATCTAGTCACCTTGAATCTAGGTCTTAGATCCGTCTTTAGGATACATCTACTAGTATATGGAAAACTGTTTCCACGGTTGTTTACAGTTACGACTTTCATATCAGAAAAGTTATTTATCACGACAGTTTTTTATAAACATACTTTTTGACTTTCTTCAAACTGAGAACTTAGTGTAAAAGTATCTTGACTTAAACTTTTCATTACATCTTAATTTGTATTTACAATTTAAATATTTAGAAAATCTTCTCTTGTATCTTGTAGAAAAATTGGAACACAATCTGTTTCAAAAGAATCCTTTCTGTATTTTGTGGTATAATTTTTCTTTCTTATTTACTTTGAGATGATTTCAAGTATTAAAGACGAGAATTTACTGTAGTAACTCTCCTTTCTTTTCCGTTCGGTATCTAACCTTCTTTCCTAAAAGGTGTTTATACGTTTATATTTTATATATATGTATATAAATGTATGTTCACCATTTCACAAACATACGTTTATATATTTCTTGGGAGTTTTAAATTATTATACTTCCTGTTGGGTTGTTTTTTAAGTGTTTTATAAACTTTCTATATTTTACTGGTAATTAAAGTAATTTTCTCGGAGTTGTTTCAATTACTGGTCCTTTTAATTATAATTTTGTTCACTCTATAATTTAGAATGAACGATTTTACTGATCATAATTTTTACGATCGTTATGGTTTGCAATCGTTACTACAGTTCGTTCACCCTGAGAGTGTCTACTGACCTTTCCACGTTTTATCATGTTAGTGAAACCCTATATCATTCAGTGAAAGAACATTTTAATTAGTATGTAAAGGGTATATTGTGTCGTTAGGATGAGGATGAATTGAACTCTATTTAATTTTGAAAAAAAGGTGTGATTCTCAGTATATTTTAATAAGTATCTTTAAAATAAATACTATCAGTTCTTGATCTTTGGAAAGTTTATAGTTAGTCATTCATTTACCTTATTGTTTTACACCCCCATAAGTATGTTGTCTCATATGAGTCGTTACTGTTCCCTGTTTGATGACTGTGTACGTTACAGTACCTATTTTGATTCTTTTGTTCGGGATGACGGTTTATATATAATATGTGTATACTATGTACATATATTATGGAGTCTATACGTCTACTGTGGTGTGAATACCGTCTTTCACTTCTCCTTGATTTCTCGGAGAACTACTTTCACTTTCTCCTCTCACTTTTTCAACCGAATTTCGAGTTGTAAGTCTTTTACTTCTAGTACCGTAGACCAGGGTAGTGAAGTACCCTTTATCTACCCCTTTGTCATCTTTGTCACAGTCTGAAATAAAACCCCCCGAGGTTTTAGTAACGTCTACCACTGACGTCGGTACTTTAATTTTCTACGAATGAGGAACCTTCTTTTCAATACTGGTTGGATCTATCGTATAAGTTTTCGTCTCTGTAATGAAACTGGAATGAAACGGCTGATTCCGGGCAGATCAGTTCCGATACCAAAAAGGACACCAGTACATGCCTACACTCTCAACCTGACACTTCTTCCGACTCGTGACTTCTTAACTACGAAAACTTGACACCACAACCTCTTCTGAGAGCTCTCAGGGAACCTGACGTTCCTCTAGGTTGGTCAGGTAAGACTTCCTCTAGTCGGGACCCTAAAGAAACCTTCCTTACTACGATTTTGACTTTGAGGTCATGAAACAGGTGGAGTACGTTTCTCAACTGAGTAACCTTTTCTGAGACTACGACCCTCCCTAACCCCCGTCCTCCTCTTCCTCTGCTGGCTCCTACTCTCCCGACCTAATGTAGTGTCCGAGATACCTGTACCCAGACTCACTTGAGGCCCTCTACCACTACCTGTCCCTCCGGACCGTACGACGTCAAGTACCCCAGAGTTTCTCAGCCTATGCTGACTCGCTGACTTGACTTGACTACATATATAAAGTCATACTTTTCTCAGGTTACGTTCTGTTAATATAGAATTAAATAAGTGTATAAAGTCCACAAAAACGTAGTACATTTTGATCTTTCCGAAATTATTATACCTACCTAGACCTTCCGTACTACGAACGATCCACTTTATTCAGTCTACCTCTCACTGTTCAAGACATAAAATAGTAAATATACACCTTAGACTTTTTATTTTACTTATTTACATTGTTTTGTCTTTATCTGAGTGTCTATATCTTTTCTTTGATCCCTAATGGTAAACCCCAACTCCTCTCCCTGTTTTATTCCTCTTCCCAAATTCTCCATGTTTGATGATGTATTCATTTTATTTGTTCGATTAACATGTCGTATCTTTTATATCAGTTGTAAAAGATCATTGAAATTTACCTCATACTTGACATTTGTATAATTTAGTCATACAACATGTGGACTTTGATTATATTAAACTTTAGTTGATATGGACCTAATTTTTTTGTCGTTTCCAAAACGAGTGAACAAATGACACTGTGTTAGTTTTTCAGGGAACCATATATAAGAAGATGGAGTGTTAAGTGTAGTCAATAATTGTGGTGAAATATAGTACCTGGTGGATGGAGAAAGACTACGAAAAGAGTGAGTGACAAACGTAGAATCCGTTGAAGAGTATCGTGTCTAGACCCTCAGTTTGTGAAGGACAAGACAGGACAAATTGGTTCAGGTTTCCCTCCGTGGGTTTAATCGGTTCTACGAGTAAAGGGTGGTTGTGACTGTTTCTACAGACGGTGACTCTTCGTCGAGTCGATGGGTCCACCCTTTATGACGATGTCTCGTCTGTCGACGAGAGTTACGGTCTTGTTTGTCCACGTCTAAAATAACTACGTTTTCTTCACTTTATTTGTTCTGTTTTATCTCAAGGTGAGTGTTTATGTCTAAAAGATCTCATTTTCGTCCCTTCACCTGAAAGTCTTGTCTATTGTTTCACGGGAAACGACTAGTTCGAGTTTCAGTGCAAGGTACTAAAATATCAAGAATACCGTACAGACTGTGTATGATGTCAAAGTGACGGTAATCCAATAAAAGATTATTGTCTTTTTATGAATGTTTGTTTCTCCATGTCTAAGTATTTTGGAAAAGTAATAAAACCCTATTTCTCCACCATTTAACTCTTTTTTTTTTTCCGGTTCCGTAAAGTGTGGTAGATAGTTCACTTTCCCACGAAGAGTCCACCGAGGTCCTCATTTATTAGGAGAACGGTTACGTCCTCTGTTCTATATTCTCCGTGTCCAAACTAGGGACCCAGCCCTTCTAGGGGACCTCCTTCTTTACCGTGAAGTGAGGTCATAAGAACGGTCGTTTTAGGTACCTGGCTCTTCGGACCGTCCGATGTCAAGTACCCCGACATTTCTCAACCTATGTTTGACTCGTATAGTCGTGTAGTTCACTATCTTGGACACATAGATATAGAAATGGGGAACCATACTTGAATCGGTACACCAAACGAAATCGATTACCTTATAATCGTTCTTACTACGTTCCATTTTGAATTTTTCATTTTCAATTTTTTTTTTACCCTTGAATGAGAAAACCTTAAGTCAAAGATACACTTTTTCGGACCCAATCGGAAGACTTCTTGATATCAAATAGTTGGGATCGTTTTTTGGTCGATACCTTTTCCAGTGGGTCCTAGTTAGTTGAGAGTACACTAAGTATTCGATTAACGTCACTGAAGTCACTTGGGTCCGTTCTATTTGTCTCATCGAGTTGACTCTGGTCAGGTTTAACAGATGAGTAATTCAGTCCTCAATTATTTAATCCAAACGACATAAACAATGTGTCATTATGCACTGACTATGTCTGCCGTATCTGTCGAGTTTCGCCGTTTCCCTAATTTCATTCTGGTAAAAGACGACTCAAGACTCAGTGTTGCGTCTAGTATAAAGAAGGGTCTCGTCACTGGACTAAGGAGTACTGTAACTCAGCATAAGATTGAGGTCATTCAACTTCTGTTTTATTTAGACATTGTGACGGATTGTAGTAAGTGGTATGGTTTCTTTTAAATGTAACGTGAAAAAGGTGAAAAGTTAAATACAACCGTAGTACATATGTCTCGGGGTTTAGACTGGAGTTTTCTCACTCAGTCACTTGAGGTGAGTGTGTCGTAGGGACCTCCGACGGCTTAAAGTAATATTGAGTTTTGTTAGTGTGTAAGAACGGTTTCTCGAGTAAGTTTTTGATGTTCCTTTTTAGACGATTACCACCCCCTTTGGATATAGTATATCTTTAAAAATCCGTCTTTCTTTTCTTTCACCTACAGTATTAATCTACTCCAGTAGATCCTTGAAGAGTCTTACGTCTAAGACTAAGTCGCACGAACCCCAGAAAGGTCAAGATTGTCGAGGGTCCTTTGCAGTAACGATGGTAAGATATCTAATATAAAACTTTTTCTTCCATGATCTCAGAGAGGACTAAGAACCCGTCGTATTTACTGAAACTGTTCTAAATATTGTATTATCAATCGGTAAGTAATAACCTATAATCTTAATTATAAAATAACCTTTTTATGTAAATTCACATATTTGGGGGTGGTTTAAGTTATGAATTACTTTTGAAGACTAAAGAAATCAGGTATTAACTGAAGTCTTACTCGTGAAGAATAGAGTCCCAAATATGGATCATTTGACTAGCAAGACACGGTAGAGAGACTTTACAGCTAGTAAACTACTTTATTTTGAACAGATTATAACCGTAACCTCCGACTCGATCTTCGTCACTTTTACGAACTAGAACGACAAAAACAAACGAAAATGTTAACGAAAGGATTAAAATAAACATAAAATTAAAATGAAATTCCTATAAAAGGGAAATAATAAATAGTCTATTTCCAACTGTAAACCACTTTTTTATTAGAAGTTCACAAAGTCACATTCAAATGGACGTTTAGATGATGGAGACCTTCGTGAATGACGGTTTCCGTATAGTTAAAATTTAAGGATTATATGTCCCAAAAGAAGGATTACTTGATTGTCGACGAATTATTAAACAATTCAAGTTTATACCGAAAGATATAACACAAAGAACATGAATCAACCTTCCGTTAATTGTCTTGTATTAATAGGAAAATACGGAAATGGAAGTATTACCTGAAGGTCCTTTTACTCTTATAGAAGATTATCACAAGACATTAAAGAAGAAACGATATATAAATAGGTTATATTGTACTGAGAGAAGATGATTCTTCGTGGAGTGTAAATGGACATATTTTAAAAAGAGGAACCGATAGTCTTAATGGGGATTACGTCGGCGAAAGAGTTATAAAAAAAAAAACTTCTCTTTAACTTTGAAAGTCGTATACGAATTCAGGAGGTAAGGATGGTAGGGAATGAAGATATCACTACGGAAACGTTAGGAATAATCCGTTCGGAACTTGTATCGCGGGTAGACTAGCTCGTCTGATTTTTAGTTAAGGAATTGTTACGGTGAAAACAAAGAAAGAATCTCTTACCTTACCGTTGGGTGAGGTCATAAGAACGGACCTCTTAAGGTACCTGTCTCCTCGGACCGTTCGATGTCAGGTACCCTAGTGTTTCTCAGTCTTTACTGACTCGTTGATTGTGAAAAGTAGGACTTAGAACACACACACACACACACACACACACACACACACTAAACGGTGTAATGAGGAGTCACTAGACTAAAATTTCTCCCAATACTGTAGATGAACTTATACGACCGGTACTAGATGGGGAGTAAATAATAAAGAAATCCCTATAGGATAAGAAATACCAAAAAACCAAAAGATTCGGAGAGGTCTTTTAGAGGTAAACTTCTTCTTTTTCTTCATTTCTTCTTTTTTGGGAAGGTAAGTAACTAAACGTTAATAGGTATTAATAGGTTCAGTCAGTACACCTGAATATTACGGAAAATTACTCGGGGAGATAGTGATCGAAGGAATTAGACAGAAAAGAAAGAATTAAAGGGTGAAGAGAGGTGAGACTTAGTAAATAAGTAAGACGTCCCAGAGACGACTATTGTACCGAAATACAAGGTAAGTAGTACTCGTGAATATGTATTGGGTATGGTGTAACGTAAAATCAACAAAATAGATTACAGAGGATGACTCAGTTCAAAATTCCCTTAATGTGTAGATTGAAAGTGAACTCATGGGAATTGTCGTGGAACATGTATAACGTTCACGAATATTTATATTTGATTTCCTTATTTATTTAGACATTACAATCGGGAATAATGAGGACATGTTGATGAGTTTGACTGACATAATCTTGATTTTTCAGTCATCAAACGAAATATCGTCAGTGATTTAATGTACGTGACTTACGTCTTTTACCGTCAGTCTTATTGACTAATTTTGTTGACTTAGTCTAAGGTAATGACCCGAAATTTCATTTTGTAATTCGTTTTTAAATTTGACAAAGGACATAATTTACAGTTGTGTTTAGGTCTGTCTGTATTAGTGCAATTGCAGAAGTTGTATAGTTATCAGTCTACACCTCTTCACGAACTCAGTAAATGAAGTCAGTTATGAATTTATCCTTTGACTTAGGAATTTTACTTGAGGAAGTTAAAAGATAAACGTATTAATTTCGATACCTTCTTTGAGTAAACGTGTCAAACAAAAGGGTACTATACATCAATGGTACTGTTACGAATAACAAACTCCTACTAGTCCCATAATCATACTCATAATAAGTAACGTCTCAATAGTCTCTTACTAGAATGAGTTATTCAGTCATGTGAACTTTTTTTTTTTCTTATATTGGTAAGACTCGAAAAGAATTTACTCTAAAAAATTTAACGTAAAATCATTTCTACCTTAAAAAAAGAAGGGTTTACGTCTCATAATGATTAAATAAGTTTACAGTGTTTTGTGGTCGAATCTAGTCCACTACGTGTTCGAGACAAGGGATATCTATCTACCTTTACAGAAGACAAGTACTATTTTTGGGTGTCACTGTCACAGTGTCTTTCTTGTAAAGTTGTCGTTGACGTAGTGGTTCTTTTTAAGAAAAGATCTTAATGCTAGTATCCTAATCCTTTCACAAAGAAAGAAAGTATCAATTAAATTAAGACATCTTACTTCATGTATTATACATCGTCCATTGTCTTAATTTTTGTTTCAGTTACTGTTGAAATCACAAAGACTCGGGACAAGAATATGAAGAAACACTAAAACTCACACAATATATATTCTCTGGATTGAACTCTTAAGAAGGGAGATTTAACTCCTCTTTTATAGAATTGGATAAGGTATCTACAGACACTAGGAGTGTAGTATACGAATTTTAAAAGTCACTAGTGTAGATACAGTAATTAACTTAGAAGACAGTTGACCGTTCTGATGGTACATACCAATGTGTCTTACGGGTAAAGGTTAATGTTTACCTTTATATATGTATCTTGTGTTACAATGTCGGGATGTTAAACCGACGAGGAGAGGGTAACCCTAAAAAATAATTAATATATTGTATAAACTAAGTAGTCCTATATTTTGACCCAGTTTTATTTTCTTTATAATTTAATATTATAAACGAAAAACTTCATGAAATTTCAAAGGTCTTCTGTAGAAAGACAACAAAGAACTCACCAAACATAATAAAGTATAAAGTTTTATTGATCACTGGATCAGAGTAAGAGGAACTCAAAGAGTTTGATTTAGTGAATGTGAAAAACTTATATTTATTTAATGACGTTAACCACTAACGTGGGTAATTTAATTTTCTGCGAATGAGGAACCTTCCTTTCAATACTAGTTGGATCTGTCGTATAAGTTTTCGTCTCCGTAATGAAACGGTTGTTTACAGGCAGATCGGTTCCGATATCAAAAAGGTCACCAGTACATACCTACACTCTTAACCTCACACTTCTCTCGACTCGCGATTTCTTAACTACGAAAGCTTAACACCACAACCTCTTCTGAGAACTCTCAGGGAACCTGACGTTTCTCTGGGTTTGTCAGGTGGGATTTCCTTTAGTTAGAACTTATAATTAACCTTCCTGACTACGACTTCGACTTTGAGGTTATGAAACCGGTGGAGTACGTTTCTCAACTGAGTAACCTTTTCTGGGACTACGACCCTCTCTAACCCCCGTCCTCCTCTTCCCCTGTTGTCTCCTACTCTACCGACCTACCGTAGTGGTTGAGCTACCTGTACTCAAACCCATTTGAGGTCCTCAACCACTACCTATCCCTCCGGACCGCACGATACTAAGTTCCCCAGCGNTATAATTAACCTTCCTGACTACGACTTCGACTTTGAGGTTATGAAACCGGTGGAGTACGTTTCTCAACTGAGTAACCTTTTCTGGGACTACGACCCTCTCTAACCCCCGTCCTCCTCTTCCCCTGTTGTCTCCTACTCTACCGACCTACCGTAGTGGCTGAGCTACCTGTACTCAAACCCATTTAAGGTCCTCAACCACTACCTATCCCTCCGGACCGCACGACACTAAGTTCCCCAGCGTTTCTCAGCCTGTGTAGATTCGCTGACTTGACTTGATTTAAACTTCGTGTTTATATTCTTCTTTATAAACTTAGTAATGAAAGTCTAATGTTTATGTACGTCAACACTATGTTTCATCTTTTTTTCATTGAAATTTTTTTTTAACCAAAGGTTCTTTACGGGATATAAACCACCCAAATTGACGAGAGAAAGGATGAGTTGTGGTAGGGTTTATCTGAGTAAGGCGGAGAGAGATCTAATTGACATAAAACCGACTGTTTAATCTCTGAAACTGTTGGACGTTGACGAATCTTAACTTACTAAAACGATACTGACAGTATAGTCGGTAGGATTTCTTTACATTTCCTGATCAATTTTTTAGTTGAAAGTAAAAACTTTTACTCCATGCAAAAATGGGACTTGATTTTTGTCGTAAAAAAATAACTATGATAACTTCAGATTGTTTTAAATCTATTCCTTTTAAACGGGTATATCAGAATTTTCTTTTTTTCGAACTAGAACAGATCTTCCATTTATCTTTTATGAATATTGCTCAGGAATTTTATAAGTAAAAAGACTTATAAAAACATAAGTCTTTCTATAAAATTATCACCCGGCTATAAGTACCGGGTGATTAAGGTATAAATTTCTTCGAGAGAGTATAACTTCTTAAAGTAAAAATTCTTAGAGACATATCGAGAGAATCCTTTTATTAGGACTTCATGTTTCTTTCTGAAGTTATGTTTCGTAAGAAAAATTGTGATAGTTACATAGACTTTCTAAATTTTCAGAATGTAACAAAATTATTAGTTCATTTAATACAACTCAAGTATCTTTCCTGTGTTGGGTCGAGTTTGAATGAATTCGATTAATTTTTACGTATGTAGTTTTTATCTTCTTTATATAACCGAAACATTTTTACACCATTTGTCTTTGGAGTCAATTTATCTCAATCCTCTGGTCTTCCCCCTCGAGAGTGCGGGACACTATTGTCGTCTTGGGTTGTCCTTCTTCTTTCGGACGAGAAGAAAGGACCGTTCCTGAGTCGGTTACTTTTCGGTTCGTGAGATACAAATGACATCGGGAACGTTGGAGGAAAGGGGAGATATATAAGAGGACGGGAACGACACACCCGTGAACGTACATCGAACGGTACCGACGTCTGGAGTTTAACGGTAAGACAACTGACACTTATTTAGTTAAAAACGACCTCTTTATACACCGTCAGAGAGACAAGTCCAGTTGTCAAATGTAACAATTTTAAGATCCTCTCTCTATGATTCCTTCTATACATTCATGACTCCTCCTTTTCGTTAGAGAGGTCAAAATAAGTTCACCGAACGAACGAACTTCACAGAGGTACCGACGGGGGACGTGATCCTGAAAGTTCAAACCGTATTCTTTATGTTTTCTGGAGAAGACTTAAACTATACCCGAGACCTTAAACAAGACTAATGTGGTTGAACAAAGAACAAAGTCACTACATAATGACTTTATTAGTGACACGGATCGTTTTAATCCTTTAACGTTGGGTGAGGTCACAAGAACGGACCTCTTAGGGTCCCTGCCCCCTCGGACCACCCGGCGGTAGATACCCCAACGTGTCTCAGCCTGTGCTGACTTCGTTGAATCGTCGTCGTCGTCGTCGTCGTTTTACTAAGATTGACCGGTTTAAAACCAGTTCACGGATGGAAACTTACTTAGTGATATTGTTCTCTCTAAGACACTCACATAACCAAACAAAAAAAAAAAAACGAAAAAATAAAAAGATTTTCGACACACTGGAACATCTTTCTTATGATCGAAGAATCCTTGGTCGAAGGTAGATAATTTACTTTATAAACTTAGTCTCTCTAAACCTAGTAAGACTTTAGGAAGATATGTATCGATAGATACTATGTCGTCACAACCGATACCCGACTGAACACTGTATTTTTATAAAGGGTCCGTCTTTGTTCGTAAAGTCCTATTTGAATTATTTGGACTTCGTATACGAGACAATGGATCGTTCAGGACGTTTTTATAGTGTTCATGAAGTTTCTTGATACGGTTTCTCCTGTTTTTGGTTTAAAATCCACAAAAAGAGAGAGAGAAAAATTTTACTTCATAAAATTTTATAACTAAACTAGTCTAGCCTGATCTTGTAAAAACCAACTACATTTTACACGTACACATTAGTCTTGGATTCTACTTGGGTTAGAACACCTAAAAAGGTCTACGAATGCTCCCACGTGGTTTTTACTTTTGTTAGAACGGTACAATACGAAATCTAAACATCCTTACCTTGTTAAACACTCGGTATATCGAAAGGTAAATTTAAAACAATATAAGAATATAGTTAAGTACAAAGGTGTGAAACGGTGTATTGACCCCTAGACTTATAAGTCTTCTGTAGGTCAGATTCTCTAGAAAGACAGGGAGGATTGGACTAAAATAAAGACTCTCCTTTACAATTCTATGTAACAATCTCAGGATAGAAAACCTGTGTGTTCTTACTTACTCAAGAACATGATTACGTTTTCGAAATAGGATTCTTTGATTTGGTTTTTTTTTACATGACTATTACAATTATTAACTCAAAAGGGATAACAGTCATATACGGTCCAGAGTATTTAAAGGTTCTTCACCCCCGAGTTCCCATCCCACCCTCTGTCACCTAATGTCGTATTCCTTTTGACTTTTCAATTAGGAGGGAGAGGACCTTAAGTGAACGATCAATGTAAAAAACCACGTATCTCATGACGCACACTACACCATGTCAACCGTGGAAATAAGGGAAAAAAATCTAATACACTACGAAATATATCAATACATAGTACTAAATGGTTTTCACCTCAGTCTCTATCTTTTCCTTTACAGAGTTCACTTTTTAATGTCGGCCATAGCTTAGATACCCTTGGGATAAAAATCCTTACTCCCAAAGAAGTGTCCGAAAACCTACTGTTTACTGAGTAGTGTGCATATGATGTATAAGCCGTTTAGAAAGATCTTTGACATAACTTATTAATCTTTAAGTAATTTTTCAGTGACATCAAATATTTTATAAATTTTATTAATGTATACTAATACTTTAATGAATTATTTCGTGTCTCGTTTAGTCTTTCAAGGACGTACCCAGTAAGTTAGAATCTGGGTCAAAAGAAAGAAAATCCGTTTACTAAGAATAAGTGACTAATGTTTAAAACTAATTCGATCTCCTTATTTCTTACAGAACAACCAGACATCCGAAACGGTTTCTTTTTCCAAAAAAAAAAAAAAAACCTTATCTTTCTTCTGATCTGTGTTTTTGTATGTATAAAGTGAGAGGACTACTCTTTGTAGTACTGATCAACTCTTTACATAGTGAATCCTCTTATAAAATGTCCTTATAAATATCCTTTTGAACATGAAGATGTCCCTACATGTGAAAAGGGGGACGTAAATTACTCTATAAAATAGTTTAGACAGATATTACCCTACGTCGATTAAAATATGGTCGAACAAATCATGACTGAATCGGTTTACTCATTAGTAAACCGGAAAGACTTCATTGGTAGAACTATCCGATGTGTAACTAAAGTTGTTATAACAAAAATGTTGTAGTTCCTCCTCCTCTCTTCTTCAGTGTCTCCTTATTTTTTATCTTTTTCTCTCCGTTTTACTTCTTTTTACTCCTTTTGTATCACGAAAAAATTTCTTGGACGATGTACGGACCGGAACGGTATATTGTTGTGTCTTTATTTATAATGATCGGAACAAAACATCTGTTCCGTTGACTGGTTCCCCCAATGTATTGGGAGGAATTCAGTATTCGGTAACTAGTCAACGGAATAGATGTTTTGTTCCGATTATTATAAATAACGTCACAACAATATATCGTTCCGGTCCGTTTCCCCCAATTTTTTTTTTTGTTGTTGGAATTTAGTATGGACCGAAGGACCCATCTCGACATAATTTTTAAGTGGACGGTTACGTCCTCAATATCCCTCTGTGTTCAATATAGAGACCCAACCCTTCTAGGGGACCTCATCCTTTATCGTTGTGTAAGGTCATAAGAACGGACCTTTTGGGGTTACCTGTCTCGTCGGACCACCCAATGTAGGTACCCCAGTGTTTCTTAGCCTGTGATGACTCGTTGTCTCGTGTGTGTACGAGTTCAGTGTGGGTCAATGAGACATTGTTTACAAATAGGGTTTTGGATCACCGAATTTTGTTGACAAAGTGAACGGACACCGAGAGGCCTAAATCGTTAGACTCTATACGAGTCGACCTGTCCGGAAGACAATCTGAACTGACCCAGTGAATACACCGACGTCAGTAGTCTACCAAACGGAATCGACTCACCAGGTTTCACGGAGTGAGAGTACAAACTGACGACCCTTACTGATATCCGGTCCGGTGTACAGAGATCATTCGAAAGTATTTGAGGAAATATGTCCCCGGTGTAATTTATTTCGTTCGAGGAAATATATTTACGAAAAGTCCTGAGTCAAATACGATACGATACAAATTGTCATAGACCACATTTATAATGTGTAAATTTCTCACCATTTTAATTCTAAGTCTAGGTTCAGAAAGACTATTGGTAGGAAGTCGAGAAGGTTACGAGGATAATCAGAGACCATACATCACTCTATTCGAAAGTGAAAAAGTTATTCACAACGTCTCTGGATTTAACCCTCCCTATCGATACGTACTAAACCGTCATCATTGTTGGATAGAATAATTTCCAGATGACTACATTTTTTATAAAAATTATAAGGAACGTAATCAATCGAAAACGATACCGTTTTTTGTGGAAGTTATAATGTTGTCTTATGTCATTAATGTCAAGAGTCTAACAAGAGTCTTACGGTGTCTTCCAGGTTTCCCAGTTAAACGTAAAGTTTCTCAGTACATTAAATAAGACTATTATATTAAGAAGAGTTTTTGAAACAACCTTTGAAAAAGTACATAAAGTTGTAAAAGTAGAGGAAACGATCCTTGGTATAGTTATTTGTAAAAAAGACCATATGTAGTGAATGATCTCGAGACGACAGGTCATGTCATTGGTAGTCAGTTGATACCGATAACTCGTAAACTTGACGTTGATCAGACTTAACTCTACCTTATAGTCTATTTCGTGTGTGAACAAAAGGTGTGGTTCATGTTTTTTTTACCTTTTCGAGAGTAGTCATAAAAATATAACTAGTGTACGTCTATAACAAAATAAAATATATATAACCTAACTTATTCTTATATGAATGATTTCAATTATTTTAATAACTTGAATTAAAGTACAAAGAAAAGTGAAAAATTTTGTGTCAATAATTTTGAAAATCCACTGTACACTAAACGTCATACAAAGATAACCTGTCTCGATCAGACAGCAATTAAAACCAACGGAACTCTAATTACAATAAGGAATCCTATAGTTGGGTAAAACCAGAAAAGAGACTCTGGAGACAGGTTGACTCTCCTGAAAACCTGGATAAAATTAGATTACTGTCCAACATTGTTTCCATACTACCGGTGTAAGAACTAATCTAAAAACGAGACACTGTCGGAACTAAACTCTTATAAAATGACCACCCTCTACTGTGGATTAGGTGGTTAAGGTCTTACAAATTGAATAGTAAAAGAGAAAGAAGCAGGAAACTTCTTACGGTCAATATGAGAATCGAGTAAGAAATAATATGATCCATTAGTTTAACTCGATTATTGTGGGTTTAACACGATACTTTTAAGACGAGTTATAGAGAAAACGGGCAGTCTTCAAATAATCTACATAAAACACGAAGGTTGAATAACGTCCATTAGTAAAATAGTGTGTAAAATGGTTGCGTATTATATCTGACAATAAAAAGGACGGAGGATATAGTCAAATGAACGATATATGAAGAATCAAGATGTCAACCCAAGAAAAACCGTAGTAAGGCGTAGACCGTAAATGAAATGACCAGTTATAAACATCCTTAATTGTTAAGGATATAGAAGATCCGATTTTTGTTTGTTTTTTATTATTATAGAACGAGACATTGTACTCTCGTTGACCAAAGGTACAAAGAAGGGTAAGACCTTGGGTGCCTCCAGATGTTAGATTTTTGAGAGGAGAGAGTACCATTTCCCATCCTTACTTTGTCTATGTCTCAATTCGTAACTTCCGTATAAATTTCAAAGACGGATCCATACGGTTTACAGACAAATATACGGTAATCGGTTCCGTACAATGTCTTGGTTCGAGTTTTGGTTACACATATCCCTTCCCTCTGTCCACCCCTCCTTTATTTAGTAATCCTTGAATATTAAGTTAGATGATGTAATGAAAAAGTTTTAATAGAGATTTTTGTTAAAAGTATATTGTCTTCTTTTGGTTATAAGAATATCAGGTGGTTTATGAGGGATTTAGTCATATGGGATCAGTTAGAGATGTTAATAAACCCTTTTTAATCAGTTATACGTTTTTATTTTACATTGAAGTTTTAAACTATGAAGGACGGTTACTGTTATAAAGATTCTTACATGGTGTGTAACATTTCGGTTAAGGGTGTGTTTTATGACATAGATTGACAGAACTCGTAACCACTGTAGTAGTTTTTTTTAATCCTGAGAGAATCTAAATTGAAGATTCCCTAAGGACGGGGGTCATCATCTATATTACCAGTAGACTCAATTTAAGTGGGAAAGGTCAGGTAAAATCAAGCGACTAAGGATCTTACACCCATAAATGAGAACGGTAGAGGACAAACTGGTGAAGGTTAAACGGAAATAAGTACCTGGATTGTAAGGTCCAAGGATACGTTATAACGAGAAATGTCGTAGTCTGGAACGAAGATAGTAGTAAGTGTAGGTGTCGACCCATAACAAAAACGAAACCGAGGTAGGGAAGTAAGAAAGACCTCAATAAAAAGGTGACTAGAGGTCATCGTATAACCCGTGGATGACTGTACCCCTCAAGGAGAACCTCATAGGATAGTAAAACGGAAAAGTATGACAAGTACCCCAAAGAGTTCCGTTCTTATGACTTCACCAAACGGTAAGAGAAGAAGTTACCTGGTGTAAAACAGTCTGGAGAGGCGGTACTGGACGGGTAGAACCTACCGGGATGTCCTGTACCGAATCAAAGTAACTCAATCTGTTCCGATACCAGGATGACACTAATCTAACTGATCAAAAGACACTAATACCAAAGTCATACAGACAGGAGACTACGGGATAACTTTGTGGATGGTCGAATGAACCCAAAGAGAATGGAACCTACACCCCATAGTGAAGTGCCGACGAGGTCGTTTCGCGTCGGAGACGAGGAATGGAACCTGCTCCCCATAGAGGAGTGGCGGGGGCGAGGACTGGAACTTGCACGTCATCGAGGAGATCCGGGAGGACACGGGCCCGTCGGTGGTGAGGTACCTACACCCCATCGAGGAGGGTCGGCGGTGGGGACAAACAAGGGTTCCGTTTGGTAATTTATAGTCTTATTAGGTTCAGATACGGGGTTGGTCATTGTGACTTCTTCGACTTCAACTTGTCAAGATACTTCTGGATGTTGGGAGAATTTGATTGTAGGGGTTTTCGACAGGAAAAGTAATATCCCCTGACCTTACGTCTTCATCCTGCAGTTCTTTGTGGACCTCATTGTCCGTTTAAACCGGAACCTTACGTCTTACTTCGTCCCGTTTCCGATTATTTTGAAACGGTTCTCTTGTGTGACCAGTATCGTTTGTGGGAGAAGGTTGTTGTGTTCTCTTCTGAGATGTGTACCTGTAGTGGTCTACCGGTTGTGGTTTTAGTCTAACTAATATAAGAAACGTCGGTTTCTACCTCTTCGAGATATATCAGTTGTTTTTGTTCTCGTCCTCGACTGACATGAGTCTAGTACTTGAGGAATAACCGTTTAAGTTTGAATTTGACTTCTTTCATCCCTTTTGGTGATCTGGTAAGTCCATACTGGATTTAGTTTAGGGAATACTAATATGTCACCTTCACTCTTTATCTAAATTCCCTGATCTAGACTATCTATCTCATGGACTACTTTATACCTTACTCCAAGCACTGTAACATGTCCTCCGTCCCTAGTTCTGGTAGGGGTACCTTTTCTTTACGTTTTTCGGTTTTACCGACAGACCCCTCCGGAATGTTTATCGACACTTTTCTTCTCTCCGTTTTTCGTTTCCTCTTTTCCTTTCTATATTCGTAGACTTACGTCTCAAGGTTTCTTATCGTTCCTCTCTATTCTTTGGGAAGGAGTCACTAGTCACGTTTCTTTATCTCCTTTTGTTGTCTTACCCTTTCTGATCTCTACAGGAGTTCTTTTAATCTCTAAGGTTCCCTTGTAAAGTACGTTTCTACCCGAGCTATTTCCTGTCTTACCATACCTGGATTGTCTCCGTTTTCTATAATTCTTCTCCACCGTTCTTATGTGCCTTCTTGACATGTTTTTTCTAGAAGTGCTGGTTCTATTAGTGTTACCACACTAGTGAGTGGATCTCGATCTGTAGGACCTTACACTTCAGTTCACCTGGAATTTCGTAGTGATGTTTGTTTCGATCACCTCCACTACCTTAAGGTCAACTCGACAAAGTTTAGGACTTTCTACTACGACACTTTCACGACGTGAGTTATACGTCGTTTAAACCTTTTGAATCGTCACCTGTGTCCTGACCTTTTCCAGTCAAAAGTAAGGTTAGGGTTTCTTTCCGTGACGGTTTCTTACGAGTTTGATGGTGTGTTAACGTGAGTAGAGTGTTCGATCATTTCATTACGAGTTTTAAGAGGTTCGGTCCGAAGTCGTTATGTACTTTACACTTTAAGGTCTACAAGTTCGATCAAAATCTTTACCGTCTCCTTGGTCTATAGTTTAACGGTTGTAGACGACCTAGTACCTTTTTCGTTCTCTCAAGGGCTTTTTGTAGATAAAGACGAAATAACTGATACGGTTTCGGAAACTGACACACCTAGTGCTATTTGACCTTTTAAGACTTTCTCTACCCTTATGGTTTGGTCGACTGGAGAACTCTCCAGTGGATATACGTTCAGTCCTTCGTTGTCAATTTTGACCTGTACCTTGTTGTCTGACCAAGGTTTATCTTTTTCCTCATGTAGTTCCGACATATAACAGTGGGACGAATAACTTGAAGATACGTCTCATGTAGTACTCTTTACGACCCGACCTTCTTCGTGTTCGACCTTAGTTCTGACGGCCTTCTTTGTAGTTATTGGAGTCTATATGTCTACTGTGGTGGGAGTACCGTCTTTCACTTCTTGATTTCTCGGAGAACTACTTTCACTTTCTCCTCTCACTTTTTCAACCGAATTTCGAGTTGTAAGTCTTTTGCTTCTAGTACCGTAGACCAGGGTAGTGTAGTACCCTTTATCTACCCCTTTGTCAACTTTGTCACCGACTGAAATAAAACCCCCCGAGGTTTTAGTGACGTCTACCACTGACGTCGGTACTTTAATTTTCTACGAATGAGGAACCTTCTTTTCAATACTGGTTGGATCTATCGTTTAACTTTTCGTCTCTGTAATGAAACGGTTGTTTCTAGGCAGATCAGTTCCGATACCAAAAAGGTCACCAGTACATACCTACACTCTCAACCTGACACTTCTTCCGACTCTTAGTTTCTTGACTATGAAAACTTCACACCACAACCTCTTCTGAGAACTCTCAGGGAACCTGACGTTCCTCTAGGTCGATCAGGTAAGATTTCCTCTAATCGGGACCCACAAGAAACCTTCCTGACTATGATTTCGACTTTGTGGTCATGAAACCGGTGGAGTACACTTCTCAACCGAGTAACCTTTTCTGAGACTGCGACCCTCCCTAACCCCCGTCCTCCTTTTTCCCTGCTGTCTCCCACTCTACCGACCTACCGTAGTGGCTGAGCTACCTGCACTCAAACTCACTTGAGACCCTCTACCACTACCTGTCCCTCCGGACTACACGACGTTAAGTACCCAAGTGTTTCTCAGCCTGTGCTGACTCACTGACTTGACTTGACTAAACTCGACAATGACATACGATGCGTAATTCCATAAATCTGTACTAGTAAGTATATTAATGATATTGAAGTTAGAGATTTACGAGACAATACAATTCTTTAATTAAGTTTAAGTTACGTCCTTTTTACCTTTGATATCTTTTCAACTTTCTTATTTTACTAATTGTTGGTTTTAACGAGATGGATCGTCAGAGGAAACAATTGAATAAAATCCGACGTATCTCGAAAAGGAATCCGAAGAAGGAATCGTGCTAAATCAAGAAAAAACTACACTCATTCATACGTAGGTGTAGAAAAGATCGATAATGAAGTATAAACAAAGTCAATGATGAAACGATATATAATACCTGAAATTCTATAGATTTATTTTTAAGTCGAGGTCAAATGATAAGATCGTTGTCGGATACTCTTAATATTATGGAAGACCCTAACTTTTAAAACAAAAACGTACCTAAGAAATGGTACGAATGACTTAAACGATAAGGTTTCCTAAGACAAAACAAACCGGAGGTTATATGTTTTTATTAAACAGGTATATGTAGGAGAACGATCCATAATGGAGATGGTTAAAACCTTTTAGATCTACTACTTTTCTTAGACTCCTTCCTTCAGTATCGATCCTGTTACTACATTAAATAGTAAATTTCATTCTGTAAACACTCTTACTGTTTCTCGTAATAATTTTAAATATGATTTTGTTGTGTGGATTTTGTTCTGATGGGTCCCTTTGGTCTTAATTGGATGGATATCGGGAAACCGAGAGATATACATCTAGTGGGAGAGTCTGGTCCGTGAAGACTTACTACCACTAACTATCTCTTAAGTCACCGTAGATGGGAAAACCAAAGACATACGGGGACAAGACGAGAACCAGGACAAAAGGGAATCTAGCTCCAGAGTGAGAAAGGGACGATGACTTTACGTGTGAAGATGTAATGGAACGAAGACGTGACCCACCATGTCCGTCTCCTAGAGTCTCCTGTCCTTATCCCACGAGGTCTCATAGAGATGAGGAAGGAAGGAGAGTCAAAGACCCCCGTTGACCCTCCTTGACGTAAGGTGTCTACCAGGGTCAAGGAAGGTCCGTCAGGAAGATACCATATAGAAAGGATCAACAGACAGGAATCGTTTTATAAACACTGACTAAATCCACTACAATAGTCTTCTCCTTCTACTTCTACACCACAATCCCTGTCCTCGAAATAATGTAATTTCAATACCTTTTGGTTCTTAGAAGAAACGACCCTACAAAGATAAATGAAATTACACTTATTAGATCCAAGAAATACCTTTCTTATGTTTTGTGTTTATTCGTTTTTCTCAAAGTATCTCCTACAGTATGTACGAAAAGACAGGAAAAAGTGTATAACATTAACTTCGTAGAAAAGGGTAGATTATGTCTACATTGTAGTAAAACTTATCGACCTTAATAAAGTATTTTTACTAAGTGACATATAAGTTATTGAATAAATTACAGGGTATAATCTTGTGAATTGATAAAGAAAAAAGGGACAACGTTTGTTCTGATACTCTTTATATACAACATTGTTTGTATGCGTTAACACGTGAGTATTTTAATTAAATAGATACTACTGTTTAAGAACTATCATCTAAAAACAGAATTTTAAATAGAATCAAAAATTCCGAAAATGGAATGTAACGATTTACTAAGAAGTCGTATGGATACATGACTACTAAGAAGTCGTCTAGATACATAATAATAAATGAGTTTCATACAATGAACCGGTATAAAGAAAATAGTAAACGGATATTTACAGGAGTCTAGTAACAGAGAGTATACGACAAGTAACAAGTACAAAAGGGAAGTGTCAATTTTATTCGATTAATGTACGGGTCAACAGTATACAGAATATATACAACAAAAGTCAGAAAGTCGATATCAAAATCAAAAAAATACTATCTCTGAAAATGAAAATATTCTTCTCAATTATTGTAAAAGGAGTTGGATCTCAGTTGTCGGGAACAGGAGTGGTAGAGAGGTCCGAACGGTTCAATTCGAGGATTTGAGATTGAAAGAGTATAATTTGTCTTCTTCTATTATTACAGATAGACTATCTAAACGATAATCCTTATTGACACAATACTACTTACTTTTAACCCAGATTATCTATTTACGATATATTCCGAACTACATATCATTTAAGAGTTAGATAAGTTTATGTCGTGGATAGAGTATCAAAAGAATTAAAAATAGAGACATCAGATCGAGTTCAAAAAGGATATAAATTGGTTAGGTCAAAAGGGATGATAGAACACGAGAATGAATTTACACTGTCAATTACTTCAAGAAAATAACGATTAAAAGATCGTCAAGAAAGAAAGAAGGATAAGTAAGTAAAAGGATGAATAGAACTGAGGATATAAAGTGGCAAACAGGAGATACAAACAATATGATGACAATAACTTAAAGGGACTCCCATATTTCTATAAAACAAGACAATGTTATCTAATAAAAGTCTCCATAGATAAATGAGACGCAAAATTCTCACTCTGAAATAACGAAAATATAACATCATAAAAAGGGAATCATGATGTAAAATTTAACGAAACAAAAGAAAGAGATATGAAAAGGAACTTATTTTATTCAAAAAGGATTTGATTTCGGAACACAAACGAACATTTCGACGAGAACAAAGATGAAGGACACGAAAACCTATAATAAACTTATAGAAAAAGTCAAGATGTCGAATTCCTGACTTATTACGTTTATTAATATACAAAAAACCTTCTATTAAAAGATTACGTTGAGACCAGACAATCGACAGAAAGTATAGATTATGGACCAATAACCTAAAAATCCTTGACTACCTTTTCGAAAACTTTTAAAGATATATTTGATAATGGTCCCAAAAGGACAGAGACAATGTGTTTGTTATAAAATTAACACCTCTAAAGTCGACAGACTTATATAGTGGTCGGTACAGGGAGAGGTACAAACGTACGGTAAAGGTGACGAGTGTTACTTGACTGAGTGACCTTTTCTGGGACTACGATCCTTTCTAACTCCCGTCCTCCCCTTCCCCCGGTGTCTCCTGCTCTACCAATCTATCGTAGTAGCTGAGTTACCTGCACTCAAATTCGTTTGAGATCCTCTATCACCTCCTATCTCCTCGGACCACACGATGTCAGATACTCCAGTGTTTCTCAGCCTGTACTGAATCACTGACTTGTTGTTGGTGGTGGTGGATGAAATGAGATCAATACGGAGTCTACAACGATACAAACCCAAATCTTTAAACTGGTCTTCTCCTCTTTTCTCTTCTCTTCCCTACTTGACCGTCCTGTTAACAACGGTATATTTTGATAACAGAGAGTAAACGATCCTTTCCTTAACGACGGTCAAGAGTCTAACGTCTTAGAGACCATGAGGTTCAGTCTCGTACATATTATTTCTTGTCCATTTTTGATAAAAAGAAAGAAAGAAATACGTCATAGATTAAGACTTTAATTTTTGGTTTATGTCCTGTTTTTGTAAAATATCTACCTCTCTCGGGAAGTTACCTTTACTTCACCCTTTTGTCTTTATTTATATAATCCCAATTTCCTTCTACTCAGACTATTGCATCCAACCCTTATCTGATATTTTCTAAAATATATGGTCCTGTAAAGTAAACACAAATGTTTCATTCAACCATAACTCCTTAGCACCTTATAAAATTGACTCCTTAATAGTATTAATATAAACTCAAAATGTTACTAATGGGACAACCTTGGTACCACATATTATATAAATTCCTCTTGTCTCAGTCCTCAGTCCCTCTATTTAAATCTTTGATAATGGTATAGGTCCACTCCCTACTATTTCCTGTCTTATTTGAAGTTTTCAACTATACTTCCTTTCTCTTTATTTTACCTAAAACTTTTGATATTCAATAGTTCAAACTTCCTAGTTGACCCCTTTTCGGAGGTTATGTAAAAAGGGGGTTGAAATGTGATTTTGTTGTTTGTCCTGTGTCCCCTCTTTTTTATTTTTCAGTGTGGAAGTTGTTTTTCACTCTACACTTTGCTAAAAGTAAAACTGTTCTCTTTGATTTCTGTAGATTACTCCACTACACATCGTCCGGATAATTTCTCCCTACTCTGCGTCCCACTCCCCATTTCGATACGTACGTCCTTCTCCTGGTTTCTCGTAATAGTTTCCTGTCACACCAAAGGTAGCAACGAACTGTAGTCCCGATAATATCTCTCTAATATTATCAACAGTTCTAAAATTCGTCATACACTAAATCGGATTTGATAAGACTTTGATACTAAATAAGTGTGGTCTGTGTGTGTGTGTGTGTGTGTATACCTCATCCACCCCCTCTTCCCTTCTCTCTCCCTCTCTTTTTCGTATTTATGAAACTGTCACACCAGACTGGTGTAAATATCCATTCAGTATTTTCTTCTTTGTATCGGTTAATCGTACTAAAATTATTTGGATAAACCTAGTAAGTGTATTACTGATCCCTTTTTGTTCAGGATGTACCCTTTGACTATACTCATAATCTATTAAGGTCAAATCAAGTCAAGTCAACGAGTCAGTACAGGTCGAGAAACAGTGGGGTACCTGACGTCGCACTGTCCGGAGGGACAGGTAGTAGTTGAGGGCCCCAAATGAGTTTGAGTACAGGTAACTCAGTCACTACGGTAGATCGGTAGAGTAGGAGACAACAGGGGAAGAGGAGGGCGGAAGTTAGAAAGGTTCATAGTCCCAAAAAAGGTCATTCACTCGACAAGTTTAGCCCACCGGTTTAATAACCTCAAAGTAGAAGTCGTAGTCAAGAGGGTTACTTATAAGTTCTAACTAAAGGAAATCGTACCTGACCAAGCTAGAGGAACGTCAGGTTCCCTGAGAGTTCTCAGAAGAGGTTGTGGTGTCAAGTTTTCGTTCTTAAGAAGCCACGTGTCGAATTTATATATATACGGAAAACTGAAATTTGGAATTCTTTTTATACATGTTTTTTGTCGCGGTTAGGGAAATCAGTGTTTGTAAAAGTTCGTACAAATCTTACGTTTCGTTTGGACTGTTGACCCAGTTTAAATATATATGCGTGCGTATGTAAAGTTAAACAAAGAGAAACTTTAATAGAAGGTATTAACCTGGGAACTTTAATAGAAGGTATTAACCTGGGAGATTTCCGGGGTCAAAGAGTTCAACATGTACTAGGTCCATTTGAAAGAGGGAATTTTGACCTCTAAGGTCCATGGAAAAACTCGTCACGAAAGAGGTTTCCCTTTAGTGTGGATAAGACCCAACAGTCTATGAAACTTCAAAAATAAGAATTTACATCATATCTCCCACATCCGCTTATTCCTCTCTAAATTTTTAGATAGAATTTGTAGGTTAAGAAGTTCGAGACAAGACCGAGGAGTAGAAGATTGATCCTGATAGGGGACGTTCACTTCGTCCGAAAGTAGATTAAGATCGACTTTGAACTGTCAGAGTAATCAAAAAACTACTGTAAAGGACAAGGAAGGTAGTGACTCCGGAAAACGTACTGTCTGTGACAGACTGACCCCGGGACTTCAAAAGAAGTCTTGAAGTTGGGAGACCAAAGGTCTACCCTTAAGAAAATATACGTGTAGTCGAGAGACGGGTTAACTAGACAGACTCTATAAAGAAAACAGGACCAATTGATAAAAGTACGAGTCGTAGTAATGATCATGAGGGACCTTTATTAGAGAAGACAACGGGTGTAGGACATGACAGTCCGAGATCCTTCTGAATGTGTCTCCTCTCTTTCCCCGTTTCGTAGGAAGATACTGAGCGTACTAAAGTGTCTGTGGAGACCCTTTCTACTCTGATACTTAATCCTTTCTTAAAGTTGTCGAGAAGGTAGGAGGAAAAGGAGGAGTGAATGGACTCCAAAACACCCCAAAGACATGTTGTTGAAACCCCTGAGTGAGTTCAAGACTTTCTTTCTCGTCCCCTTAAGTCTGCGTTGAATCCGTCAAGACTGAGCCATGTAGGTTTCGTCAGTTCTATAGTCGACCCCAATATCTCTAGACTTTCCAACTGACTCCGACCTTCTAGATGAAGGCCCTATCGAGTGAGTGTCCCAACCGTTCATTCGTGACCGACAACCACCCTCCGACGAAAGGCGCACCCATAGACGTGGTCCGGTGCACTCTCAGATGTGGTGTACCGCCGATCGAAGGGGACTCGCTCACTAGGGTCTCTGTCTCTGTCTTGGACTCCACGGAAAGTGTTACGGTCCTCCTTCGACATTGGGGTATATGCGCACGCGATTTAGTAAGGTCAACACAGCCTTGAGACACGCTGGGGTACCTGACATCCGAAAGTCCGAGGAGACAGGTACCCTAATAGGGTGTAGTTTTCAAAATGTAGTGAGAGTATAAAATCTAGTGCGTTCGGTCTATCACTAAGTTTTACCCTCCCTTGATGTTTTCTCGCATTTATAGTTTTCCATCCGACCAACCACCGGTAGAACCTTCGACTGACGATGACCATAGGTACTAAGTCACGACCAGGACAGTATTTCTTCAGAATTAATTTATTACCAAAGGAGTTGAATTGTATTTTAATACAAATTACTGTATACTTAAATGATATGATATAAGAGAATTCAAAAGAAGTAAACAAGAAGAACATTTAAAAGATAGACCGTATTGTGTTGTATTACACACAAGGATTTTGTAACGAAAGAAGCATAGAAAGAAATAGACACGATCAGAGTTTGGGAGTTACCATTCGGTGGTCAAGAATCGACAGTCTCCAACAGTTCAAATTCTTCTAAAAATACTACAAGGACAATTCATGTCTTTTTATTTGGGATATCAAATAATAATGGATTTTACGTTGAAACTTCTGTCAACCGAGAAATCATATTGTTTTATATTTCCGATTTTGTTTCACTGATTTATTTGTTACACTTACAAGAGATGGAATTATTTAGACTGGGTACGTTCAAAAATCTTCTCTAGGTTATTAACGACACGTTTAGTTTCCCTCTTCTCCAAATAAATACATTGTGTTTTCAGAATATGTAATAAAAATAGTTAAACTTAAAAATCAAATGAAGAAAAGACGAGATGGTCCTCCTACTTAATCTTCTAATAAATCTGAACATACCCCAAGAGACCACCGAGTCTACCAGTTAGGGGCCCAACCCTTCTTGGGGACCTCTTCTCTTACCGATGGATGAGGTATAAGAACGGACCTCATAAAGTACTTGTCTCCTCGGACTGTCCGACATCAAGTGGAAAGTTTCTCACCCTGTGTTGACTCACTGATTGTGTGTGTGATATACATGTGTATATGTACAAGTACATAAATATATATACGTATTATACACACACATATATATTTCAAATGAGTTCTTGAACATAAAAAGACATAATATCAACCACCATGGTCTACAAGACCCTCAAATAAAGACTGTTGTATTAGTAAACTACTTCTATAGGACTCCTCTTCTCTCTAATATAGGAAATCAAGAAAGATCTTGGTACCGTACTACTTAACGTTTCAATGGAGATAGGGAAGTAGGTCCGTCAAGGTTCCGAAATGAGGAGGTCCTTCAGAAGAAACTAGTGAGGACGGATTCCATTACGGAAGAACGATATCCCAGAATAATAATAACGACAAACATGGTCAGTACTATATGTTGTAAGTTACGTAACATGACAGTCGACAAAAAGGGTACACATGAACATTCGATGAGGTTTGTATGATACTCTAAGAATATTATAATAAAAGATAAATGTCTTACTCAACTTCTCTCATTTTTAAAACCGTGTATGATCCACAAGTTAAGGGTACATAAAGGACGGATCTGGTGGTTTGTGTACCGGTATATGGGTTTTTATACCTAACTTACAAGTACGTGACCACCTTTAGTGTTATACTATCGGAGATACACCCATATAATATAATACAAGACACGTTTACTCTAGTAGTACATGTTATAAGCGTAATTGGAGTCCAAGGTTGTATTAGTTGAGTTGGCGTCTTTCAATTATTCCCCGTTTCCCTTCACTCACACAAGAGTAAGGTTGATCTGTCTACAAATATAAGGTATATGTTCAACTGAACGTGTCTAAGGGTTACTCTGAATGAAGATAATACTTAGGGGTCATTATATGTATACCGATCCTTTCACCTATGTAAAGGAAAACCTGACACTTTGTGACGAACACCCTTGGAACAAGAGGTTAGTCCTTAACTTGAACCCCTGTACCGTGACTTTTACGACTCAAAATTGGTGACCTGGTGGTTCCTTGAGGAGTCAAGTCAAGTCAAGTCAGTGAGTCAGTACAGGTTGAGAAACGCTAGGGTACTTAACGTGGTGCGGTTCGGAGGGAAGGTAGTGGTTGAGGGTCTCAAGTGAGTTTGAGTGCAGGTAGCTCAACTATTACGGTAGGTCGGCAGAGTAGGAGACAGTAGGGGAAGAGAAGGACGGGGGTTAGGGAGGGTCGTAGTCTCAGAAAAGGTTACTCAGTTGAGAAGTGTACTCCACCGGTTTCCTGACCTCAAAGCCGAAATCATAGAAAGGAAGGTTTCTTGTGGGTCCCGATTAGAGGAAGTCTTACCTGACCAACCTAGAGGAACGTCAGGTTCCCTGAGAGTTCTCAGAAGAGGTTGTAGTGTCAAGTTTTCGTAGTGAAGAAGCCGTGAGTCGAAAGAAGTTCAGGTTGAGACTGTAGGTATGTACTGGTGACCGTTTTGGTATCGGAACTGATCTGCCTGGAAACAACCGTTTCATTACAGAGACGAAAAGTTATACGATAGATGCAACCAGTATTGAAAGGAAGGTTCCTCATTCGCAGAAAATTAAAGTACCGACGTTAGTGGTAGACGTCACTAAAACCTCGGGTTTTTTTATTTCAGACTGTGACAAAGGTGACAAAGGGGTAGATAAAGTGTACTTCACTACCCTGGTCTACGGGACTAGAAGTAAAAGACTTACAACTCAAAATTCGGTTGAAAAAGTGAGAGGTGAAAGTGAAAGTAGTTCTCCGAAAAATCAAGGAGAAGTGAAAAAGACGGTATTCCCACCACAGTAGACGTATGGACTCCAATAACTATAAAGAGGGTCGCAAGAACTAAGGTCGAACACGAAGAAGATCGGGTCACAAAGAGTACTACATGAGACGTATCTTCAATTTATTCGTCTCACTGTTATATGTCGGAACTACATGAGGAAAAGGATAAACCTTGGTCAGACAAGGTACAGGTCAAGATTGACAACGAAGGACTGGACGTATGTCTAAAGAGTTGTCCGTCCAATCCACCAGACCATACGGGTAGAGAAAGTCTTAAAAGGTGTGAAATAAGGATTCCCACCCATTTAAAACTCTGGATCGAAAGTTGGGTATCTATCCTTCCATCTTCGTCACCCCATCTTCACACTCTTTCTCCGTCTCTCTATAAGTGGTACGACGGAACTTTTCCTTCTCCCTCTGGAGGAATAAATAAAAAAAGAAGAATGTTTACTACGAGATTTTCACAGTTTCATAGTTATCTTCGGGCTGTTTGGGATGTGTCCGATGTCTAATTAAAGTCGGTCATGTTACCACTAAAAAATTTTTTTAATTTGGTGATAAATGAGTACTGAGGTCGTAAGAACGGACCTCTTAATGTACGTGCCTCCTCAGACCGTTCGATATCAGGTGTCCCAACGTTTCTCAACCTGTGTTGATTGGCTGATAGTGTGTGTGTATAAATGATTACTTCTCTCAGTGTATTATCAGAGGGTAAGTCGAAGAGAATTTTTGTTTTGTTTTGTTTTGAGGTTACTAGGTAATTGTCCCCGACATTATACCACTGACACCCAATCTCGACTCATCGTTGACGGGAATGGTTTTCCAAGTTTATTTATTCCGTCGTAGAATTTTCATCCACAGTATCTACTCTCGTCCAGTAGTGTGACTTCGTCCTCATGGTCAATCTCAAACAATTTCTCTACCGTACCCCTGTCTTGGAATTCTAAACCTAAACCCATACATATTATATCTGTCTCTTTGTATTTCTTCCTTTCGTATTTGGTATATTTGGTAAAGGAACACTGACCTATTGATCATAAGACTGACCTTGTTTCAGAAGAATATCTCAGGTTTTTTCTTGAACCTCTTTACAGATGAATCCAGAAGACGGGTAAAAGGTTGACCCAACGAAAAACCAACAACAATGACTCAACATATTCGACAAACACATAAAACCTTTAACTTGGAAACAGCCAACGCAGTAAACACTTATAAAAGAAGGTAAGACGTTCAACAGAAAAGTAAATCAAAGACCAAATAAAACGAATATGCAAACGAATCCAGGATAAACAAATGGAAATGAAAATAAAGAGAACAAACCCTCGGACTCGATTCCTTTGTCCGTACAGTTCTACGAGTAGTAGTGATTAATTATCTCTTTACGTTTACTTTTGACGGTACCCCGTGGTGGAGTGTAGTCAATCTCTCCGGTATTAATTTTTCAGATGTTTGTTATTTTCGACTAATCCCACACCTCCTTTCCCTTGGGAGAATGTGATATCCATCCTTACATTTTACGACGCAGGTGATACCTCTTGTTATACCTCCAAGGAGTTTTTCGATTTTTATCTCAAGGGTGTACTAGGTCGTTACGATGACCTGTATATGAAGATGAAACTTCGTGTATATGTAGATGGAACTTATATATACCTGTATATGAGTTTGTTTTGATATTACGTTTTTCTATGTACGTGGAGACACAAGTGTCGCGTCTTCCTCCCCAAAGTTAGGGAACCAACCTTTCTAGAGGACCTCTTCTTTTACCATTGGGGTGAGGTCATGAGAAAAGACCCTTTAGAGTACCTGTCTCCTCGGACTACCCGATGTCAGGTACCCCAGTGTTTTCTCAACCTGTGTTAAATCACTGATTTGTTGTTGTTGTTTTATATATATGTTTGTGTATAATTATGTTACCCGATAATGAGTCGGTCTTTTTTCTTATTTTGTTACGGTAAATGTGGTTGTACCTATCTTGATCTCTAATAGTATGATTCACTTTTCATTCAGTATACTGAATGAAGTGTGAATCATACTATTAGTTATAACTTCATATCAACCGAATGTTAAAACACAATTAAAGACGACATGTCGTTTCACTGAGTTAATATGTATATATATTAGAAAAAGTATAAAAAAGTAATACCAAAAGGTGTCCTATTACTTATATCAAGGGGTACGATATATTATTATCCTGGTGTAAAAAATAAGTAGGATATGTGTGTGTGTGTGTGTGTGTGTGTGTGTGTGTGTGTGTACATATGTGGTCAAGCGTATGCGATCAAGGTTTGAGGATTAGGAACGGAGGAAGTGGGAGGGTGGAAGTGACAGTTGGCGTTCAGACAAGAGACATAGGTTCTAAGACAAAGTGTCTACACAAGGAAACACGGTAAACATGGTATAAAATCTAAGGTACATATTCTCTGGGGTACCTGATATGTCAGGTACCGTAAGAGGTCCAGTCTTGTGACCTCACCCATCGGAAAGGGAAGAGGTACATATTCACTATAGTATATCATAAACTGTAAAACGAAGGGACAAGAAGTAGTAGAGGGTCTCAAAAGAGTTTAAGTACAGGTAACTCAGTCACTATTGTGGTTTAGCAGAACAGGAAACAGTAGGGGAAGAGGAGGACAGAAGTTAGAAAGGGTCGTAGTCCCAGAAAAGGTCACTCAGTCGAGAAGTTTAGTCCACCTGTTTTATAACCTCAAAGTCGAAGTCGTAGTCAGGAAGGTTTCTTGAAAGTCCAAACTGGAGGAAATCCATTTAGTAAAATTAGTATTTTAGTCAAATTTCAGAAAAATATTTCTCAAAACAACTGTCAGTCTAAAAAAGAGTCAAAAAAAGAGAGAGAAGAAAGTAATAAATGAAAGAAAAGAAAGAAAAATTAAAATAAAATGAAAGTGAAAAAATATACCCGTATAAAAGACAAATAAAAATAATATTTTAAAGAAAGTATATGTCAGAGGACAGTTGAAACATTCTTACTTATCTTGTACTTAATACTATAAATATTCCGAATATGAATCAGATGTATTCGATATGATTTTATAAAACAACAAATTAGGTTCAATTAAATAAAAATCTAAGATCGGGGTTTGGTTGTTACATCCTGGCTAGATGACATCCGGTAATCTGAAGGAATTATCCTTGGGTCTCCCTTTATTCCTCGACCACAGTGTTGACAGTTAGAGTAAAGATAGTACACTGTTATTTTTTCTAAATGTAGAATTCGAAGATTGAAACCAATGATACTAAGGATGTAAGACCTAAAGTATTAGTTTTAATATCGGTTCGTAGTAAACTATTGATATTAATCTATTGTTACCCAGACGTCGACGTGAATAACAATAGTAAACCAATAATGTGTCGTTAGTATTCTAAATCGTCTAAGACTGGTTTAAAAACAGACGATAAATATATGACTTGTTACGGTAATGTTAAAACGAAACTTCTAAAAAAATTAGTTTAATATATCTGTTATTAATACCAACGAAGATAGGTCAGAGGTTACTGTTCTTTACTAGGTCAGGTCTCTCCTGGTCTACTACACGTATCTGAAGATCTGGGAGTCCACCACTGAATCTGGAGGAAGATTCAACTTACAAAATATTTAGAACGGTCTCCGTCTCGGAAAAAGACGAAATTCCCGTCTCCAGGTGAATCGATCTTCGTATGACCAATGATACTAACTTTGGTCAATGGTACGGTTTCAGGTCGATCTGGGACTCTTGTAGTTCACTCTCTCTGGTGAGTATATACATTTCCAACTGTCAGGTCAAGTAGGAGTGATTCTTGGACCGTACTTTTACTACGGTAGGACCCCCGGGGGTTTGATCGGGAGGATTGTAGACCTACTAAGACTGGAGTTTTCTACCAGTGTCCCTTGTTTTCTGTCTTATAGGTTACTTCTAGGGAGTTTAAGGACTGAGTATTTTAGTATATTTTAACGTTTTCTACAGACAAAATGTGACGATTCAACACTACAGTAAACGATGCACAGTTATGATTGGTCTTGTATTTAACTGACGATAAAAAACACACTGACGTTTCCTCTCTTGATTCATATTAATCACGTTCAATATTTATCGGTAACAACAAGTTAGTGAGTTAGTACAGATTGAGAAACACTAAGGTACTTAACGTCGTACGATCCGAACGGACAGAAAGTGGTTGAAGACCTCGAACGAGTTTGAGCACAGGTAACTCAACCACTACGGTACGTTGGTAGAGTAGGAGACAGTAGGGGAAAAGGAGTACGGAAGTTAGAAAGGGTCATAGTCCCAGAAAAGGTTTCTCAACCGAAAGGTGTAGTCCACCGGTTTCATAACCTCGAAGTCGGAGTCGTAGTCAGGAAGGTTACTTGTTAGTCCTATCTAAAGGAAATCCTGACTGACCAAACTATTTATCGGTGTGTTATTAAGTTACTCTCCTTTATAAAAGATTACATAAGATATTACCTTACCCAACGACACTTTACATCTCTCCAAGATCTGTAACCTTCGTTAATTCGTCTTCGGTGTATCGGTATACGAACGTACAGGTATGATCAGTAGTGAGTCAGTACAGGTCGAGAAACACTCGGGTACCCGACATCGGATGGTCCGAGGAGACAGGTACCTTAAGAGGTCCGTTCTTATAATCTCACCTATGGGTAAGGGAAGAGGTTCCCTAGAAGGGTTAGGTCCCTAGAAGGACTAGGTCCCTAGTTCGGGTCCAGAGGACGTAATATCCGTCTAAGAAATGATAGACTCGGTAGTCCCTTCGGGTATACGAATTCAATATGATTCTTACTTTAATAGTCTATTTCTCTTTTATTCTTTCAGAAGGTTGGACTCTTATCAATGACTTACGGTCTTTTCTAATTTTATTATATAGAAAGTGAATCAGGAGTAAATAGTTTCATCGAATTTGTATATAAATAAATTTAGAATCCTATTGAGACATTCTATTTAACCCAGTAGATAATAGGGATAAAATATTATTGATATCGATTATACAAATAATTTATGAATGATTCACAGTCCTAATTTGGTTTATAAAATCTTTATATTAGATTAATTCGGGGGGTTTATTGTGAAATCTCATATAAGACAATAATAGGACTAAAATGGCTTTTCCGTTTTTCTTCTTCCATTCAGTGTTCTTCCATTCATTGACGGGTTCTTATGTGTCATTCTGTTTTTTGAGTGAGGTTGGAAGACTGAGAATTCTGACACCAGAATTGTTGATAATACTGTGTAAAATCCAATTCACATATTGCTAAGTATGGTGTAATCACTATTATTGTCGATTGTCTAAACTAAAGAAAAGTTTCTGAGAATCCCCTAAAAAAAACAACCAAAAACACCACACACACATACACACGTAAACGAAAACACACTCAATACATAAATACTAAAAAATCTGTTTCTTTTAAATTTAATTGTTCTTAAATCTAATTTTAGAACTTTAACAGGTATTAGAATTGAAGAACTACAAATGTCATATAAAAACAGATCGGTCGGGTGACTTCTGTTTGTGTAACTTAAAAGAGTTTTGACGTAATGTAGTTATACCTTAGTCTTCTCTGACTCTTTTAGAGAGAGAAAGAAAGGGAGGGGGAAACACTATTATACGACTATAAAAGTGTTCCTAAGAGTAAGATACGGTCCGTGTGACAACTTCCTAAATTAAGAAAGTAAATGGTTTTACTTCATCGTATAGCAGTACATGTTAATGAGTTATTCTTTGACTCCAAGACTCCAATGTACTTATCAGGTTTCTGTTTCTCGAAATTTTCACTGTTGTTGTACTAGAATTGGGTTTAGAAAGGTCTCCTTCTGAGATACGAAAATGGGTCAGTATAATCATAAATCGTTTAGGTTTATTTTAGTTTAGGGGATGGTTCCGAAGATCTTTCTTAGGTATAAAAAGAACTAACGGGTAAGGTTTCATCTGTTTATGAAGGTTTATATTTATTTATATAAATATAAAATCAATTAGAGTATAATGTTGTCTTTACACAAAAAGAGAAGAGACTAAATTCACCTCTGAATCTTTACGATCGAAAGGGTAGATATTTTGTTAAAGAGTAAGAAGTGTAATTTCTAAGTGTAATTGAATAATGAAACAAATTACCTCGTAGTATAAAACCATCTTCTACGTAAGTTCATTATAAGTCACATCAACTAATACTAGGTTCGTTGGGATTTAATTTTAGGATATGGTGTTTAAAGGACTAAAAATACTGGGACATTTTCCATACATACATGAGACTTTAAATTAAAGAGGATAGATTTTTAACTCTATAATGACGGACGGAGTATCCCAACGTCACTTTTAATTTACTCTTCTATCTACCCTAATCGTACCATAATTTTGCTTATATCGATCGTCCGAGACATGAACGATGTGTCTTTTAGTATATTAAGAGTATTATTAGGATACTTCATCTAAGGTAATAAAGTGAAATGAGTATTCCTTACTTTCTTGTCTCACTGATTTGTTCAACGTATTACAATTTTTCTATCGTTCATAATATCGGTCCTAAATTTGTGTCCAGTGGTTCCTCGGAAATTAGTGTTACGATATGGATCCAAAACTCGTCCATCTAGGTGGTACCATCAATAGAAAACAGCCACTATTGTCATCCTAATTTATTACACCTAAGTTTACGTCTTTGTTCCTATTGACTGAGAGGGAGTAGTGAAGGTTTATATTTTATCTTTAAAGAAAAAATAAATATTTTACTTATAGTCTCGTAACTATAGATTCTACTTCCAGAATTTATTACGTTCAAGTATTTACTTTATGATTTCATATCGTTTGATTCTTTTAACAAACTTAACCATTTAAATATAAGTTATAAGACCAAGTTACTCGTCACCACCTAAGTACAGTTACATACCGTTTTGGTTATGTCATAACATTTTGGTTATGTCATAACATTTTATTTCATTTTTATTTTTAATTTTTATTTTATTTTATATAACTACAGTTATTCTTTTTGGTCGTGAGGGATTCGTGAATCATGACTGTGAAGATTCCGTTAGTGTAACGGGTAGAATAAACTAGGAATGTTACTGTGTTATTTGATCCGTGTTACATCAGTGTATGTACGAAAACTGGATGAGTTTTAGTTTAGACAAAAGACCCGTTTATTTTTTAATCTCACTCTCTCTACCAATGTCGTATTTACATTTTTATTAAACAGTAAAAAGGTGACTGACCCGTACACAAGGTCTCCCTTGTTAAACGTCAGATTTTATGTAAGGAGGGAACAAATCAGAGTCAAGGAAACAAGTAGAATTTCGTTATTGTAGACTGAAACGATACAGATGAGAAATTTTCATATATAAAAAGTATACTGTCGGAAACATTTTTTTTTTATTATTATTAAATGGAAACCAAGTTCACTTCTTAGTTACCAGATATGGTTATGTCTTCCCTTTTAACATTACAACCTTAATAATTCTTTCGCATATAGATACATAAGATACAGAGAGAGAGAGAGAGAGATATATATATATATATATATATATATATTTTGTCTATTATATAGTTCTAGTCAACCTCAAATAGATTAAACGTTCCTAAAAATCGTGTTCAAATACACGAAGTACGTGTCAAACCTCGTTTCTTTCCAACTGACGTCCAAGTACGTTCATCAGTCCATCGAGGACGGAATTTTTCGGGACTCGAGGGACTTCCCAAAGTCGTTTCGTAAAAATTTTCGGTCCACTCCCTCGTCCCAACGTCTCATGAACTGGTCAAGTACGTCTCAAGAGACTAACCGACTACCACTCCCTTGTCCACCCAGTGTCCCCAATCGAAATAGTGAGGAATCCGAGGTCCTCCGGTCCCTGACACACGAGTACTAGTAGTTCATCACTTGTAGAAGGTAAACCATCCCCCAAACGTGTTGACATTTTGTTAAATCCTTTAGACATAGTTTATGACAATAGATATATACCTCTCACTTTTTCAACCGAATTTTGAGTTGTAAGTCTTTTGATTCTAGTACCGTAGACCAGGGTAGTGAAGTACCGTTTATCTACCCCTTTGTTACTTTTGTCACTGTCTGAAATAAAACCCCCCGAGGTTTTAGTGACGTCTACCATTGACGTCGGTACTTTAATTTTCTACGAATAAGGAACCTTCTTTTCAATACTGGTTGGATCTGTCGTATAATTTTTCGTCTCTGTAATGAAACGGTTGTTTCCAGGCAGATCAGTCCGATACCAAAAAGGTCATCAGTACGCACCTACACTCTCAACCTGATATTTCTTTCGACTCACGATTTCTTAACTACGAAATCTTAAACCACGACCTTTTCTGAGAACTCTCAGAGAACCTGATGTTCCTTTGGGTTGGTCAGGTGGGATTTCCTTTAGTCAGAACTTATAATTAACCTTCCTGACTACGACTTCGACTTTGAGGTTATGAAACCGGTGGACTACACTTCTTGACTGAGTAAACTCTTCTGGGACTACGACCCTTTCTAACTTCCGTCCTCCTCTTCCCATACTGTCTCCTACTCTACCAACCTACCGTAGTGACTGAGTTACCTGTACTCAAACTCATTTGAAGCCCTAAACCACTACCTGTCCCTTTGGACCGTACGACGTCAGACACCTCAACGTTTCTCAACCTGGTGCTGATTCGCTGACTTGACTTGACTAAGTTGTCCATGAAGTCTCTCCTCGATTTCGTCTCCTATAACCCCTTCCAGACAAGGTCCTTCCGAGGTATCTCAGGACCAGACCTACGGAAGTGAAATTTTTTTAGACATTTGTATTAAACTAAAAATTATCTAATTCCTCTTTTTCCTATGTCAAACATACTCATTATATGTCGAAATTTATTTTATGGTATATAATATTGTTTGTCGAAATTCGTTTGATCATGAATAGGGTAAACAACAACAAGTCAGTGACAGTACAGGTAGAGAAACGTTTTGGTACCGGATGTATTTCGGTCCTTTTTTAAAAAAATTATATATGATTGACAAAATTAATAAAGTCATCTGAGTACCCGATTTATATCTTTTGTGAATAGGGTATTCTGACTTTTTTATATATGGTAAGGTTATTGTGTATACAATAATTTATTTTAAAACTAAATTTTCTTACATTTACTTCGGGAATTCATCCAGAAAAGGTGTACGTATAATAAAAAAATAATAAAGAATGTATTCATACCTTTTATGAATAGGGTCTTTAGATGACTTTATTAATTTTCAATTCACTGACCGTATAGCATCGTATTATAAGGATAAATATTTTGTTTACGATATTCTGGACTAGTTTTCATTAATTATTTAAGAATCATCTTTTTTTATTCTTGAATTAAACTTTTACATCTGGTTCCACGAGCGAAACCGTCGTGTATATGATTTTAACCTTACTATGTCTCTTCTAATCGTACCGGGGACACGTTCCTACTGTGCGTTTAAGCACTTCGCAAGGTATAAAAAGGAAGGACCGTTTATTTAAGGGNAATTATTTAAGAATCATCTTTTTTTATTCTTGAATTAAACTTTTACATCTGGTTCCACGAGCGAAACCGTCGTGTATATGATTTTAACCTTACTATGTCTCTTCTAATCGTACCGGGGACACGTTCCTACTGTGCGTTTAAGCACTTCGTAAGGTATAAAAAGGAAGGACCGTTTATTTAAGGGTAAAGATAGGTTTTCCGGTTATTTTGTAAAAGTTACTTTTTTTTTTTTTCTTCTTTTACATCTGGTTCTATTTTTTACGGTTTAAAGTGGTAAATATGATTTATTACATGACATATTCATGATTTAACGTTATTTTTTTCCTTTTATGTCAAATTATGTACCCTTTAGATGTGTTCTTAGTAAGTTCATCGGTAATTGTCTAAAAAAACGGTGATTCTTTTAAGTTTTCCTTAGGTTTTACTTATACAACAACAAATCAGTGATTCAGTACCGGCTGACGACCTTGGGGTACCTGATATCGACCGATCTGAGGTTACAGGTACCCTAAAGCGTCCGTTCTTATGATCTCACCCAACGGTAAAAGTAGAGGTTTCCTTAGAAGGGTTTGGTACCTAGTTTAGGAACGTAACAGTCCACCCAAGAAATGGTGACTCAGTGAACCCTTCAGGTTTTACTTATACTCCCAAATAGTTTCAACTACCCGGATTCATATATTCTAGAAATACCTCCTTTCGTATTTTGAAGTATCGTTATTGTTATTTCTTCTAGGGGTTTTTCTCTAATAAAGGAACCTGTATAACTGGTTACCTGATATGTCAGGTTCCTTAAGAGGTCCGGTCTTATGACCTCACCCATCAGAAAGAGAAGAGGTCCCCTAGAAGGGTTGGGTCCCTAGTTTGAGTCCAGAGGGTGTAACGTCCTCCTAAAGAAATGGTCGACTCGGTGTTCCCTTCGGGTTCTTATGACCTTTCCCATCGGATAGGGAAGAGGTCGTCTAGAAGGGTTGGGTCCTTAACTTGGTCCCAGAGGACGTAAAGTCCGTCTAAGAAATGGTTAACTCCATAGTCTCTTCGGGGTTGATTTATAGTATTTTATATTTAAAAGGTATTTTACTAGAGATCTGATTGACCTCAAGATTATTTTTAAAGTTACACAATTATAAAAAGTACCTTCAATTGTTTTAATGGGGAACATATTTTTATACCAGTTTAAGTTATCATCAACCGTTTTCAAAATTTAAAACTGTCGTAGGGTCGACCAGTTCAATGTCTTGTTACTCTTGGGAGTGTTTGACAACTATCCTTACATTTATCGTTTGAAATTAAACCATAAAAGCACATTACAGTCTGTAAACGTATTGATAATGGGTCATTAAGGTCAGGTCTCTTCAGACGAATATATATCCTTATTCTTTTCTTTTTTTTGGGACTTTTGTACGTGTTCTATAAAGTATTTTCGTAATCAGAAGTTTTTTGTTTGGGACCCTTTTTTGTTAAAATTTTTAGTAACTGTCTCTTATTTATTCGGTTAGCACCTTAATCGGGGATAAATAGAGAGTGGAGTATACTGTAGAGACGTATTTTAGGTTCTTAGAGGGAAGACCCATCTGTTAATGTTTCTTCATAAGGAGAAGACCTGACTTAGAGTCTCGTTATCGAGTCTGACCTAAAGTTCAGAGACGAGGACAACCGACTGACAGACTGTTGGAGTACATAAATGTTACTTTAAAAAGTAGACTTACTTTAGGTTGATATTAGTGTATATCGTTTTACTTGTCCAGAATTATTATACGATAAATCTTTCGTATTGAAATCTTTTGATACTTTATATTATGAAAAATTTATAGCCTTTTGTACCCGTTACCATAAAACACCTCCCCATACATGAATCATGTATGAATCTGATGTTTCTTTTCGTTTTTAAATAAATTGTCTTTTACCTCTTCAGTGGGGAGATGTTCTTGTCTACACTCGACTCTGGGTATCTTTTGGAGGGGAGATCCTCATCACCGAAACCAACATCCAATACTAATAGAAAGTTTGAAATGGAGATATGTGGGATACACACACGACACGATTTAGTGAAATCGATACAGGTTGTGAACGCTGGGATACCTGACATCGGGCGGTCCGAGAAGACAGGTGTCCTAAGAGATCCGTTCTTATGACCTCACCCAAAAACACGAGAGGAGGTCCCACAGAAAGGGTAGGTCCCTAGTTTGGACGTAGAAATTACAGAGGTCGTAACTGTCCTGTCAAGAAATAGGGATCGAGGTGGACCCTTCGGGTATAGTGGATATAAAAAATTTTTTAGTACAGAATTATTACATAAGATGATGAAAGTCTACCTTACAGGATATTTATAGTTAATTCGAATACACCAGATTATATGGTCGACTAATTTTTCTTATCCTTTTTTTTTTCTCTTTTTAGAATTCTTGTCACGATTTTACTGTATTTTATTTACACTTCTCTGTTTTGGATTGGACGTTGGCATTTTCATAAAGTGTTTATTTCTTTTCTCTTCACCTTTTCTCTTTGATTATGGTTTTTTTTTTTTTTGGATTCTTTTAAAGGTGTCTTTTTTTACTGTTTAAGTTTCGTAGTTTTGTGCCTTTAACAACTCTCGACTACATTTTGTGAGATTGAGGTAATAACACTTTAAAATCATATAGTGTTTATGTCCCTTCGATGATTTCTAAATCTCGTCTTCTTCCTTGTCCCCCTTATCCACTTCTAATGTACATTGGTTCTGTCTTAGTCTAGTCGTTACTTTAAGAGTAATCGTTTTGTCTTAAGTTTACACTAATTTGTCAAGACTCTCTTGTCGTAAAACTAAACCTTTGAAGATATATCAAACTGAAAGTTAGATTAACACCCATTGTATTTTAATACATAGGTATTATATTATATAACTTCTAATAGTTTAGATGAAGATGTCAAGTATAGAGGGACCTCAATGTCTGTATAAAAGTACCAGATAACACGTCGGTGTGAATCTATACGGGTTTCCGCGGAATTCTGAGTCTACGGATCTTAACATAATTAATAATAAAGGAATGGGGTTTCCGGAAAGAGAAAAATATACAAAAACTCAGTTACAGGAGGGTAACAGGTGAAAGAATGGTAAGAACGTAAAGAATAAGGAGTAAAGGGTATTTTTGGTTGAGATATTTAAGGTATACGACCGACACATACACACAGACCTTGGATAGTGTAAGGAAAATCCGTAGGGACCACCGAGTCTACCATTTCTTAGACAGACGTTACACTTTCTAGACCCAAGTTAGGGACCAGCCCTTCTATTACATATTACTGTACATAAGTAGTAATAATATAAGAAAAAAAACTTTTTTAGATAAAAAACCGGTGTGTTCCGTACGTCCTGGAATCAAAGGACTGGTACCTAACTTAGGTACCGGAGACGTCCTTTTCGTACTACAAAATTGGAGACCTGGTGGTCCCTTCGTGAGATCGTAAATGACAGAGGACCGATTACGAAAGTAGTAGAGAGTGGACAAGGGTGTCGTTGGGCGTTCAGGATGGTAAATTACGTAAGTTGGGTGAAAGTGCTCTTGACGGAAAGATTTTGATTTTATGGTAGTACTTTTCAAAGACAGATTTTAATAACGTAGTACGTAATCGCAAGAAAGTAAATAATTTGATTAAGGGATAGATCCTTAGTCCTTAGATCCTTTTATTACGTCTATCTACTATAAAATACTGAACATATTTACTCCGACAAACTCCCTGTTTGACATTACGAATTTACCACTAGACTCCTTTCCTCGTCTTCGTCCGTGGATCTTGTAGTCCGTCTTTCTTCGACTACGGATTTCCGTTTGAATAAGGGCTCACTCGATAAAAATTGTGTCGACAGAACTGTTTTATCTTAGACATTTTTCCATGGATTATGTAAGATGTATAAAAGTTTTTAATTTTAATACGGTTATATCAAAGGTGCAAGGACCTGCTAAATCGTTCACTATAAACGTTAGATAAGGAACTATAACATCTTCAAAAGTTCTCGTCTAATACGATGACATATTACTCTTTGGTCATCTCAGTTCTGACATCGAAAAGAACGAAAGAGACATGATATTCATCTAAACTTATGAAAGTCAAGAAAAAATACGTCGGGTAAAGACTAGTGATGAGTTCCTTCCATCAAATTTATCCAGTAACTGACTCACGATTAAGAATAAAAGTGTTGTCACTAGAAACCATCCACTATTTTACGATGAAGGGAACATTTCCCTTTCTCGTCGAAGGATGTTTTGTTGTCTCTAGAAGATTCCACACTCGTTTTCTTTTACATAACACGTCGTTTATATCCTTTGTTCCTCAATAAAATCCTGATGACCCACTGCAGTTTACACCAGAAAACTTCCAGTCGTTAAAACACTAGACACAATAATTTTTAAAGTTCCTCATGACTTCATAGTTAGATTTTTTGAATACATTTAATAAAACAACCAGAAATATTGATTTAATTTTGTATCAAATCGAGATATAAATAACAAGGAATAATAAGGTCTTAACTGTTGTCCCATGTTGACTTTCTTAACCTTCTGTTACCGATAATAATAGATTTTGAGGAACGACTGATATCCTATTTTAAGTCAAAAGAATGTTACCGTTCGTTTCTACAAGTGTTTGACCGGCGATTGATGGAAAGGTCCAAGTATATGTTGGGAGAGTTGTGGAATGATCCGTGTTATAGGACGGTTATGTGTGGTCTTCAGGTGGTTTAGGTCTTGTAATATTCCAAGGAAACGTAGTTGGACGATTGTCGTGACAACAGAATAGTAATGGGTAAAACGTTATCTTTTGAATATAAGTAAGAAGTTTCATGTTCTTTGTCTAGTAAAGAAAACGTTCGAGAAGAGTCACTGAAAGATCCTTCGTACGTTGGACCAATATGTAGATGGAAATTATGTCAGTAATGGTCTGTTAAGTCTATACTAGCACATAACTCTGAAAGGTAAAGAGAAGTATAATCGAAGTGTCAGGGTCATTCCTAAAAATTCGGGGTGGAGTGTCGTAGCGGGTCGGATTTGGTGGGAGTAGGATTTGTAGGTGGCCTTAAAGAAAGTCAAGAAACTTACGCGATACGATTAATGGAAAATAAATAAAAAATTACATAAAATAATAATAATAAAAATAAAATTAAAAATGAAATAAAATGAAATGTTATGATATAACGAAAACGGTATGTAACTGTACTTAGGTGGTGCCCACATGTACGCGAGGGTTTGTACTTGGGGGGAGGGTGGAGGGAGGGGCATTGTAGAGAGACCCAGTAGGGGCACGTGGTCGGTCCTCGTAGGACATAGGACGCGATTAATGGAAAATTTAATAAAGAAATAAATGCGGAACGGCAACACGACAGAAACAACGATGGGTGACCGAAAGAAATCAACGTCGACCGCCCCCAATGAGAGACAACACCACGTGTCCGAAGAGCAACACCACCGGACAGAACGACTCCTCGTTGTTTCGAGATCCACACGCCCGAAGTCATCAACGACGTACGTCCGAGTCATCAACACCACGTTTCCGAATCAACGAGACACCGTACTCCTTAGAAGGAACTGGTCCTTAACTTAGGTACAGGGGACGTAACCGTCCGTCTAAGAATTAATGACCTGGTGATCCGTTCAGGACACGACTAAGAATTCCGAGAGAATGGAATTAAATGAGTAGGGATGTCCCGAGCCAAATTTCTATTTACGTTGTACATGAAAGGGAACTAGAGATTTGACGACGATTCAGCGAAGTCAGTACAGGTTGAGACACGCTGGGGTATCTGCCGTCGGGTGGTCCGAGGGGGTAGGGATCCTAAGAGGTCCGTTGTGACCTCACCCAACGGTACAGGAAGAGGTCACGTACTTCCACTTTTCACTTTCACTTCAGCGAGTCAGCACAGGTTGAGAATCGTTGGGGTACCTGACGTCGGATGGTCCGAGGAGACAGGTACCCTAAAAGGTTCGTTCTCGTGACCTCACCCAACGGTAACGGAAGAGGTCTAGAGGTCTAATCCAGTTAAACAAGGGTTTAAAGGTTTCCAGGAAAATCAGAGATAGTGTTATAATAAGTAAATATTACTTCGTACAACTGAAGGATTTCATCCGACATTTGAGGTACTCTTGTCTCTACTAGAAAGAGAATAGAGAATAGACGGTATTCGGATTATCAACCATACGACGGACCGTGTAATCTCCACCAAATACTCATAATGAACTTATTTGTCTGTTTACTTATGATTTAGGTAATGAAGTGACGTGATCTTCATAGAAAGTCAGTCCGTGAACCGAAAGTGTTCAGGTACTTGGATGAGTAAATTGGGAGGATTCATAAAGTCAATATATTCAGTTTAAAGGAGAGTAAACTCCTCCCGTACCGTTGGGTGAGGTCATACGAACGGACCTCTTAGGGGTACCTCTCTTCTCGACCCTCCCGATATCGGGTACCCCAGCGTTTCCCAACCTGTGTTGACTGATTCGTGTCGTGTACATCAAAAACAAATGACCTAATTAAGTCAAACTCATGTCGAAACACAGTGTACGTTACCTTAAAGAAAGGTTATGTACCCTAGTGTCTTTTCTGTTGTAAAATTGACTGACAATTTTCAACTTCTCATTAAACTGTCCTCCTTTTATTACTAAATTGTCATTATTATGTAATGGAGAATAAAACAGGGTCGTGAAATTGACAAAATTCACTAAACGTATACAACTCCTTATCATACACGTTTTAGAGTCTCCATATTTTCTTTTACCACGTAAACTCTATTTATCATTGGACGTGTCACAGAAGTTATTATATAAATGACCCTTTTTTCCCCTACCCTTTTTTTTATGTCTCTGTTTTTACTTCATATAACGTAGTCAGTCTGACGTTTATTAAGGTATACGGTATGATGGTCGTTAAGACTCAGGGGTAAAGGTGAGTCATTTTTGTTTGTTTATATCTTGGTAGTTTGGTTAGTCTTATATAGTTTTCATCTCTAGAACTTTTTAATTTGACTTTTTTTTTTTTGGGGACACTTACCACACAATATCATCCTAAGGTCCCTCTGATTCACTGAACAAGGTCTCTTATAATCCGATGACCTAATTGATATTATTTTACCTTAAAAGTGAACGTTTAGATGTCAAGAAAGGTGTTATGGGGTACATGGCTGGTCACAATAATCAAAGGTGTCTGTGTTATCGTATTACATTTTATATCGACATATCTTAAGTCACGAGTCGTTTTCACCAAAAGAAGAGTTAAGATACTAAATTATTGACACACTCGGGTTCGTTCACTGAATTGAAATGCTTCGGGACAAAAGAGGAGACATTATACCCGTAACATATAGAGAAAAAGAGTGTCCCAATAAGACTTTTAATTTTCTTTTTAAAATCGTGTTACGGGTTTTACGTGTAAAAACCGGGAATGGATCATTCTTGTTACATTTACAAAATGTTATAAAAATGTTATAAAATGTCATAGAAAGGAAAAGGTAAATATGACTTCTCTACTCCTCGTTATAAACTCATATTCAGGTAAAACGGGATCTTACACTAGTACGAAAGGAACAATCTTTTACAAACTCGCGACTCTATTCTCCCGAGTCTATTCATGATCACTGGTCTTTTATGTAATCTATTTACACCAAAAGGGATACATCTTTCTTTACGTTTCAACATAGAGTAATATAATTTAAGTGAACTCTCGATCTCTTTATACTAGTACTATTTTATACTTAATTATGAACGATATGTGTCCTTTAGTCCATGATCACGATATTTATTTTCATCCCGATAGATGACTAAGATTGTTCTAGTAGAGACGTCCTAGAAAACGAAGGGGGTCCATTTCACCGGTGGATACTACGAGTTCGGAGACGTAGTCCCCGAACAAACTTCATTACTTGGTCTATACGTACCTAGTTAAAGTTCTTGGTTAATTCTCCTTTAGTTTAGTCAATTGTGGTGTAACCACACTCGGACGGTTCACCGTCCGGTCGTCGACCGGTGTATCTTATTTCTTTTCAACTTCTAATATTTCTCTTCTCCTTGACCTCCTTGGTTGGACGGACTGAAGTCCGAGATGATGTTTCGGTGTCAGTAGTTCTGTCATACCATGACCGTGTTTCTGTCTTTATCTCTAGTTACCTTGTTTTATCTTTCGGGTCTCTATTTAGGTGCGTGGATACCTGTGGAATAGAAATTGTTTCCTCCGTTCTTATATGTTACCTAATTTCTGTTAGAGAAATTGTTCACCACGACCCTTTTGACCAGTTGGTGAACATTTTCTTACTTTGATCTTGTGAAAGATTGTGGTATGTGTTTTTATTTGAGTTTTACCTAATTTCTAGATTTGCATTCTGGTTGTTGATATTTTGAGGATCTCCTCTTGTATCCGTTTTGTGAGAGACTGTAATTAGTGTCGTCTTAGGAGATACTGGGTGGAGGGTCTTATAACCTTTATTTTCGTTTTTATTTGTTTACCCTAGATTAATTTTAATTTTCGAAGACGTGTTGTTTCCTTTGATATTCGGTCCACTTTTCTGTCGGAAGACTTACTCTCTTTTATTATCGTTTACTTCGTTGACTGTTTGTTGATTAGAGTTTTTATATGTTCGTTGAGGACGTCGAGTTAAGGTCTTTTTATTTACTCGGTTAGTTTTTTACCCGGTTTCTTGATTTGTCTGTAAAGAGGTTTCTTCTGTATGTCTACCGATTGTTTGTGTACTTTTCTACGAGTTGTTAGTGAGTAATAGTCTCTTTACGTTTAGTTTTGGTGCTACTCCATGGTAAAGTGTGATCAGTCTTACCGACACAAGGTTCAGATGTTCGTTATTTACGACCTCTCCCACACCTCTTTTCCCTTGCCAGAATGTGACAACCACCCTTACGTTTGATCATGTCGGTGATACCTCTTGTCACACCTCTAAGGAATTTTTTGACCTTTATCTTGACGGAATACTGGGTCGTTAGGGTGACGACCCGTATGTGTGGTTCCTTTGGTCTTAACTTTCTCTGTGTACATGGGGTTACAAGTAGTGTCGTGACAAATATTATCGATCCTGTACCTTCGTTGGATCTACAGGTAGTCGTCTACTTACCTAGTCTTTCGACAACCATGTATATGTGTTATCTCATAATGAGTCGGTAATTTTTCTTATGTAAACCTAGTCAAGATTACTCCACCTACATTGACCTCGGCTAATATGTCTCACTTCATTCGGTCTTTCTTTTTGTGGTTATGTCATATGATTGTGTATATATACCTTAAATCTTTCTACCATTGTTATTGGGACATACGTTCTGTCGTTTTCTCTGTGTCTACATATCTCGTCAGAAAACCTGAGACACCCTCTCCCTCTCCCACCCTACTAAACCCTCTTACCGTAACTTTGTACATATTATAGTATATACTTTACTTAGTGGTCAGGTCCAAGTTACGTCCTATGTCCTACGACCCCCGATCACGTGACCCTACTGGGTCTCCCTACCATACCCCCTCACCTCCAAGTCCTACCCCTTGTGTACATATGGACACCACCTAAGTACAACTACATACCGTTTTGGTTATGTTATAACATTTAATTTATTATAAATTAAATTATAGGTTAAATTTATTCAAATATAAAAAATTGTTCAATCTAAAAATATGGTTGTCTATTACTTCAAACTAAATATTTCGATATTTTGTTTGTAGACTTAGTAAAATCACAGTATCAGAAAGTACTAGTAAAATTCTCTTTCACTTATAAAATGTCACACAATATAACCTTATAAAGAAAAGTTTGTAATTTTGGTTCCAGAAAAGAAAGTAATTTATTTATTTTACATTTTTTTATATCACGTCTCATTGTCGACTACATGTAAATATGTCACCTAATAAGGGACCCGGGTTCCGGATGATGTCAATAAATGGTCTATCCGATAGAAACCTGACATTTGACACGAGGTCACTTTAATACTCGATATTCCTTGAAAGAGACGACCCTACGGTACTCGAATGAAGTGAAGTTGAGGTCAGGTAAGTAGAGTATACCGACACGAAACCCTGGAGTACCCTTTTATTTCCTTATCTCGATAGATTTCTAGACCTTCACGATCAACCTCTTTGTCTTTTACATTATTATTTCGACAACACGTTTCTAGACTCGTTTATCATTACTTAGACGTCCCTTGGTCCTTCTGTCTCTGTGACCCGAAGGATGTACTCTCGGTTTCTAATCCAGAACCTATGAGATCTTCCAACAATACTCGGGTCCATCTAAATTTTGTACTTCTCACTCTATCCTTCTCTCTTTCTCCTTTTTAATGTCCCTTTAGACTTCCCTTTCCTATTCAATCTGTGTAGTATTCAACTACATAAATGAGTTGTCTATAAAAACTTCTGGGTGACATTTATTCAGAAATTTAATCCGTGACCACGCTCTTTCGGTTAATTTTAGGGGTGGGAACTCTTTAAGTTTGAGATCTATCGTTCTCTGGATCCTTTTGACTGTTCGCGTTATATTTTACTATACACTAGGTCCATATATATCGTTCCCTGTCGAATAATAACCCTCGTTATCCTGTATTTCGTTTATTTCTTATTTTCATGGGCTTTTAGATTTCTTCAAGTTCTTTTTATTTTACACTATTGAACTCTTACTGTCATACGTTCTTGTACCGATAAGTTGTCTATAACATTGTCCAAAACAAACAAAAATCACAATCACACTTTTTTACGTGTGAGTCCGTTATCTAGTTTTAGTATTGGAGAAAATTGATGTCAAATCAAAATTTACATTTGGATTTTATGTAGGTTTATAGTTAATAGTCTAAAAGTTTGTCACGGAATAGTACCGTAAGGACGAATGTAATGTAGTCCTTTGTAGACAGTGTTTCTTCTTTGTCCTTCCTATGTAACAGAATTTCCGACATTAAATCTCTCCTTTTCATTGAAAACGATGATCGTGTTTGGACCGTCATTGAATGCTTAGTTCTTCACTCCATATTGGGGTATAGACGTTTTGTACATTGGTGTATGGACTCGGTATTCTTTTTTAGTAAAGTTTGATAAATTTGAAGACTTAAGGGTATCATTACAACAGGGACCTCACCGAATCTCCCCCGTTATCACTTATTTCTCTTTGTTCATTTTCCTTACTCAGATACCTCAATTACTATGAAACAATAGAAGACTGATGTAATCCTCGATACAACAGAACCAAACTTTACTTTAATAATTCTGATTTTCGTAAATAAAACCTTTCCTTTTTTATAGATATTTTCAAACCAAAAATTGTGGTCGGGTCTCTTTGGAAATCGGTTTTAGTATAAGTATAAAAACTTGACAATAATTCACTCAGTCGTGACGGAGTTTCGTTCCCAGTCCTGTCTCCAATCGAACTTTCCTCTTAAGAAACACTTTTCTTTCTATCATTCGGACTATTCTTAATATTTAAAAATTCCGAATTTAAAATTGTGACCACGTTTGGTGGACTGTATCCTACTTTTCTGCCGAATTTTCCTATACTATTTAGATACATCCTTCTCTATATAAAAGGTCTTTAAACATGACCAATTAACGTCCATTCGTCCCTCACAAAACTATAGAGAGTCTCCAAGATTCATTCCCTGGTACCTGTTTCGTAGGACTTTACAGGGTCCGTGTAAGACATCCCTCTAGACCCTTATATCAAAGTGAGAATCTTTTCGATATTGACTTATCTCACAACGATTCAACTACGGGGTTCACTATACACTTAAAATGTTCCCAAAGATGTCAAATGAGAGACTTTGGAACCTGAGCTAAAGATCTTGTGTTGTTATATTATCAATTCTCGGGTCTATGACTTAAGTCTTTTTGGACTGAATCTCCGATTCAGGACCAGTAAAGGGGTGTATTTTTCCCCATTACCCCAACAATACTTGAAAGGTACTACATTTTACCTGTTTTGTATCGTGTTTAGGGAGTTATATTATACTCGAGAATGGAAATAAGAATATTATTAATAGTTTTATTATTGAGTCCCTCTATCGTTTCCTGTCCTTTCGGACCGTACGACGTCAAGTACTCCAGTATCTCTCAGCCTGTACTGAACCGTTGACTTGTTGTTGTCTTTATTAAGGTCCAGTACAAAACGAAACCGTTTATACCTATGAAAGTATTAAAGAATCATGTCACATAACCTATGACGTTATCATATTTGACCTACTCTTAAAACAGTATAATTTAACTATCAACGAATCATCCCTTTAACCAAATCTCTTTTCTCTAAGTATTTTGTTTTGTTAATGTCTATTACAAAGTCTCGAATAAGTCATTAAAGTAAAAGTAATAATGGGAATTAGACCTCTTTATGAGACTTTAATGGGACCACCGAGTTTGCCATTTCTTAGACGGACACTACGTCCTCTGGGGTCCAAGTTAGGGACCCAACCCTTCTAGAGGATCTCTTCCCTTACCGATGGGTGAGGTCATAAGAATGGACCTCTTAAGGTACCTGTCTCCTCGGACCACTTGATGTCAGGTACCCCAGCGTTTCTCAACCTGTGAGTCATCTCGATCTCTTTAAGAGATGACTATTTCTTTACCTTCAAGTTTATCCACTTCAATTAACTTCACTTCACTTCACTTCAGCGAGTCAGCACAGGTTGAGAAACGCTGGGGTACCTGACATCGGATGTTCCGAGGAGACAGGTACCTTAAAAGGTCCGTTCTCATGACTTCACCCAGCGGTAAAGGATGGGTTCCAGTATATCAGTCCCGTCTCATCTCAACTCTAGTTTGGGTTCAAAAGATTCATACCCATTTTATAGAGAATAAACGATTAAGTAAATCGTGGATAGGATAGTCAATTGAAAACGAAATAATTGTTTAGTGGGGTTTTGAGTTCCACATTTCCTTGTTTGAAAAAAAAAAAAAAAGTACTATCATTCGACCGAACTATAAGGATACCAGACCCTGTAAAACTGATCCCAACCTACTAAGACCTACCGGAGTGACTGTTCAACCTTCAGACCATCCACATCCTCCAGAATCGACTCTGTTCAGGAGAGACGAGGTAGTGGGTCGTCCGATCGAACCCGACGAGAAGGGCTCCCGTCAGAGTACCTCGACCTCACCCGTCTATCGTTCGGGGTTTCCGTACAAAGTAACGAGACAAACGTAGTATAAAAGGTAACGGATTTTGACCAGTATACCGTTCAGGACTCAGGGACCCAGGTCCCTTTGTACTTCTTTAATTTAAGGACATCATTTGAACTGTTCTAAATTATAGGGTCTTGAGACATACCGGATTTAGATCCACTATGTACCGGATTTAGATCCACTAAGTGTGAGTTAAAAAGAGTTAAAAGTCATAAAAGGTCTAAAAAGTTTTTACTAGTAAATAGTGAAAATATTATTGTTTTATCTGTAAAGAATTTAATAAATCTCTTAACTAGATAAAAGATCTTTCGGTGTTCAGGACCAAAACTCGAGTAAAGAAAACTTTACCCTTAATCTGAGGATAGATTGGGTGTTATCTACTACAATGACAATCACAAGACAGTAGGAGTAGAATGACGAATGTGTGAGAAGAGTACAGGAATCTTTACTATTCGAGGATAAGTAGAAGGTGAAGAGACGAATTTACTGTGAAGGAGGACCTTCGTAAGAAAGTAACAGAGTTGTACCTAGTATACGGGAAGAATTCACAAAACTCTCATGGAGTTTAAAAGAGATAGTACGTTAAACGTAAAGATATAAGAAGTCAATCCAAATGATATAAAAGGGGTAATGTAATACTTGAGTCTGACTTCCATTCCCTCTATGACCAGAGTAAGTAGGATCTTAGGGGTAAGGGATCGAATTACGAACTGTGTACATATACTCTGTAAACCATTGATTGGGAATTAATCGAGTGATTTACATGAGAATAGTCGATCATGTTACCTTTCCTTTACTGTTATTTGGTATATTTTATACAACAAAGATTTACGTAACATATGAAACCTCTTGTAAAATGAAGAATCGGTACACTACATCCGATGACAATTTAATCTTAAGTTGTTCACTATAATCCTTGTACGCTTGTCAGTCTCATTAGTTCTGACCTTTACTTCTGATAAACTTCTGTCCACCCATTGTATCATAGTGAAAATCTTCCGTAACTAAAGGGTCTCTTGAGGTCTTTTTTTTTTTATGAAGACTGAAGAACCCTTTGAAAAAGAAGTCAAAATTTTCCCCGTTTGTGTTTATCGAGTATCCGTAGATGGAAGATAAGTGAATATAGTTTCCGTTCTCATTTCTAAAAGGACTATCTAATTGGGTTCTCTATTAAGGTTTGAATTTATTTATTAAGATTTTGACTCAAACCCATTTGAGGTCCTCAACCGTTACCTGTCCCTCTGGACCGCACGACGTCAGGTACCCCATCGTTTCTTAGCCTATGTTGACTCGCTAACTTGACTTGATTGACTATATTTGAATGAATAATTTATATAGATCAAATACTCAAGGTATAGATATGTTACTTTTATCGAATTTCGTTGTATTTGTATAAAAATTTAATGGGTCTTTGGTAAATAATTATTAGACTTTGACACATTTCGTAACATCTGTGAAAATGAATTCCTTTTCAAAAATCATCCGATGACAAAGTACTCTCTATTTCTTAATACACAATCATTATCTTAAAAAAGGTGTTTCCTTAATTATTTAATTTAACCTTTAAAACAGGTTTTTACAAACGGAGACCACTTACGAGGATAGATTAATATTACATTAATTTGGGTACCCGAACCGTGCTTCTCACTTAGACCTCAAGAGTCAGAGTAAAAGAGTAAACGTATTATGGAATTTTTATATCTTATAGTAAGGAAGTGAGTCAATTACAAATAACTCATAGGTGATGAGTCATCTGTAATAGATCGTTATCTGTTCTATGTGTGTCCGATGATATGAGTTGAATGGTGACTTGCCTCCTCTAAAGTAATCACTTTTACACGCTGTTTCGTGAATCGTATCATGAAACGTGTATTATTTGTGAGGTATTTACAAGTAGTAATAAACACAACAATAAGGAAGAGTTTCTTATGATGTACGATAGTTTCTGAATACCTTTTATCTCCACCTACAGTTAAGTCAACGTAAGTATGTATATGGGTGTGCATGTACAAAAGTGTGTGTTTTTATATATATGTGTTCGTTCAGTTTCTAAGACATTAGAGGTGATGTTAAGAAGTAAAATTTCCATATTTTAAGTTATGTCAAAAAAAAAAGAATCATGTCTCCGAATCCTAAGTTTCATTAAATTACTTCTGAAATTTACTTCAACCTTATCAGTCACTGAGTATCCAGTCTTCACCCACCGTCCACTGTCTCCCCTTCTAGAGGTCGTCTTTTCTCTGAATCATGTCCAAAGGGTAAGTCTTACGGTACTCCGTAATGAAGAAAACCATAAAATTGGATACCACTACGTATTCAGTGTAATGATGTGTAAAGATAGATACTTTCATGAATACAAATCGCTTAAGGAATTTTCTTTTGAACAGTTCGTGGGGGCTTTGGTTACTTTGGTTTCCAATTCAGTTAAAATTCTCAGAAATTCGTGTTAGAAATATGAATTTCCAAGAATTTCTTAGACAACGAAGAACGAAATAGTTCTTGACACATTGAAAATGTTGTTTCGAATTATAAGTTCTAAGACACGATATTTCTTACATCAGTAAACAGATTTTACACACGACTTACAGAAATCATTAAACCTTAATATGTCTCGTTTGTTTTTTATATAAAATTTTGGACATGTAATAATTTAGTTTCTATGAGTATTAAAAGTGACGAAAATAGGATAATGCAAGTACTTACATACTTACAGACTTGTTTTCAAGAGACGTGATACTAAAGTGATGTCTTCACGACCCAACAGAAGGGTATGAATTGACGACATTTAAAATACTTTATATAAATTCCCTGTATTTAATAAAGTCAAGTGTAGTCAGTGAGTTAACACAGACTGAGAAACGCTGGGGTACATGAAGTCGTGTGATCCGAAGGGACAGGTAGTGGTTGAGGAACTCGAACGAGTTTGAGCACGGATAACTCAGTCACTACGGTAGGTTGGTAGAGTAGGAGACAGTAGGGAAAAGGAGGACAGAAGTTATAAAGGGTCGTAGTCCCGGAAAATGTTACTCAGTCAAGAAGTGTAGTCCACCGGTCTCATGACCTCGAAGTCGAAGTCGTAGTCAGGAAGGTTATTTATAAGTCCCAACTAAAGGAAATCCTAACTGACCAAACTAGAGGAACGTCAGGTTCCTTGAGAGTTCTCAGAAGAGGTTGTGGTGTCGTTTTCGTAGTTATGAAACCGTGAGTCGGAAGAAGTGTTAATAAGAGGTGTTAAATAAGTGTTTAAAGAAGTGTTTAGTAAATGGAGTTATTATGTCAATTCGGATTATTGAATGAAACTCTTAGAAATCTCAGACTTATTATTATTATAATTGTAATTATTATCTTATTTGGAACAAATCAGACTTATATAACTTGTTTTCGGGGTGAACAAAGATTCGTTTATAGTATGTAATTGATGTATCCATGTCTTGTCACTCAATGTAGTTGGTCGTACTTTAATATATTTGACATCTACCCTGTTTCACACTTTAAAGAAACGGTGATTAAAAATTATTCCAGTTCCTTCCTCATAATTCACCCATTCATTACAAAAGGGAAAATATCAGTCGTATTATATAGATAAAGTATATTTTAGTAACTTTCATTTACGAATTATGTAATCCAATAATGACTTTAATAAAAACCGTTAAATCGATAAATCTGTACCATAATTTCTGTAACCTCTTCATTTTTGGTTTATATTTATACTCACACGAATCATATTTAGATGGGTTGTTTCACCACGGTTATTATCTATAGTAAGTGAACACTACTTCTTCTTTTCAGACATACAATTAATTTGTCGGTTCTACTTACCACCTGTATCATACACCGGGAATCAACTGATCTAGGACATCCACTAAGTCTCGATCCTATAAATAAAAAGTTATATGTGGCTCGTGATCGATTTACTGTCTGTATCACGATTCGTGACACATATTCGTCCTTTGTCTTATTGTTTTAGGAATACGTGATACTCAGACCATTCTGACTACTCATTTGTCCTTTAACTTTAAATTACTCTATCCATGACATCGTGTCCTTTACGTCCTAATGTAGCCCCTTCTACTTATGCATTTTAGATCTTTATTCCCTCTCGGACCGTATACAAACGTTTCAAGTCTATCTTTTACACTCTTGTGTCTAACTAGACCCCGTCTCCAATCTTCAATCACGAATTCCTCTTTCATAATCGTTCTATTTCACTCCATTCGAATAGTCTTATGATTTGGGTTGGGCCTTTTATACTTGAACTACAACATCCGTTCAGTTCATACCTCACTGTCCAAATTTCAAAGAGAATTATAGTCACGGTGTCACTACCAGGTTACTATCTTTTTGTTACCTTTTCTGGTCTTTTGGTACGCTATCATAGTTCCGACGCCACAACTTTCGGACCCGAAAACACTTATTACTCTCCCCTTTGTTTCTTTGGGTCTCTAAAAAGTTTTCTTCTTAGTTTTCCGTTTCACTGTATGACCTAAGACACATACTGTCTCTCTCTTCTTACTTCCTGTTACGAGACTAAATTCAAGTCCCTGGATCTGTATACTCTCTCTATGACGTATGTTAAAATAGATCTTTCATTCTTGTCATTCCCCTCGTTTTATGACTTAAGTAAATCATACGTGACTTAAGTGTACAATAGGTGTCAAGTTAGGTTGGGTATGCTAACGATCGACTCTTATTTGAGTCCTTCTTCCGTGTGTCCGCTCCTCCCGATTTCTACCGTAAACCCTTAACAGATGTATCTCTAGTCTTTACTTCGACACTTATAGACATTCTTGTCGTTTCCGAGTCCGTCTTCTTTCTAAGTTCTTCTTATACAAGAGTTTATAGTTTGTAGATTCACGTAACTTCCTTGTATTCTCCTTTGCATGTCAATAACCGAAATCCCTGTATTTCCAGTGAGTAGTAGAAAACTATCACAGGAGTTCTCAAGTATCCCAACCTTCTTTCGTCTTAGGATAGAGAGTATCAATTTTACTCAGTCTAACCTTCACCTTCGTTACCTTTTTTGAATTCTAAAGTTATTGTTTACTTTTCTAATTTTGCATCGATATCAGTGAGTCTGTCATTTCTTAGACGGACGTTACTCCCCCTGGGTCCAGGTTAAGGACCCTGTCCTTCTAGGGGACCTCTTTCCTATCCGATGGGTGAGGTCATAAGAACCCGAAGGACCACCTAGTCTACCATTTCTTAGAACCGGACGTTGCTCCCTCTGGACTCAAACTAGGAACCCAACTCTTCTAGGGGACCTACTCCCGTACCGTTGGGTGAGGTCATAGGAACGGACCTCTTCGGGTACCTGTCTCCTCGGACCGTCCGATGTCAGGTACCCGAGTGTTTCTCAGTCTGTACCGACTCGTGATTGTGGAAGTCTTCATTATTGCAGTTCCCTCCACAAATAACAAAATTATCGTCTATAACAACTCACACAAACCTTCGGTAGAAATGTTATATCTTTTAATCGACCCGTAGTTTTTATATTCCCACTTATTTTTTTAGTCCTCTCAACGGGAGTTCCTGAATTGTTAGGTCACCTGAGAAGAGACTTCTGAGGTATACTTAAGTACTCTTCTATGATTTAACTACTACTTCCTTACACTGGTTCAAACGTTGTATTCTTCGTTATAAAAGTGATTCTTACTCCCCCTCTTTTACCTTCTATCCACTTACAAAGGTCCTCTTTTGTTATTATTCACTCTCTTAACGAAACACTGTAAACTATCCACTTATTTTCCACACTACACTACTGTCCGTACTAGGACTACTTTGAGGTATCTTACTTAGATATTAACAGCGTGAGAACACGTAAAAGAAAGTAGTCATTAGATACCGGACTGTCGGTTTTGTGTCACTCATTCGTCACCCCTATTATCTACAAACCCCTTATTCTTCGTAGAAACTTCTAATTTTTCTCGTACGTCACTAGATGTCAACCCAATGTGTGTATTTATTTCGTTTTACATCGTTAAGATCAGGACCTTTACTACACGGAATTTCTGATTATTATATCATCCCAATTATAGTAACGACGATTAACCGTATTTACTTTTTATACTTTATACTAATACCATCTTCAGAGTTACTAAGTCTATACTTACACCGTACAATAAATCTTGAACCCTTCATTATTCTTATCGAAAAGTCGATACAAAGTCTCAAGGATAGATAAAGACAATTCACACCAAGAGTCAAGAGTGTTCCGTTTACTGAGACACCGACTTTTGTCTGTTTTTACTTACTGGGTCATAGTTCGTGGATTCTACCCGGAGAAATGGTATTGAACCGAAACGAAAACCTCTTTCCGGTCTCGGTCTTAGGAGTTACTGTTCTAGTCCTCATTCTTCTCGAGAGGATGATTGGTCCAGAGGACTATGACTTCCTATCTTAGTGACATAGTCGGAACAATTTAAAGTGAGAGCTTAATATGTGTTTCGAGATGAGGTATTCTTCTTCTTTATTTCGTAGATCTCCCGTTTTATATCTCAGGACAAGAACCATCGAGAGATTCAATCTATACAAACCACCGTTTCTCGTTTTTAGTTTTTATTTCAATTATTGTCTACAGGAAATTTTTGTCTACATTAGTACTTTATGTGTAAGTAAATATTGACCCTTTACTTTCCTCATCTGTAGTCTCTTCTACTCACTCTCTGGATGTTTAAGTGATCACCTTTACATAAGGAAAGAGAACGAGTCTTAATAGAAGAGAAAGACAAAGAACGACGACTAAAAGATAAAAGGGAGATCAGCTAGAGAGACTTTCGACAAAAAAGGACATAGGAACTTATATCAGTTAGTAATGGTGGTTGAGGGGTCAATTGATTAAGTGTAAGAGAGACATTGATCTTCTCTATTAGATTGACCTTAGATCCCGACACCTGTCCCCCCAAAAGAGTTCTTCCCCAAAACCTCCCCCTTTTGTAAATCACAGAGATCATCTAATCAGGTCTCGAAGTAGTTCTTATGTCTTAGTTCTGTTACAGATTTGTCTTGTTGAGTGAAATCACAAATTCATTTTAGTAAGACCTCGACTGTCAGGTGTGTCGTAATTGATTTTCTAAAAGTACTTGTATATGGAATACCAAACCCGAAAGGTCCACCGAGTCACCATTTCTTAGGTGGACAGTCACGTCCTCTACACCCGAACTAGAGACCCGGTCCTTCCAAAGGAACTCTTTCTTTACCGATTGGGAAAGATCATCAGAGGGGACCCTTTAGTGTACCTGTCTCCTCGGACCACCCGATGTCAGGTACCCCAAGTTTCCTCGGTCTATGTTGAGTCACTGATTTTGTTGTTGTTATGGAAGACTAAATCGAACCCAATCTCCTTGGTTGTCCTATGACGGCATCCAACAGGACTCAAAAGGGACTCAACACTATATTTTTAATATTCTTATTTGATCCTGATATATTCGAATATCTGACTCATACGTTGAAAAGAAGTCTATCGAGAGTTATTAGATGAAAAAACTACTAAGATTCAAACATGAAAAGTTAGTTCATATTAGTAATGTTTTTAGGGAAAACCGAAAGTTTACACCGTTTCACTGTATCATCTTTTATAACCAATGTCAAGATATCTTCTTTGGTTGTCTTATATCGGTGTATATAAGTTTATTCGAAGAAGGATATTCGAAGAAGGATATAACCCCGAAGTAATGAAATAGTCAACTGTGGACATAAAAATTCGAAGTTAGGTTTATTCCGAAGGTGAATCGATATAAGTTTCTGCCATGTTAAACAAGGTATTTTCATTAAATATAAATTCTTTCGAATTTGTGCCGGTGGTGAAGGTGGGGGAGAAGTTAGAACTAGGTCCGTTCTCCGACCAAAATTTAACCTAGGAGTGTGAACTCAGTCTAGAAATATCCTTGTGTCGTTCTGTCCTTTGAACAGGACACACTTAGTATAGAAGAGGTTAACACAATTGGACATTTCTACCGCTTTTTACTGACTCACGGAGTATGACTTTGATGACCGGTTTAGGGAGAGTCGACTAAAATCTTTTTACATAAAATACCAGAAATTTTTAGGAAGAAAACATCTCATAACGAGGTTCGTTCGTCGGGTAATTGATACCGTCCTTTAGGATAGTACCTCTGTACCTTCATTATCTGACCATTGTTCAAGTGTCAATATAGGATACCTGACTTAAAACATTGTGATCTTAAGTATACAACTGTGGAATTGTAGGTCAGAGTATAAACCTCTACAACAACAAGTCAACGAGTCAGTACAGACTGAGAGAAACGCTGGGGTACCTGACGTCGTGGATCTGAAGAGACAGGAAGTGGTAGAGGACCTCGAACAAGTTTGAGTACAGGTGACTCAGTCACTACGGTGAGTCGGCAGAGTAGGGGACACCAGGGAAAAAGGAGGATGGAAGTTCGAAAGGGTCGTAGGCCCAGAAAAGGTCATTCAGCTAAGAAACGTAGTCACCGGTTTCATAACCTCGAAGTCGCAGTCGTAGTTAGGAAGGTTACTTATAAGTCCCAACTAAAGGCAATCCTAACTAACTAAACTAGAGGAACGTCAGGTTCCTTGTGAGTTGTGGTTAAGAGGTTGTGTAAATGTTTCGGAGTTAAGAAACCGTGAGTCGGAAGAAGTATCAGGTCGAAAGTGTAAGTATGTACTGATGACCTTTTAGGTATCGAGACTGATGTGTCTGGAAACAACCCTTTTATGACAGAGACGAAAACTTATGTTACAAATCCAATTAAAAAGAAGGTTCCTCGGTCGTAGGAAATTAAAGTACCGACGTCAGTGGTAGACGTCACTAAAACCTCGGGTTCTTTTATTTCAGAGAGTGACAAAGGTGACAAAGGGGTAGACAAACGGTACTTCACTACCCTGACCTACGGTACTAGAATCAAAAGACTTACAACTCGAAATTCGGTCGAAAAAGTGAGAGGAGAAAGTGTAAGTAGTACACGGAGAAATGAAAGACGGTATTCCCACCACGGTAGACCTATAGACTCCAATAAGTATAAAGAGGGTCGTTAGAACTAAGGTCGAACACGAAGTAGTTCGGACCGCAAAGAGTACTACATGAGTCGTATATTCAATTTATTCGTCCCACTGTTATATGTCGGAACTGTATGAGGAAAGGGTCAAAACTTGGTCAGACAACAAGGTACAGACCAAGATTGACAAGGAAGAACCGAACGTATGTCTAAAGTGTCCTCCGTACATTCTACCAGATTATAAAGGTAGGGAAAATTCTTAAAAGGTATCAAAAAATACTATATGTGTCAGTTTCCGAAATCGTATCAGTTACTTCGTCTCCATCTACAAAAAGACCTTAAGAGACCGAAAAAAAATTACTAGATTATCTACGACCATTAAACTAGAGACCAAGGAGACGGAAAAGATTTTGGTCGAACTTGTAGACCCTCAAGAGTGAAGTACATGACAACTTCCGATCGAACCTCTTACAAATCGTAATGAAACGATCGTACACTTCACTTATGTTAACACATCATCTACCTTGTAAGAAACCGTAACGGGAAGAAACCCTCAACCTACTTATGACTGGAAAAGGTCAGGACACCGGTGACGACTCAAAAGGTTTGAACGACCGTATAACTTACGTCATGGAATTGTCGTAGTAGAAAATTCTAAACTTTATCGAGTTGATCTTAAGGTAGTGGAGGTGATTGAAACAAGTGTCACTACGAAGGATTACGGGTGAACTGAAGCGTAAGGTCCTACAGATTAAGATCCACTCACTAGTATGGTGACACCAATAGACCCAGTAATTCTAGAAAAAAAAAAAAAAAAAAAAAAAAAAAANAAAAAAAAAAAAAAAAAAAAAAAAAAAACATATCGAGAACACACATAAGAACGATGGAGAATTATAGAAGACGAAGCCAATCCAGTTATGACAAGACAGGAAATAACACGGGTAGAAACGTACTTTATAAGGAAACCATCGAAAGTAAAAGAACTTCTCTAGAGATCAGAAAGGGTAAGATAATAAAAGGAGATAAAGAAACGTAACAAGTGAATCCTTGTGAAAGAATAGAGAGGAACGATAAGAGACCTTGAGACGTAAGTCCACCCATATAGGAAGGAAAAGAGAAAACGGAAAGTGAAGAGAAGAAAAGGATTGATAAACATTCGGGAGGAATCTATTTATAAAACGGAAAAACGTAAAGAAAAAGTCCTCCTACCAGAACTAGTGGTGGAGGATGTGTTACATGTTTAGAGGAAGGTATCAAGAAGTCGGTGAGACAGATAGTCTAGATTAGGGAACTTAGATAAACAGTGAAGATGACATATTAACTTCCCTAAACTAAACCCAGTAAGGACTTACCGGATCACCAAAAGGGATGAAAGAAGTTAAAGTCAGACTTAAAACGTTATTCCTCGAGTACTAGACTCGGTGTCCGTCGAGGGTCAGAACAAAACGACTGACATATCTCACAGAGGTAGAAGCCGACGTTTCTTATATTAGTTAGACTAAAGCCATGACTGGTAGACCACTATAGGTACATATCTCAACAGAGAACACAACGACCTTATCACACAAAGGATACTGGTCACGTAAGAGAGCCGTTTTGAGACAATCGGAAACGGGGCGAAGTAAAACATGAGGTTCCGGTTTGAAAGGACAATGAGGTTTATAAAGGATTGAACGATGAAAACGTAAGGTCATGGGATACTACTGTTCTTGTAGAAAAAACCACAATCAAGATCTTCCGGAACATCCAGAAATATTTAGAAAAATAAACCTCTATCTCAAAATTAACTTCCAATTTAATTCAGTTTTCTCACCTATGAATTGAACTATCCTGACCACCATATTCCTTCTCTTTCTCCTCTCTAATGAGAGCGAGGTACATAAACGTAGTCGCTTTTCGGTGAACTCGTGTGTTAATCGATCTTCCCTTCGTAGACGTTCAGTTCTTAACAGGAGTGTTTTTGGTTGGTATGACCGTGGGACTAGAACTTGAGTCAACGAGGGTTTAGTGTTTTTAACTATGATTAGTGGTTTCCTTTCTTCAAATCGTATTTCTTTTAACACTTGAACGTTTAAGATACCACCGAAAATAATCAACAGTTAATATTTGTACACGATGTCAACCGATGAAACACCTATATAAAAGAATATCAGCATTTTGTAATTTATATCGAGGTTTCTATTAATATGGAACTTGACTGTGAAATACCTTTATTAAAACTAAATACTCTTATGGGTTATCGAGATTTAAATTCTATTGACTTAATTAGTATTTCACTAAAAATAAAACCATTCTAATTTGTACTTCTACTTCAGTAGTAATATAATAATTAAAAATATGATGTTTCTACGTTAATTACAAACACTAAAAAATTAAATGTTCAATGTTTATGGTCGTTTCGGACGATGATTAAACCCGGAAACCAAATCGTGAAACAACGAAGAAAAATGTATTACGGTGGATTGAATTAAGTCTCCTCTTAAAGATTTATAATTATCTCTTCCATTAAAATCTTTAAATTAATCACTGGGACGGGTGTGGTGACTAATTCAAACCAAAACATAGTAACTAAAAGGTTTTTTTATTTTTTCTTAATAGAGATTTTTAAGGTCCTCGATTTTACTTATTTATTTTATTCATTTTATTAAATAGTAATATCGTAGGTAAATATGATGTGTAGAAAGAATTTTGTCCAGTCCAAATAGAGACGATAAACAATTATTTTTACCTCAATACCTCGAAAATTTACCTCAAAAAGAAAGGTTCCGACGTATTATAAAGTAATTCCAAAATATTACGATGGACACACTACCGTTTACTCCTCTTTTGTACTTTTTAAAATATACAAAACTAGGGTTTTCTTCTATACACAAAAGTATGAAAGGACTTGATCTTCATGAAATCTTTCTCCCGTTGAGATTGATAAAAATTAATAACACTAAATTTTCCTTGTGTAACTGGAACCTTATAACTTTTTATTAATGAGATACCTGTACAATCCTATGACTAATATCACAGTGGAGTCTAACGGAAAATTTTCAATTTTTTCTTTCTTAAATGATATAAGTAGGAAAATATATAAGTTCTTTTATAAATAACTCATGGTTGGTTCACAATCTGATATACGATCCTTTCCTTCTCAGTTATTACTACTTTTTTCTGAACTAAAGATACGGATGCCTTGATTGCTGAATCACCCCTTCTTACCGTGATTAATTGGTTAGTATATTTAGTTATATTTTAGCGTCCATACCACGTAAACGACACTTTCTTTCCAATGTACCATGAGGTTCTTATAAAACCCAATTCTCTTTTTGTGACTTCATAGAACTTCATCTTTTATAGACCCGTTCCTTCGAACCTAGGGACCCGACCCTTCTAAGGGACCTCTTTCCTTTCGATGGATAAGGTTATAAGACCGGATTTCTTAAGGTACCTGATATCAGGAACCCCAGTGTTTCTCAACTTGTCCTGACTCTCTGAAAGTGAAAGTATATGGAAGAACCAATTATAACCCTTAAAACTACACTCAAAACTTAGGTCCTGTTTTTGTTTCTTCCATTGTGTTACTTAATTCATTGAAAAGATTATAACCTAGGTTGAAGTTAAACATTAACTCTAAGAGAAAAGGAAGATTATCTCATTAACAAAGGTTTTATTAAGTTCCGTACCAGAGGTAATAAGTGTCGTGAAGGTACTAGACAAAGAGGATTACCAGTTTTAATCCAAGAGTTGTTAAAAACACACTTAGCAGACTGACGACTTCTGGACGGATACTTAAGTGTTTCTATTTAAGAGGGTAAGTACAACTTCAAAAAGTCACACTGAAAGAGAGAGTTCTGTTTCGGAGAATATTTTAGTCTCCTTTATTATTTCGACAGTCTACAATGTGACCGAAAGAACAGTTGGGTAAGACGTCACAGGAAAAAGGACCCCAAACTAAAGAAGATTTCTTATCTAAAACTTTGAACTTAAGTTTTGTCCTTTCGATTTAAGAATAACGTTTAAGAATTTGATATTCATATATCTATACACACATTTTTATGTCTAATACATGAAATACATGTTTATAAAAGGTAAGTCAGGAGAAATTTCTTATTTCACATTCGTTAAAAGTAAATAGGGTCAAAAGAATATAAACACAGAAGGAGACTCTTGTGGGTGAAAGACTGTCACGACGACTGTACAGTGGGAGTTATACTGTCAAAGTAATAAAATAGGTAACCGACTCCCAACCTGTTCAGGTTATATAAGATTCAAACTTATTTGAAGTCGAATCTTTTGAATTCTCTTTTTATGGTAAAATATCATTTTCTTAAGGTTTATAGAATTCCTTCTATATTTAATTTTCTTTTCGGTGTTTATAACTGTAACTTTTAGATTATGGGGTAGTTGAAAATACATTTGAGACAAAAGGATAAAATTTAACATATACGTGAAGAAAACGGAGAGAAACGGAGAACTTAAAAAGATTCAAAACACTTCAAAGAAAAAAAAACAAAACAAAACAAAAACACCAAAAAAAAAGGGAAATCAAGAAATGATAATTATCGTAAATTGAAGAACGTAAAGAAAAGGACCATAAATTAAAAACGAACAATTTGTTTGGATATTACATATAATTATCTAGAGGTAATATTTCAATTATGTCTGAGTGATATATCTACACTTTATATCTTTGTTTATTATCTTTCTTCATAGATAACAAAATTGTGATTTTCTATTGGTTGTAACTGTGAAAGGAATGTTAAGTCTTAGTGACCCGGTTCTGCTGTGAACTCTTTAGTAAAGTTTATATGATATGATACGGGAGATATTTCTGGTTTCCACCTTTAAGACGGTGATGTGAGTGTGTAAAAATTCCGGTTTGTTATTGGAACTTATCCTTTTTTTCTTAAAATCATCACTGACAGTGAAGAAAACGGTTACTTCTTTTTAGAAGTCCTATTGCTTCGTTAATTGATTCCTTTTTGTCGAACGTGACCGGACTCTTTACTTCCGATCGACAGACGTGAAAGGGGGACAGTAAAAGGATATTAGTGTTCCCTATCTCACAAAAGACATGGTTTTCAATTTGAAAAGACTGGTTTTCAATTTAGTAGATTCGTTCAAAAGATATTATGTCTAAAGGACCCAGTGTATTAAGAGTAAGTTACTTACTCTTATAGATCCCCTGTTTGTGTGCTAAGAAAAAAGTTTCCAACGTTTTGTGACGACTGTTGGTCGTTCAACACGTTTGGTGACCACAGTTGGTTGAGAAGAAAATCTTGAGAGTGCAATGAGAAGTGGAGGAGGTAAGATAGGTGGTGAATTGAATTAATTCCCTTATCCAAATCGTTGTACGGTTGAAGTTTCCGTCTATATTTCTATTAATTCTTTAATTAGAACGGGAACTCCCAACCCGTTATCCTCTACCACCCCTTTCCACACCTGTAATGCATTCAATCATTAATGTGTAATTCGTGATATTGAGTCCATATTTCACGACACACTAACAACACCCTACTTGACACAGAGGGTTTTCTATACAGATTCAGGATTAGGGACCATGGGTACAACAAGAACAAGAAAGACAAGTCAGCGATTCAACACAGGTTGAGAAACACTGGGATACCCGACGTCGTGCAGTCAGAGGAGGAGGAATTGAAAAGAAGTAATAGAGGACCTCAAACGACTCTAAGTACAGGTAACTCAGCCACTACGATAGATTGGTAGATAGAGTAGGAGACGGTAGGGGAGAGGAGAACGGGAGTCATTCGATGTCCCAGAAAATGATACTCAGTCGAGAAGCGTAGTCCACCGGTTTCACAACCTCGAAGTCGTAGTCAGGAAGGGTACATATAAGTCCCAACTAAAGGAAAGCTTAACTGACTGGACTAGAGAACATCGGGTTCCTTGAGAATTCTCAGAAGAGTTCGTGGTGTTAAGTTTTTGTAGTTAAGAAACCGTAAACCGGAAGAAATAGTAGGTTGACTGTAGGCGTGTACTGATGACCTTTTTGGTATCGAAATGAGTTTCATATGTCATATGTCCCACTGAAATAAACCCCTAAACCAGAAGTGGGTATGTTAGTTCCATTTTGCTCCAATATAACTCAATCTGACCCGGGATTTAGGTTGTTGACTATAGGAATGTTCTCTTCTATTGTCTCTATGTCTATGTGTCTCCCTTCTTTCGGTACCCTTCTGTCTCCGTCTTTCCCTAAGAAAGGAACACAGGAGTCTTCCTGGTACAAGGACGGTTGGTTGTAGAACTAAAGTCTGAGGATCAACAGTCCTAGACAGGGTTAAACATCGTTTGTCAAGTTGGAAAGTATCCTCATTCATGTTTAGACAAAATCGACACATACAAAACAAAACAAGGTGAAAACTCGGTTTCCGACTTGAATGTGTACATCATATTGGTCTGAATCTTCATTACTTTGGAACGTGGAACCTTCTTTTCGATACTCTTTGGGTCTTTCTCACAATTTTTCGTCTCTGTAATGAGACGGTTGTTTCCGGGTATATAAATTTCGATACCAAAAGGGTCATCAGTATATACCTACACTCTCGACCTGGTATTTCTTATGACTCGTGACTTCTTAACCACGAAAACTTACTTCTGGGAACTCTCAGGGAACCTGACGTTCCTCTAGTTTGGTCAGGTAAGATTTCCTTTAGTTGGGACTTATAAGTAACTTTCCTGACTACGACTTCGACTTCGAGATTATGAAACCGATGGACTACGCTTCTCTACTGAGTAACCTTTTCTGAGACTACGACCCTTTCTGTCTTCCGTCCTCCTCTTCCCCTGTTGTTTCCTACTCTACTAACCTACCGTAGTGACTGAGTTACATGTTCTTAAACTCGTTCGAGGTCCTCTACCACTTCCTGTCCCTTCGGACCGCAAGACGTCAGGTACCCCAGTGTCCCAGTCTGTTTGACTCGTTGACTTGTTGTTGTGTATTACCTACCATTTATATATATATTTATATATGTACCCTTATACCCGGTTACTTGAGACACCAATGAGAAGACATACTTATTGTTAACACAAATGATAACACTAAAGATTGGGTCTAAGAGTCGGAAGAGATGAAAGGATCTACCTGAGGTAGATTACTATTCCTACTATTACTCCTGTTGGGTGTACTTATTAGTAATAGTGATATTCAATGGTAAAAACATGAGAATACAATATTGACGTTGGTACTTTAATTTTCTACGAATGAGGAACCTTCTTTTCAATACTGGTTAGATCTATCGTATAAGTTTTTATGTCTGTAATGAAACGGCTGATTCCAGGCAGATCAGTTCCGATACCAAAAAGGTCACCAGTACATACCTACAGTCTCAACCTGACACTTCTTCCGACTCGCGACTTCTTAACTACGAAAATTTGACACCACAACCTCTTCTGAGAACTCTCAGGAAACCTGACGTTCCTCTAGGTTGGTCAGGTAAGACTTCCTCTAGTCGGGACCCTAAAGAAACCTTCCTTACTACGATTTTGACTTTGAGGTCATGAAACCGGTGGAGTACGTTTCTCAACTGAGTAACCTTTTCTGAGACTACGATCCTCCCTAACCCCCGTCCTCCTCTTCCCCGGCTGTCTCCTACTCTACTGAGCTACCTGTACTCAGACTCACTTGAGGCCCTCAACCACTACCTGTCCCTCCGGACCGCACGACGCTAAGTACCCCAGTGTTTCTCAGCCTGTGCTGACTCGCTGACTTGACTTGACTTGACTACGATATGATCCGTAATGAGATTAATGAAACGTATATGACAGATAAAATAGAAGTGTAATTTTTATTGACTTACTATCCATAAGAATATCATCAAAGTGTATACTTCTTGGACTCCAAATCCCTCGGATTCACTTAACGGTATTCCAGTGGGTCACCATTCACCGTTTCAATCTTTAGTTTAGGTCCACACGGATTGTGTTGTTCAGTACAATCATTGGTGATTGAAAGTACCAAAGGGAATAGATAGTAGAGGACATAGGAAAGTTTAACCGGGAAACCGTCCTGGTCGCAATAAGATGTAGATTTGACTACATTACAGGTTTTACCTCACTTTTAGGGAGGATTCCGAAACGGATTGTGGAGAGATCTAAGGGAAATATAGGATCTACCGTTCTCAGTAGTCAGAACCCGAACCCTTCAGGAAAGACTGTAAAGATTTGTCCTCTCCTTCAACTCACTTCCTATTAAGAGAAAACTTCGCGGTCTGGAGGTCGACTTCTTAAACTGAACGACCATGAGTCTACGTTTCAAAGTTTCAGGAAGGGATATACCTATTTTTATATATTATCACCTTCGTGTAGGAAGTTTGAGTTTTCTTCCCCTTTTAAGTTAGTCGACTACTTTCCTCCTTTTAATCTCTCTCTAAGTCTCTGACTAAAGACCACGGAAGACACATCAACTTTAATCCTCCACACTAAATCCATCGAATGACGAATCTTACAAGAAAGACGTGAATGTTAAAGTGTTCTCCAACCTCAGTAGGGTCACCGTCTCATCCCTTTTCAGCAATTAAAAGTGACACGTTCATAAGTATAAATAAAAAAAATTTATGTCCATTCTCGTCTTCCTTTTAAAATTTAGTAGATACGTATGTATTTACTGACAAAATTACAATATTATGAGAAAGATAAGATTAGTAAGTGTAGATAAATTATATCAATATTAACAGATTCGTGAGTAATGTGTCTAGTGTATAGATATATAGTTTGTACAATTTGAGATTTATTTATGTGAATAAAAATGTTTTCATCCCTATGGTATATGTCAAAAGACATTGAAGAAATACAAAGAATTGTTGTATAATACTTATAGAAGGTATAGTTTTTGTATTTAAGTGTATTATCAAAATTTACACTGTACAAAATACTATATCTAGTTACTATTGTAGAAAGTTCAGGAGAATATCATTTAAAATTACTAAAGTAAAAAAGATCACATTTAGAATACCACTATTTTTAGGAATCTTAAGTAGACTAACTAAGAAACCTTGTCGAAAGATTTTAATCTGAGGTTAAAGTTTCTCTTACAGTGGAAAACTATGTGCGACGGGAGATCTTTATGATCTCCCTCATTATCAAATGAGGGTGTTCACTTTATATTTCTACAGGTAAAAGATTGTGGGAGCGGGTGTGTTCGGGACCGATTACCGTATAAATTTTTGATAAAATACCGTACTCTACATACACATCCTTTTTTTGAAGTCATAATTCACGATTACAAATCTAGTAGGACAAACCGGTTTTATCTTTTCGTTCAATAGGTAACGAACTACTTCTACTACTAGAGACAAACAAAGGTTCCGTTTGGTAAGTCATAGTGTCATTAGGTTCAGATACGGGGTTGGTCATTACGACTTCTTCGACTTCAACTTACCAAGATACTTCTGGATGTTCTGGAAAATCTTGATTGTGGGAATTTTTTACAGGAAAAGTAATATCCCCTGACCTTACGTTTTCATCTTTCAGTTCTTTGTGGACCTCATTGTCCTTTTAAACCGGAACCTTATGCCTTACTTCGTCCTGTTTACGATTATCTCAAAAAGGTTCTCTTACGTGACCAGTATCGTTTGTGGGTGAAGACTGTTGTGTTCTCTTCTGAGATGTGTACCTGTAGTGGTCTACCAGTTTTGGCTTTAGTCTAACTAATATAAGAAACGTCGGTTTCTACCTCTTCGAGATACGTCAGTTGTTTTTGTTCTGGCCCTCGACTGACACCGAGTCTAGTACTCGAGGAATAACGGTTTAAGTCTGAATTTAACTTCTTTCATCCCTTTTGGTGATCTGGTAAGTCCATACTGGATTCAGTTTAGGGAATACTGATATGTCACCTTCACTCTTTATCTAAATTCCCGGATCTAGACTATCTATCTCACGGACTACTTGATGCCTTACTCCAAGCACTGTGACATGCCCTCTGTCCCTAGTTCTGGTAGGGGTACCTTTTCTTTACGTTTTTTCGTTTTACCGACAGACCCCCTCCGGAATGTTTATCGACACTTTTCTTCTCTTCTCTTTTCGTTTCCTCTTTTCCTTTCTATATTCGTAGACTTACGTATCACGGTTTCTTATCGTTCTTCTCTATTCTTTCGGAAGAAGTCGCTAGTTACGTTTCTTTATCTCCTTTTGTTGTCTTACCCTTTCTGATCTCTATAGAAATTCTTTTAATCTCTATGGTTCCCTTGTAAAGTACGTTTCTACCCGAGTTATTTCCTGTCTTTACAATACCTGGATTGTCTTCGTCTTCTATAATTCTTTTCCACCGTTCTTATGTGTCATTTTGACATGTTTTTTCTAGAAGTACTGGGTCTATTACTACTACTACACTAGTGAGTGGATCTCGGTCTGTAGGACCTTACACTTCAGTTCACCCGGAATCTTTCGTAGTGATGTTTGTTTCGATCACCTCCACTACCTTAAGATCAACTCGATAAAGTTTAGGACTTTCTACTACGACACTTTCACGACGTGAGTTATACGGTCGTTTAAACCCTTTGAGTCGTCACCGGTGTCCTGACCTTTTCGAGTCAAAAGTAAGGTTAGGGTTTCCTTCCGTTACGGTTTCTTACAAGTTTGATGACGTGTTAACGTGAGCAGAGTGTTCGATCATTTCATTACGAGTTTTAAGAGGTTCGGTCCGAAGTCGTTATACACTTGGTACTTGAAGGACTACAAGTTCGACCAAAATCTTTTCCGTCTCCTTGGTCTCCAGTTTAACGGTTGGAGACGACCTAGTAGCTTTTTCGTTCTCTCAAGGGCTTTTTGTAGATAAAGACGAAATAACTGATACGGTTTCGGAAACTGACACATCTAGTGTTATTTGACACCTTTTAAGACTTTCTCTACCCTTATGGTCTGGTGGACTGGACGGAGAACTCTTTGGATATGTCCAGTCCCTCGTTGTCAATCTTCACCTGTACCTTTTTGTCTGACCCAGGTTTATCCTTTTCCTCATGCAGTTCCGACATAAAACAGTGGGACGAATAAATTGAAGATACGTCTCATGTAGTACTCTTTACGACCCGACCTTCTTCATGTCCGACCTTAGTTCTAACGGTCCTCTTTATTGTTATTGGAGTCTATACGTCTACTGTGGTGGGAATACCGTCTTTCACTTCTCCTTGATTTCTCGGAGAACTACTTTCACTTTCACCTCTACTTTTTCAACCGAATTTCGACTTGTGAGTCTTTTGCTTCTAGTACCGTAGACCAGGGTAGTGTAGTACCCTTTGTCTACCCCTTTGTCACCTTTGTCACGGTCTGAAATAAAAAACCCCGAGGTTTTAGTGACGTCTACCACTAACGTCGGTACTTTAATTTTCTGTGAATGAGGAACCTTCTTTTCAATACTGGTTGGATATATCGTATAAGTTTTTGTCTCTGTAATGAAACGTTTGTTTCCAGGTAGATCAGTTCCGATACCAAAAAGGTCCTCAGTACATACCTACACTCTCAACCTGACACTTCTTTCGACTCACGGTTTCTTAACTACGAAAACTTCACAGCACAACTTCTTCTGTGAACTCTCAGGGAACCTGACGTTCCTCAAGGTTGGTCAGGTAAGATTTCCTATAATCGGGACCGACAAAAACCCTCCTTACTACGATTTCGACTTTGAGGTTATAAAACCGGTGGAGTACTCTTCTCAACTGAGTAACCTTTTCTGAGACTACGAACCTCCCTAACACCCTTCCTCCTTTTTCCCTACTGTCTCCTACTCTCTACCGACCTATCGTAGTGACTGAGCTACCTGTACTCAGAACTCACTTCGGGCCCTCAACCAATACCTGTCCTTCCTCAACCACTACCTGTCCCTCCGGACCACACGACGCTAAGTACCCCAGCGTTTCTCAACCTGTACTGACTCGTTGACTTGACTTGTTAATTACCATCCAATTTACCGTTTGATTTAATTATCATTCTTATAAACGTTAAAACCATCAGATGGCATGTACAATCAAGGGAGTTTTATAAGAACCTAATGTCAAAGGTTATCGTAGTCTTTGAAGTCAAAATTACTGAACTTACTGTAAACAATTGAAAGGATAATAATCACGTTTCATTTGGTCGTAATAAAATATCGGTTTTTTTTTTTTTAATTAGACGTGGTGTTAAGGAGAAAACACTCAGTAGTCAACGGTGGATGGACACTGTTCAAAGTCTCGGTAATCTTCCCTAAAAGGTAGGAGACGTTACAGAAGGACTGTTTTCTTTTTTACATATTTCATATTTTTAAACCAAAAAGAGTCCGTTCCCTAACATAAATAAAATTTCCACCAAATGTGACCTTTCTCGGTATACTTTCTAGAGATAGAAACGAAGGAAGTGTGGGTATACCTAGATAAAGGTACTGATTTTCCGTTCGGTCTATAAAACGAAGTTTAAATTTTTTCTCTCTCTCTCTTCCTTCTTTTTCGGGTGGGGTGAGTTATACGATTCACATCAGGAATTCACAAATAGTCAAAGAGTTCCCGTCACCTTCTCATTTTGATAAGACATGTCAAATGTTCCGTTTTGATATTAGGTCAGAGTCACAAGGATGTACAAGTACCTACTACGTATAGGAAGGACGGAGTCCAAGTAGACACGTTCCTAGTCACTGTAGTTGTACGACAAAAGGATCAAACCGAAACTCAGTGGCGGTACTCCAATAGTTGTAAAATCTTGTTTTACTAAGATAAAATTTCAAGACTTATCCTGAAATAAAACAAATTCTAAGGTAAGAATCATAGTGAACCTTGTGAAAACGGAGTTGACAATTAAATTCTTTTCAGTTTCAGGAGTTTGTTACGTTGTTACGGTTCCTTTTATTAAATTGTACGTTTCGATTTAACCCCCACGGTGGAGCGACATATCGTTACGAAGAATCTTCAACGAGTATATCTGAGACTAATCCTAGGTCAAATCCTGACCGGTTCTGATCTTTTTACTCACTACATGAAATAAATCCATAGAGCAGAGACCTTTACCGACGAAAAGAAAATATAGTAAATCTTAATTTACGAATTCCTAAAAAGATTAGAAAAGATTTCACTACAAAGTTTTATAGACTAACGTACTCTATTTAAGTCTGGGGGTACGAATGTGTCAGTCTTGTGACTTGATCTTAGAGTGGATTTAAGATGTTAGGTCACTAGGTAGGGACCCTCCTTGACACATTGAAGGGAGTGCTTGTAGAGAGGGAAAGTCTTAATCGATTATCATTTATGGAATCTCTCTCGGTTGGTCAGGTAAGATTTCCTCTAGTCGGGACCCATAAGAAACCTTCCTTACTACGATTTCGACTTTGAGGTCATGAAACCGGCGGAGTATGTTTCTCAACTGAGTAACCTTTTCTGAGACTACGACCCTCCCTAACCCCCGTCTTCCTCTTCCCCTGCTGTTTCCTACTCTATCGACCTACCGTAGTGACTGAGCTACCTGCACTCAGACTCACTTGAGGCCCTCAACCACTACCTGTCCGGACCGCACGACGCTAAGAACCCCAACGTTTCTCAACCTGTACTGACTCGCTGACTTGACTTGACTTGACTTGACTTGACGGAATTTTGGATGACTGTTGTTGACTACGACTACATTGTACTACATCTTGACGTAGGTAAAATGATACAGGTATATAACAACCATACTTGACCGATAAGTCAACCCGACAACCCACCCACGTCAGTTCGTAGTTCCAGTAATGTCCCTAACTCTAGTAAATTCGTCGAGTATCTCATCTTTCTGTCAGTTCTTCCCGAACCAAGGTTAAGATCTTAAATAATTGACATGTTAATCAATTAAGAACTTGGGTAGGCCCTGAGTCAAAATATCAAACGTTAGCCGTTCCCGAAAACACTTCTACTTATAAATTAATCCATCGTGTCATGGTCGTGTATCCCCATGTGTTATTAGTAAACAACTTATTTACTCACTAGTTAAGAGTCCTTAAGTTCTTAATTGTTTTAGAAGAAAGATAAGATGACTTCCACTTGACTGGTTGTTCTAACAAAACAACAAAGATTTCAATGACTGCATAAAAAAGGAGAAAGGAACGAAAAAAAAAAGTAAAATACTATTAAAAAAATAAAAACAAAAAATAAAAAATTTAAAATTTTAGAAATTAAGAATGTACGCAAGGGTTTGTACTTGGGGGGAGGGTGGAGGGAGGGGTATTGTAGANCTCTTGTCACACCTCTAAGGAATTTTTTAACGTTTATCTTGATGGAATACTCATAGGACGCAGTCTGTATCTGACCGCTAAGTTAAGAATGTACTATCATATGTACAATCTTACGGTAAGAGGGTTTAGTAGGGTGGGAGAGGATCGGTCCTGTACCTTTGTTGGATCTACAGGTAGTCGTCTACTTACCTATTCTTTCGACACCATGTATATGTGTTACCTCATAATGAGTCGGTAATTTTTCTTAAGTAAACTTAGTCAAGACTACTCTACCTACTTTGACCTCGGCTAATATGTCTCACTTCATTCGGTCTTTCTTTTTGTGGTTATGTCATATGATTGTGTATATATACCTTAAATCTTTCTACCGTTACTGCTGGGACATACGTTCTGTCGTTTTTTCTGTGTCTACACATATTGCCTGAAAACCTGAGGAACGAAAAAAATTTATTTGAAATTTAAACTTACGGATAGATGACTCACCAAGTCTTTTAACTACGGATTTTAATAAAAAGGATAGTAGAGAAGAGACGGTTTGATAATTTCTTCTTGTTGTTTTTTCCTTTTTTTTTAGTGGGGTGTCAATGATACGGTCTGTGAAGAGAAAGACAAAGATTTAATAATTATCGACGGAATCGTCACTTAAGGAAACACCGGGAAATACAGGATCTCTTAGCGGTATTGAAATTCATGACAGTGATACGGAATTTGGAATGATATGTATTTCTCTACTCTTTCAAAAACTTTTGTACACTGGAAGAAATTCCATCCTCTTCATCTACCACCAGTTTCATATACATATATATATGGGTATTTATGTATCGTATATATGACGTAACATCATAGGAGGGTTTCCCCGAAGGGTCCACCACGACAACCATTTTTTTTTAGGTGAACGGTTACGTCCTCTGTGTTCTCTGTGTCCAAGGTAGGACCCAACCCTTCTAAGGGGACCTCATTCTTTACTGTTGGGTGAGATCATAAGACCATATCTTTTAAGATACCTGTCTCCTGACACCGTCCGATGTCAAGTACCCCAACATTTTTCAGGTTGTGTGGACTCATACGTGTGTGTGGGATGGTTTTGTATAGTTCGTCTCAACAAAACAACAATTCTGTATAGAGAATCCACACGTTATCTAGTGTATCCAACCGAATGACTTGTGGGTAAAGTTGGGGAGAAGGAAAACAAAGATAGATAAAATAGTACTAGTTGAAGAAGTTTGGATCTCCACTGGGTCGAGACCAGTCACTCCGTACTCATACACTGACGGTTCTTTGGAAAAGGAGAAAAAGGAGAAGTAAGGATTTCGACTCTGATTTAGGGACCTCTTCGTTGTCGGAGAACTTCGGTTGTCCTGTTTTATGTCTCATTCCAGTCACTTTCGCCTCAATCGGATTCAAGGTACAAATTAACTTTATACATGAAAGGATTCCAATAATAATAATAAAAAATTTACTTGTATTTCAGAATGAAAATTCGATGATTTCTTTCCCTAAAGACTTGAACATAACCTTACGTAGTACCATATTTTGGACTGAAGTTTAGGGGGGAAACTCGACTAAAGAAACTACAGATTTCAGTCTATAAAACAATACGACACGAGTGTATTGAAACACGTATACCAAAAGGTTGTTGTTTTTTTTTACAAGAGTAACTCCATATTTAGTTTTTCACGTGTTTTATTTCTTATATAGAATTAACAGATAATGTTTCACTCCGGTTTGAACCTTGGTTCAGTTCTTTATCTTGTAGAGGTCTTTGGGTCGAATGAGTGACCTTTTCTAGGACTAGGACCCTTTCTTACTTCCGTCTTCCTCTTCCCCCGCTGTTCTCCTACTCTACCAACCTACCGTAGAAGTTGAGTCACTTGTATTCAAACTAGTCTGAGAAGATCCTCTATCACTTCCTGTCCCTTCCGACCGTGTGACGTCAGGTGCCCCAACGTTTCTCAACCTGTGTTGAATCGTTGACTTGTTCTTTGGGTCTCACGGGAAAGGACGGTGGGTGAACAGTGAGAGGAAGGGGGAGGGAACTTTTGGTGGTCTAATCAGAAAGGACTAAGACTCAAATATATACATATGATATGTGGGTCACACCCCAGTGTTTCTCAACCTGTGTTGACTCGCTGACTTGTTGTTTGATGTTTTACATAAGAAAACACAGACCACGGAAATCCTTTTATGACATAAACAAGTCGAGTAAGTCCAAAAAAAAATACATCGTTATCAAGTAAGTAAAGGAACGACAAATCGTAAGGTAACATATTTATATGGTGTTAAATAAATAGATTAGATGACAACTACCTAGGACCTGACAAAGGTCTGGATCCGTTAATTCTCATTATGAAGATATTTGTAAGAACACGTACCGAAAACCACATGTATACATATTTAAAAACAATTTATATACGGATCCTCTCCTTAACGACCCAGTATCGCATAAGTATACAGTTGAAATTGTCATAATGGTTTGTGAAGACGTTTCTCAAACGTGTTTAGTCCAAGGATAGTAGCCACGTACTTTTAAGATCTTCGAGGTGTAGACCTGGTTATAAACCCTAAAGTCAGTTAAAATGAAATCAGAAAGAACACCCATACTTCACTTTAAAATGTCACCCAAATTGAACCATAAAAAGACTGATGTTTATTCTTAGTTTTATAAAGTTTAGATTGAACCGATAAACCTATACAAAAACACACACTTCATTGGCAGGTCCAGAAAACAGGTGAATTTTATAAAGTGTTAACTCGACATAGGGAAAAAAAAAAAAGAGTAATTAAACCTTTTCTTATATAAATAAGAAAACCAATATATAACCAATATATATAACCAATAAACCAATATATAAGACGTGTAATTGTGAAAAGTCGATGTACATTATATTTATTAAGGAGGGTGAAACACCGTACTAAAATCTAACAGAATTTATCATTAAGATTAAAATTGTCTCAGATTAAATGATTACGAGAAAATACGGATTACCAAAATATTGGATGAATTCTTTATAAAATGATGGAGTCCTAAACTTCCAAGATTTTCGGGATGACAAAAATGAAAAGTGTGAATCTAGATGGAATTAATTACAAACAGATATCACACTCCATCTAAATAAAAAACTTATACTATAGGTGTATCATACCAAATAAATACTATGTTATTATACCGTGGAATCTAAGATACCTTATACCATTATAAGAGTTAATTGGTACAATAAACGTTACTGTCTTATCTCGTATCGTATAATTTTAAACTACTTGAGTCTGACTCATTCGAAAATTTTATAATCTTCTATTCTTTTCCGAAAATTTTCAATCTTATTAAATTTATATAACGTAGATAGTTATACTTAAGTACTAAAAGTTATTTATAAAGGTCAAGATAATGGAGTAGATTATATGTGAAGTCTCTTGTGTTTGAAATCTAGAGATTGTGATAACAAATGTCTGTAAATCACTTTACATAGAAAACCTGTCTCTTTTGGTTTTACACAGGTCTTATAGAACAACAGTCTGACATTCTCATGAAAGTTTCAATAGACCTTATCGCGATTTGTCCTGTACTTAAGGTTGACTTTCCTATTTTTGTTTTCATTATTAATTTGAAGTGACCTCTCTCAATTGAAAATTTCACAGTACCGAAGTATTATAATGTATCTTCCCATTTATTATGTTTAATATGATTAAATTTCAGTACTCAATTTTTAATATAAAATTACAAAATATACTTATTTGGGTTCAATAAATTTATAGTAGAAGTTCAAAAATAGTAACATATTCAACTGATAGTCTTTACAATTACAATATATATATACAATATATATTTACAATTATATAATGTATATTGGTAATAAATGATGAATAAATATATTTTTATGTAAATGTATAGTTTTTGGACTTTGTATATTTACAATATAAGTCTTAATTGAGTTTATATGTATATAAAAGTATTTAATATCCATTTTAAAATAATATTATACAACCTATAATATTATGGTATACAGAGATGGGTCTCTGAACTTTCTCATCCTTCTTTATTTTCTGTTCCTCTTTAAAAGGAATTTCCGACTTATAATAGACTTCATCTTTAAGAGTTTAAACCACGGGGAGGGGTTGGTCATCGTAGTCGTAGTGGACCACTAAACACTTTTACGTTTAAGGGTATGGAAGACTTCGTCTTTACGACCTCTGCTCCAAATCGTTAGACATTAGAATTCCGGGAGGACCACTAGGGTTACATGTAATGTCAAATTCTTGGTGACTATATTATTTTAATACATTTAATAACGTGTCGGACTCGATATTTCGATTTAACACAACCTGTAAATTGTGACTTGGGTTCAAGTGTCCTCGAATTGACTAATATCTGGTTTATTAGATGTAAAAGGAGACGTGGTGACTCAATCCTGAAAAGTAAAACTCCGGAGTGATCTGAGTTTTAATGATCTCATACTTAAGTTTAGGTCTATACAGAATTGTGTTCTGATGTGAGGTGTGTTGCAGTAAGAGACAGAGAGGGTTGTAAGTAAAGTTGAGACGTGTGTGTGTTTCCTGTTCTTTCAGTGAACGGATTTGACTCAAAAAGGTTTAGAACCCGAGATACACACACACACACACACACACGCACGCACACATACAATCAACGAATCAACACAGGTTGAGAAACGTTGGGGTATCTTGTGTCGGGGTGGTCCGGGGAGACAGGTACCCTAAGAGGTCTGTTCCTGTGACCTCACCCAAAGACAGAGGTTTTCCTTGATATCTTTCTTTCTTTCACTTCAACGAGTCAGCACAGGCTGAGAAACGCTGGGGTACCTGATATCGGATGGTCCGAGGGGGTAGGTACCTTAAAAGGTCCGTTCTCATAACCTTACGCAACGGTGAAGGAAGAGGTGAATCCGAGATATGTAAAGTCATTGAGATTAGGTACATGTACTTCTACTCTACACTTCTTTGGGTTCAAGTCTCTCCAATTCATATCAGTGGTTTCAGTACGTCGGTCGTTCCCGTCTTGGTCCTAAGGTGAGATTGAGAAGGGCTTAGGTGTCAGGTTTGTATACAAGGAGTCATAGTATATGAAGATTATACATGTGGTGTTCCTAAGTTATTTTCAAATAACCCACTTGTCACTCACTTCCTTACTGGACTTAAAGAAACAATACCGTAAAAGTACCTAAGGAACTCACCTGTGCAAGGTTCATCGAAAGTCTTTGACGTTTCTGTGTGTCTGATTGTACTGCTAAGTGAATTACACTCTCAGTCTTTCTATGGTCTCAGTGACTCCTTCAGTGACTGTAGTAAGTTTACAAATTGAGGAAGTCCTCTTCCTAAAGGCAGTGAGGTATTAGAGTTCGACACACAAAGAGTGACGAGAGACTTTTGTTACTTGTATGTGTTTTCTATATTGTCTTTTCACATATTGAAAAAGTTGCTTTTACACTTAAAATTATGGAATTTTTCATTTAATATTATTACACTTCGTAAGGACCAAGTAAATTGAATGGAAGGTCTATTGAAGAGTCCCTTTGATTTCTTGAATTATATTAAGATTTTAGTAACATTTTAATGTACCTTACCGTATTCCCCTACTTACGTTATCGACGATTACAAAGAACCTCCTCAGTACCCCGTTCCCTCTCTTTCCTTGTCTAATTCTACGACGTCTGTAAACAATGAACTTATCGTCGTCCTTACCTTTTGTGTGTCCCCATCGTAAAATTTCGACACACACCCTCCGTGAACGTGTTTTATAAAACAGTTGTCCTAAAGACGCATGTGGAGAGTGTGTGACGAACCCTTTAAATGGGGTCTTATCTCTAAGAGTTAAAAAAAAAAAAAAAGGGGAGTGTTCGACAGATCGGATACGTTAATTTCAGGCGGTCATCTTATCGTAAGTCCACGACTGTTCTACCTAGTAAGGGATCGGAAACGGTATCTCTCTGTTTTGATCTGTAAAAGTAAAGTGAGTTGATGTCAACACTTTTTATTAGAGAGAGTAGACGGAGGATCTCGTTAGAGGTGACGACCGAAGGACGTTTCAAAGAGACGGTCCAGGTCTACTGTAAAAAGGAGATAAAACGACCAGCTGTAAGTAAGAGACGCTCGTGTAAATAATTATAAACTAGTTTACACACCATTGTGGAACTTGGAAATAAGTACCATTATTATCTTTTAGTACCACTTCGAGAGATTTTCTCGAGGGATATTTCATCTTAGACAACACTCTCCGATTCTTAGTAACTAAAAGAGAAATAAATAAATATTCATACATTAGGGTTAAAGGGTTTCGTATAAGTACACATATCAATAATCTAATACAATTGTCAGTCTGAGTTCAAACGTGTAATTAATCGAATTTAGAGTAGTATATTATAAGTTTCTAAGAAACCCGGTATGTGTAATTTGAAAGGGACTTTTCGGAATCAATAAAGACCCATATTGTGAGAGAGAAATTTAGGAATGTATGTGTGTTTCTTTTTGTGTGTATATATGTGTACGTGTGTGTGTGTGTTTATATTGACCAAAAGGTAACTTGTCTTTACCCCTAGAAAAGACGATTTCTAGTCTATCATTTTTTATTACGTAATCTTCGGTATGTTAATCTAAGAATTAATAGGGGAATGTCCTATGTATTTGTTTTGTTGTACAGACATGAGATATTTATTTATTTTGGAATAAAGGTTTTTGTCCGACACCTCATCTCACCCAGACAATCAACCTCAGACAGTGGAGGAGAGATTCTGACACACACACACGCACACGAATCAGCGATTCAGCAAAGACTGAGAAAACACTGGGGTACTAGGGATCGGATGATCCGAGGAGACAGATACCCTAAGAGGTCCGTCAATAGGATCTCACCCACCGATAAAGAAAAAGGTCCCGTAGAAAGGCTGAGTCCCTAACTTGGACACAGAGGACGTAACGTCCGTCTAAGAAATGGTGACTCGGGGGACCCTTCGGTAGATTCTGATGTGAACGTAACTTAATCGGAGTGACAGGTAGGATCCACATTAGTTCACTCTTTTAGAAACGATGATATACGAGAGACATGAGTCCTTACGTAAAAAAGTATCCGTATCATAAAAAATAACAACGACAAAGAACTTTGTCATAAAGGGTAAGGCCTTCTCATAGAAACATAAGATTACTATGTCAGATGTCTATTATAAACTAATCCTATAAAGTTAGGATCTACCGAGGACTCGGGAATCTAGACTGTGTGACTATGAGACATCAGGTGTCCGGTATTTGTTGACACCTGTAAACAATTTATCATTAATGATAATCCGGTCGAAATATTTATAATGTCGGGTATATAAAATTTCCACAAATACACAATTTCTTGTGTGTCCGTTAACTGACTTTATTATCAGTTTTTTATTGAGAGTAAATGTCTTCCAGAAATAAGTTCTCTTTTTCTGGGTTTATTATTTATGACAGTTTCATAATGTAATATAATATAAATTCAAATACTAGTAAAAATAGATAAGTTATTTGTGAATTACTTTTTGACGACCAAAGTCCATGACTTGATCTATGACTCTATGTCAATATTTATTGTGCATACACATAGAAATAAAAGAACCCAAGGTTTTAACTACACCTGATACTGACGTCGGTACTTTAATTTTCTGAGAACAAAGAACCTTCTTTTCGATACTGTTTGGGTCTGTCATATAATTTTTCGTCTCTGTAATGAAACGGTTGTATCAAAGTATATCAGTTTCGATACCAAAAAGGTCATCAGTGCATACCTACACTCTCGACCTGTTATTTTTTCTGACGGTTTCTTTACTACGGAAACTTGACACCACGACCTCTTCTGAGAACTCTCAGGGGACCCATCGTTCCTCTAGTTCAGTTAGGAGTTCCTTTAGTTGGGACCTATAAATGATCTTCCTGACTACGACTTCGATTTCGAGGTTATGAAACCGGTAGAATACACTTCTCGACAGAGTAACCTTTTCGGGACTACGACCCCTTCTAACTTCCGTCCTCCTCTTCACCCCCACTGTCTCCTACTCTACCAACCTACCGTAGTGGCTGAGTTACCCACACTCAAACTCGTTTGAGGATCTCTACCACTTCCTGTCCCTTCGGACCACATGACGTCAAGCTCTCCAGTGTCTCAGTTTGTGTTGACTCACTGACTTGTTGTACACGTAAGACTTTCTTTAATCTCAGATCCCACTAATAATCTTAGAAAGATATCAGAAGAATTGGGAATTTACGTTATAGGTCACATAAAGTGGTCGAACTCGTGAGTTCACCTAAAATACTTGTTTGATTTTACTGAGACCGTTGTTGACTCAAATGATCGTCTCTAAATTGGTGAAAATGTCCCTTCGGGGTTTAGGAGTCACCGTGAATTTATACAAGTACTTAATCAGTGATAATGTCGAGTAGAAGTTAATGAACTATCTTCTCGTCTAAGACTTTGGAAGGAGAATCCCGGTGTCAGATATTTACATCTAAAGACTTATTGAGACTATCAGAAACGACCTGCAGAGGCCACGATGACTGTCTTCTCGGTCCACCAGTGTAACCGATGATTGACACGGTCCTCGGGATCTTCAAGATGTCACTACAGTGAGACTGACTTGAATGACAAGAGTAATGACGACGTGTAGTGAGTACCCTGGAGATAAGGACGACAAAGTAAGATTCGAAGACAGTCAATTAGGTTCATTGAAAGAATGTTGTTCTTACGTATGAAAGGGGAGAAATGGGTTTTGAGTCATTTCTTACGGGATATCGTATTGACAAACCTAAGAGTCCCAACTTTAAGAAACCACCAAACCGAGGAAGGGATATGTTGTCATAAAGAAATTCGTTTGAACACTTCAGTTCTACCACTCCAGTCCTCCTTCAGGATTTAATGGACGTAACGTAGTGTCGGTTGTTAGGAGGATGACGGAAAGAGGGACTGAAGTCGTTGACTATAGAAACATTATTTAAACCCATATATAGGTCTCTGTTAGGAGAGATTTCGTCGTAGATAGTCTGTACGAGATATAAGAACTTTGTGTTAAATCCTTGGAGGATATAGACACCTGTAATGTGTACTTTTGTCTATCTCCCTTGAAATAAGAGAGAGTTAGAATTTGTGGGTTACTTACCCCTTTTATGTTCAGAAGTAAATAATTCTCGTAGAGTCGAGAGGTCCAAGAACAGGTCTATTTTATTTACATATTGAATAAAGATACTGTCAGTCACAGTGATTCCTGTCAGTTTCATTGATATCGTCTTCGAAATAAAATCTATTTTTAGAGGTTTCTTATAGTAAGTATAGGATTGTTACTATTTTTCGACTTTTAGATTTTTTTTTTAGTATTGAAAAAAGAAGTCGGGTAGTCTCTCTTCAAACGGTTCGTTGGTTTATATAGTTTTATAGTTTTTCTTGTTCAAGAAGGTTCCTGTCTGTTTTGTGTTTTTCTTGATATGGAAACCGTCTCACACCCTCTGAATCCACCGTGGTGTGTCCACCTATTCTTCCTCAGTTAAATTTTTCATTGTCTCTCATTTTCCGGTTTACACCCGATTACAATAAAATCTTGTCTACCTTCATGTTTTATATTCACTTTAAGTATAAGTAAATGTTCTAAAATGGTACCCGGAGGTAATTCATGAATCTTTCATCTGACTCTCCTCCTATCTTATCTTTTATCGACACAAGTCACCGGATCCGTACACGTTCAACTGACCGTCGGCAATCAGCCGTCTGTACTTGGGGACGGGTGATGTGTCTGGGAGGAGAGGATGTTTCGTTTTAAACTTTGTTGAACCCCTTCTTGTCGTTTAGACAATGAGAGTCCTGGGTCTGTTTCCAGATAATCCTGATCCTCTTATCATCGTCCTTTTTTTAGGAGATGAAGGCACCTTCTTCGTCACTAAATAGAACCCTGATATAGTTCGTCTTCACACATTGACGATTCCCTTCTTATTCTTAAAGGACGGGTTCTTATTCTTGTCGACGTTCCTTAAAACCAACGGTTCCACTCCTCCTGGTCCTTATAACTTTTTCTGAGTAAGGGTTCTGGATGTAGGTGTCTCAAACGAATCTGACTCAGTCCCCTCCTCGTTCTAGTATCTCTAGCTTCCTGAAGACTTTCGTCCTTTCTTTATCCTTATGACTATATCCATGACGTCAAGTGTAAGATTTATGTTTCGTTTTCATCGGGTGGTGGACTCCTTAAACTTCGGACATCTCAGGACTCTCACTGCTACTTTTGTTGTTTAGTTTTGATCAAGGGACGACTACCCGTCTGAGCTTAGGGGTAGGACTCAAATTGACGTCTCAACATGGTTAAAGTTACCGATGAATGGTAAACGACAAAATAGTCGACAAGACCTGTACTTGTATCCGTAAGTTAGTTTTTACTATGTGTTTTCTTTCCCTTCTTTATAGGTGACCGTTCCCTATTTCGTTAATTATAATGGTCTGAGTTTTCTACTGTGTCTACAACTTTGATAGTCTGTCTGTCCTTGAAATTTTATCTACGTTAATTATGTAATTCCCCATATCGTCTCTATCAACTGTTTTAGAACTTGTACACCACTTGTAGTTCTCTAACCTTGATATTCTTTGTCAATTTATTTTTATGATCTTTATTCACACTATAATCCTTACTTCTTAAGGAAATTACCGTAGTAATTGTCTGAAGTTGTGTTCTCTCCCTTCTTTGTTACTAAAATTCAATCCAGTTATGTTTAATAGGTTGACCTTCTGTTTGTCTTTTCCTTTTCCTTTTTTTTTTTCTCATTTAGGGGTTTTGGCACCTTATTATAATCTTGTAATTCTATGAACATTATAAATCAGGGTCCCTCTATTTTCTTACACTTATCCGGTCTTTTATTCAAACTTCTTTATTACACCCTTTAATGTATTTTTACTTCTTTGACCCTCCGTACTAGTTCTACCGTCTCATGATTCTGGGACTTCAGTTTAGAGGGGTCCTTGTGTACTTTTTAAGTTGATATATATTCGCTCAGAGTGACTCTTGTCAGACTTCTGCTCGTCTTATCGAGATGGTGTAGGTTCCGACGTTTCTTTCTTGGCGTGTCTCAGAACATTCTTCTCTCTTCACTAGATCAACCCTTGGTTTGGAGCACCCACTCCGTGTTCTCTCCCCTTATAGTGTCCGAACTCCTAGGAGGGATTTCTTATTTCCCAAACTCGGTGTATAATTAGTGGAACCGGGACCCTGGTCCTGTGACCCTACTATTTATTTGGAGGACTTGAACAGACGTTTGGTTACTCCGAATGACCTCTCATTCTCCCATGAGTCGGGACGGGTGTCTATCTCATCACTGAATGGTGGTGAGTCGGACCATCTTCCTTTACCGTTGGGTGAGGTCATGGGAACGGACTTTTTAGGGTACCTGTCTCCTCCGACCATCCGGTGTCAGGTACCCCAGCGTTTCTCACCCTCTGCTAACTCACTGAAGTGAAAGTGAAAAGTGAAAGTACGTGACCTCTTTCTTTACCGTTGGGTGAGGTCATAAGAACGGACCTCTTAGGGTCCCTGTCCCCTCGGACCACCCGTCGGCAGACACCCCAGGGTGTCTCAACCTGTGCTGACTTCACTGAATCGTCGTCGTCGGACCATCTTTGGAACCGAACGTAGAGCGAGGACGAGATCTGGGAGACTGAGGTCGGGATGTAGGGTAGTTCCGTCGTCGACCGTCACGTACGACCTTCTTCTATTTTGGGTACAAGGTCGGTCTGGACCGAAAGGATAGTTAAATTTGTTCATCCATATCGATATCCAACTATTTATATTCGAAGTACCATTAGTGTTTAGTTTTTAGATGTTATCTGTGTGTTTTTTGTTTGTCTTTCCTTGGGTTTGTGTTGTGATTTCTTTTTAGTAGTTTGTTGTTTCTTGGATTTTCTTCTTCTTTGTATTTTTATTGGTCTTTTGTTCATCGTTTTATTCATATATGTATAGTTATTAGTGTAATTTGAGTCGGTAACTTTTCTTTTGTAAACTTAGTCAAGATTACTCCACCTACTTTGACCTCGGCTAATATGTCTCACTTCACTCGGTCTTTCTTTTTGTGGTTATGTTATATGATTCGTTATTTATACCTTAAATCTTTCTACCATTGCTATTGGGACATACGTTCTGTCGTTTTCTCTGTGTCTACATATCTTGTCAGAAAACCTGAGACACCCTCTCCCTCTCCCACCCTACTAAACCCCCTTACCGTACCTTTACACATTATAGTATATTCTTTGTTTAATGGTCAGATCCAAGCTATGTCCTAGGAACCCCGACCACGTGACCTTACTGAGTCTCCCTACTATGCTCCTCCCTCCACCCTCTCCTCAAGTCCTACCCCTTGTGCACATACGGACACCACCTAAGTACAACTACACACCGTCTTGGTTATGTTATAACATTTCATTAATCGAAGGTTAATTTTATTTATTTAAAAAAATTTTTACAGTTACTTGACTGATGAGTTTTCTGTGTCCCACCGACTACCATGGTTTCCTTTTTTTTTTTTTTCTAAGTTGATATACAATGGATATTCTCTAAGTTAACTCTCGATTTCTGTAAGTGTCTGACTTTCACTCCTTTATTTTTTCTATCACTATCACGTACGTATATTTCTGTTTTCTTTCGACTCCACCGTTACGAACATAGTCTGTTTCGTCTGAAATTTTGGTTCAGACATTATTTTTGTTTCTTACCGTAATATATTACTATTTCTTCAGTGATGTTCTTCTCTTATATTGTATATATTTATATATACGTAGATTACATCCTCCCGGATTTATATTCACTTATAATTGTTTCCCTCCTTAACTATGGTTATATAACTAGGGTTATATTATTATAACCCTCTGAAATTCTGAGGTGAATATAGTCACCTATCTAGTAGGTCTAACTTTTAGTCATTAGTTTGTGAGAGGAATTTAATATATAACTTGGTATACCTGAAATATCTATAGATATCCTATAAGGTAAGTTTTTGTCGTCTTATATATTAGAAAAGTTCACGTGTACCTTGAAAGAGGTACTACCTAGTACACGATTCGGTGTTTTGTTCAGAGTTATTTGAATGTTTCCAATATAGTTCGTAGAAATGGTTGGTGTATCTATACTTTAATCTTTAGTTAATGTCCTTCTTTTTACCTTTTTTGTGTCAGATACTCATTTGTTGACGATGATTTTTTGGTTATCCAGTCTCTTCTTTAGTTTCTCCTTTAGTGTTTTATGGAAGTCTTTACTTTTATTTTTGTGTTGAAAGGTCTTACGTTGTTTTCAACAAGAGTCAAATATCATTATGTCCTGTTAGAGTTTTTGTTCTTTTGAAAGTCATTTGTTCGATTAAAAGATAGATTTAGTAAGTCTGTTTCTTATTATTTGTTTCGGGTTTCAGTCATTTACCTTCTTCTAATATTTCCAGTCTCAACTTTATTTGTTATCTTTTTTAGTCACTTTGATTCTCTACCAATAAACCTTTCTATTTGTTTTAACTAATTAGAAATAGATCTGAGTAATTCTTTTTTCTCCCTCCCGGATATATTTCTTTCTATCTTTACTTTCTCTTCAAGATTGGTTATAATGTCTTTATGTTTGTAAGTGTCCCCTTATGAAACTTGTGAATATGTATGATTTTTGTCTTTTAGAAGCTTCTGACTTAGTTTTTATTTGTCTTTTAGATTTGTCTGGTTAGTAATCATAAGTTTAACTTGGTTATTAGTTTTTTGAGGGTTTTTTGATTTCAGATCCTGGTCTATCGAAATGTCCCTTAGATCCTGGTCTATCGAAATGTCCCTTTAAAATACTGTGTAAATTTCTTCTGAATTATGGACATTAAGAGTTTGATGTTTTTTAACTTCTCCTCGTTCGTGAGGGTTTAAGTAAGATATTCCAATCGTAATGGAACTATAGTTTTAGTCTATTTTTGTGATTTTTTTTTTTTTCTTTCTATTAATATCCAGTCATAGAGACTACTTAAGTACATTTTTCGAAGTTGTTTTATAAACTGTTGGTTTGAGTTGTTATGTAATTTTCCTAGTATGTAGTACTAGTTCATCCTAGTTAGAGACTTTTAGTTAGGTACACTTTGTGACGTAATTGTTATACTTCGTATTTTTCGTCGACTAGTAGAGTTATCTACGTCTTTTTCGTAGACTGTTTTAAGTTGTAAGTAAGTACTGTTTTTAAGAGTTGTTTCAACTATTACTCCCTTGTGTAGAGTTATATTATTTCCTGTAAATACTCTTTAGGTGTCGACTATAAGTCACTACTTCTCGACTTTCAAAAAAGAGATTCTAGACCTTATTCTGTTTCTATGAGTGAAAACGGTAAGATAAATTGTATCATAACCTTCAAGGTCGGTGTCATTTGTCTGTTTTTTTTTCTTTATTTTCCATAAGTTTAATCTTCCCTACTTCATTTTGACAGTGATAAACGTCTACTGTACATGATTTATATCTTTTGAGATTTCTGAAATCAAGTTTTGATAATCTTGATTATTTCCTTAAATCATTTCAACATCTTATGTCTAATTATGTGTCTTTAGACAACATAAATGCATGTGATTATTATTTGATAGCATTTCTTTTGAGTTCGTTTGTTGGGGTAAATATTATTATATTTTATCTTGTTTTATGGATTTTTATTTAAATTGGTTCCTCCATTTATGGATATGAAACTTTCGATATTCTGTGATTAATTCCTTTGACTTCTACCATGTTTATTTACTTTTCTATAGAATGTAAGTACCTAAACTGTTCAATTATAATAATTCTATAGGTACAATAGTTTTCATTAGATGTCTAAATTACACTAGGGATAGTTTTGTGGGTACTGAAAAAAAGTGTCTTGATCTTGTGTATTAAGATTTTAAACATACCTTGGGGTTTTATGGGACTTATCAGTTTCGTTAGAATTATTTTTCTTGTTTCGAGGGATTGACGTATGATATAAACATATAAGTATGTTTCAATGTTATTAGGTTTGTCATACCATGTTCCAAAAGGACCACCAGGTCACCAACTCTCGACGGACTGTCACGTCCCGTGAGCCCGAGCTAGGGACCAGACTCTTCTAAGGTGTGCGGAGTCACTGATTCGTACACACAGTGTTGATGACTTCGGGTGTGTGGATCTCAGGTGTGAGGTGTTTTTCATTTCTGTGGTGTTTGTCTTCGCACTCGTGGTGTTGATCTCTTATCGGAGAGAGGAGTGGACCTCTTTCAGGTACTCGTCGTTGTTTCTGGGTTGCGTCGGTTTTTGTTTTGTTTTTGTCATAAAATGTCCGTGTTTTGGATGTGTATCTAGTTGCCTTACTTTATCTCTCGGGTCTGTATATGGGTGTGTGTATACCAGGTAATTAGGTGTTGTTTCATCCGTTCTTATACATTACTTATTTTCTGTTAGAGAAGGTACCGTCTACAACTCTTTCACCTATCGAGGTATATTTTCTTACCCTAATCTTGTAAAGGAGGGTTAAATGTCCTTTTTTTGTTTAAGGTTTACCTAATTTCCGAATTTGAACTCTGGTCTTTGGTATTTTTGAGGATATATACCTCTTCCCTTACCGTTGGGTGAGGTCATGAGAACGGACCTTTTAAGGTACCTGACTTCTCGGACCATCCGATATCAGGTACCCCAACTTTTCTCAGCCTGTCCTGACTCTCTGAAGTGAAAGTAAAAGTTGTTTGGGTTTTGTCTGAGCCTATGTCTCTTGTTTGAGCACCATTGGTATTCCTTTTCGAAACCCTTTTACGTTTGATCTACTTCCCCTAATTCTTCATGTTTGATGATTCATATTTTATTCGATGTCCTATATTATATGTCGTGTCTCTTATATCGGTTATAAAATATTACTGGATATACCTCATACCCGAAGGGACTATTGAGTCAACCATTGGTTTTCACTTTCACAATCAGCGAGTCAGACACGAACTGAGAAACACTTAGGTACCTGACATCGGGTGGTCCGAGGAGACAGGTACTCGAAAAGGTCGATTCCTATGAACTCACTCATCGGTAAAGGAAGAGGTCCCTTAGAATGGTTGGGACCTTAGTTTGGGTCCAGAGGACGTGACGTCCGTCTAATAAATGCCTGACTCGATGGTCCTTCGGATTCAACCATTTCTTAGAGGGACATTACGTCCTCTGGGGTCAATTTAAGGACCCAGTCCTTCTAGACGACCTCTTCCCTATCCGATGGGTAAGCTCATAAGAACCCGAAGGGAACACCGAGTCGACCATTTTCTTAGATGGACGTTACGCCCTCTGAACGTAAGCTAGGGAACCCAACCTTTCTGGGGGACCTCTTCCCTTTCAATGGGTGAGGTCATAAGACCGAACCTCTTAAGGAACCTGACATACGAGGTACCCCAGTGTTTCTTAGTCTCGTTGAAAGTGAAGTGTAATATACCTCATCCTGTACTGACTCACTGAACTGAAAGCGAAAAGTGAAAGTACGTAACCTCTTCCTTTACTGTTGGGTGAGGTCACAAGAACGGACCTCTTAGGGTCCCTGCCCCCTCGGACCACCCGACGGCAGATACCCCAGCGTGTCTCAGTCTGTGCTGACTTCGTTGAATCGTCGTCGTCGTCGTCGTTAGTATTTTTATAACTTAATGATACAACAAGTGGACTTTCATTATATGATAACATTCAGTTAACATGAAGTTAAAATTTTTTAAAAATCTTTAATCTTTTTATTTCGGTAGTTTGGTGTCTAAGTATTTTTATGTCTAAGAGATTAGTTCTATTTATGTTATTTTTTCAGTACAGAATCATTAAAATAATTGTGGTTTCTGTTTCTTTTTCAGACCTTCTATCTCTATTCTTTCGACATTTCTGTGGAATGTACCTCCTTTTGTTCTTAGTGTCGTCTTAACAATCTTGGGTACATTCGATCTTCTTTTATTTCATAATGAAAATTTTATAGTTTTCTTTTTTGGATTCAGTATCAAACCCGAAGGGTTCACCACGATCACCATTTCTTGGACGGACGGTTACGTCCTCTACGTTCTCTGTGTTCAAACTAGGGACTCAGTCCTTCTAGGGGACTTCATCCTTTACTGTTGGGTGAGATCATAAGAACGGACCTTTTAGGATGTCGTACCACCCGATGTCGGGTACCCCAACGTTTCTCAGTCTATGTTAACTCGTGTGTGTGTGTGTATGAATTCGGTATCAAAATATGACACTTTTTATAAAACAAAAGTTTACCTCCATTTTATTTCAGAAATCATCCGTTCCTTTTAGACTCACTTTCAGTAAATTGAAGAGATTACTCGTCTTGATACGATATTTTCTATAATTTCTTCAAGAAGTCCTTTTTCTTTATACTATGATCTATCTTTTATGGGTTAGATTTGTTTCTTCATCCTACGTAATTTTACCGTTTTTATTTTCTTTTGAATTCTCTGTTTAAAATATATAAGAGTTACTGAAAGTATATAATAGTAAGAACAAAGTAATAGATACTTTTGATATTGTGTAAATTCCATTTTATATACTTTTGTCAAGTTTTCATCTTCAACTTTCGTGACATTATTCAAAGCATGTAATATATGTTTCAACATATTATAATAAACGTCTATCTAACGCTTTTCAATCTATATTTCAATTTTTACCTATTATACTTGAACTATTGTTCTCGATTTTTGACTTTTTGTGTATAGTGATTTTGGATTATTACCTCTAGTTTAATATTTGTTGTTAACTTTGACTTCTTCGTCTTTTCCTCCCTTTTACCTTGTTTCCCATCTCGTTTATCTTTTATCGAAAGTTGTACCATTAAATAGGTAGGTATAGACACTAATATGATTTTCCTTGTTGTCTATTTTTAGGAGTAAGTCAAGTCAAGTCAAGTCAGCGAGTCAGCACAGGGTGAGAAACGTTGGGGTACTTAGCGTCGTGTGGTCCGGAGGGACAGGTATTGGTAGAGGACCTCAAGTGAGTCTGAGTGCAGGTAGCTCAGGCACTCCGGTAGGTCGGTAGAGTAGGAGCCAGCAGGGGAAGAGGAGGACGGGAGTTAGGGAAGGCCGTAGCCTCAGAAAAGGTTACTCAGTTGAGAAACGTACTCCACCGGCTTCGTGACCTCAAAGTCGAAATCGTAGTAAGGAAGGTTTCTTTAGGGTCCCGACTAGAGGAAGTCTTACGTGACCAACCTAGAGGAACGTCAGGTTCCCTGAGAGTTCTCAGAAGAGGTTGTGATGTCAAGTTTTCGTAGTTAAGAAGCCACGAGTCGGAAGAAGTGTCAGGTTAAGAGAGTAGGTATGTACTGATGACCTTTTTGGTATCGGAACTGATCTCCCTGGAATCAGCCGTTTCATTACAGAGACGAAAACTTATACGATAGATCTAACCAGTATTGAAAAGAAGTTTCTCATTCGCAGAAAATTAAAGTACCGACGTCAGTGGCAGACGTCACTAAAACCTCGGGTTTTTTTATTTCAGACTGTGACAAAGGTGACAAAGGGGTAGATAAAGGGTACTTCAGTACCCTGGCCTACGGTACTAGAATTAAAAGACTTACAACTCGAAATCCGGTTGAAAAAGTGAGAGGAGAAAGTGAAAGTAGTACTTCTAAAAATCGAGGAGAAGTGAAAGACGGTATTCCCACCACAGTAGACGTATAGACTCCAATAACTATAAAGAGGGTCGTTAGAACTAAGGTCGAACACGAAGAAAGTCAGGTCGCAAAGAGTACTACATGAGACGTATCTTCAATTTATTCGTCCCACTGTTTTATGTCGGAACTGCATGAGGAAAAGGATAAGTCTTGGTCAGACAACAAGGTACAGGTCAAGATTGACAACGAAGGATTGGACGTATGTCTAAAGAGTTCTCCGTCCAGTCCACTAGACCATAAGGGTAGAGAAAGTCTTAAAAGGTGTCAAATAAAACTAGGTGTGTCAGTTTCCGAAACCGTATCAGTTGTTTCGTCTTTATCTACAAAAAGCCCTTGAGAGAACGAAAAAGTTACTAGGTCGCCTACAACCGTTAAACTACAGACCAAGGAGACGGAAAAGATTTTGGTCGAACTTACAGTCCCTCAAGTATCGAGTGCATAACGACTTCGGACCGAACCTCTTAAAACTTTTTAGGAGTAATTTTCCTTCTTTTAGTTTTGTTTCGTTTTAACTTTATATGAGAGACGATAATTTCTTTTTGTGAAATTTGTATTTCTATATCTACTCAATTGTCATTTTACTGACTTTTCCTATAGTCATTAATTTTTTAATCTTTAAATCTAATTATTTTTTGTCTCAAATTTTCTTATTTATGAAACTCTATATATCTCCGTATGACGGGTTGCCATCTCCCCAGTTAATTAGTTCTATTGGATTTTTGGTAGTACACAAATTTTTTTTAAAAAAAATTTTCTTGAAGTTTGACTGTCCTTTTTTATATTTTGTGTTTTTAATGTCAACCTCTGAAGTTTTGAGAAGAGACATATTGACTGTCTTTTTCTTCTGTATTTTAGTTATTCCTATATTTTACTACCTTGTTGTGATAGTTGGTTGAAGTTGGTCAATATCTTACGATGTGAGTTGTTGTCAGGGTTTCTTTCCGTTACGGTTTCTTACGAGTTTGATGACGTGTTAACGTGAGTAGAGTGTACGATCATTTCATTACGAGTTTTAAGAGGTTCGGTCCGAAGTCGTTATGTACTTGGCACTTGAAGGACTACAAGTTCGACCAAAATCTTATCCGTCTCCTTGGTTTCTAGTTTAACGGTTGTAGGCGACCTAGTAGCTTTTTCGTTCTCTCAAGGGCTTTTTTGTAGATAAAGACGAAATGACTGATACGGTTTGGGAAACTGACACACCTAGTTTTATTTGACACCTTTTAAGACTTTCTCTACCCTTATGGTCTGGTGGATTGGACGGAGAACTCTTTAGACATACGTCCAGTCCTTCGTTGTCAATCTTGACCTGTACCTTGTTGTCTGACCAAGGTTTATCCTTTTTCTCATGCAGTTCCGACATAAAACAGTGGGACGAATAAATTGAATATACATCTCATGTATTACTCTTTACGACCTGACCTTCTTCGTGTTCGCCCTTAGTTCTAACGGTCCTCTTTATAGTTTGTGGAGTTTATACGTCTACTATGGTGGGAATACCGTCTTTCACTTCTCCTTGATTTTTCGGAGGACTACTTTCACTTTCTCCTCTCACTTTTTCAACCGAATTTCGAGTTGTAAGTCTTTTACTTCTAGTACCGTAGACCAGGGTAGTGAAGTACCCTTTATCTACCCCTTTGTCACCTTTGTCACTGTTTGAAATAAAATAATTCGAGGTTTTAGTGACGTCTACCACTGACGTCGGTACTTTAATTTTCTGCGAATGAGGAACCTTCTTTTCAATACTGGTTAGATCTATCGTATAAGTTTTCGTCTCTGTAATGAAACGGCTGATTCCAGGGAGATCAGTTCCGATACCAAAAAGGTCATCAGTACATACCTACACTCTCAACCTGACACTTCTTTCGACTCGTAGCTTCTTAACTACGAAAACTTCACACCACAACCTCTTCTGAGAACTCTCAGGGAACCTGACGTTCCTCTAGGTTGGTCACGTAAGACTTCCTCTAGTCGGGACCCTAAAGAAACCTTTCTTACTACGATTTCGACTTTGAGGTCACGAAGTCGGTGGAGTACACTTCTCAACTGAGTAACCTTTTCTGAGACTACGAGCCTTACTAACTCCCGTCCTCTTCATCCCCTGCTGTCTCCTACTCTACTGACCTACCGTAGTGACTGAACTAGCTACACTCAGACTCACTTGAGGCCCTCAACCACTACCTGTCCCTCCGGACCGCACGACACTAAGTGCCCCAGCGTTTCTCAACCTGTACTGACTCGTTGACTTGACTTGACTGTGAGTTGTTGTTACGTTCTATGTTAAAAGTTGACGTGTCCTTTGTCAGTGACTTTACCTGGTGTAAGACACGGTACTTCGTTTATAGTTGTTTACATTCTCTTGACTTTACTGGCTTTACCGGATTTTACGTTTAGGTTGACAGAACTCAGAGTCGGACGAGGACTACGGTTCACAGAACGACAAGTGTGACAGGTGAGACAAGCGACTTGGGTCCCCTCCGTTCCACGTTCGATTCTTCGACCTTCTTCTAAGCTCCTCGGTATCCTTGGTGTCTGTACAAATAAGAGAGGACCGACTATGTTGTCTGTGTCGACACTGAGTCGTCATTTACGGTGGGGGAAAGGTACACCTCGAGTGTACAGGGATAGCGTGTTTCATCGAGTATTGGTTCACTCGGGAAGTACTACACGTGCACGTTCACGTCGTGATGTTCACTAGAGTCGGAAGCGTGTTGGTACGTCTCAGTGACAAGTGTCTAGTACCCCACGCTTCAGTACTCTCACGTTACTCTCCGGACTTGCACGTACGGTGGAACCGGGGTGTGGTTGGTTGGGTCAATTTGGTGTTTATTCGTTTCCTGTGTCCTATCTCTCCTTTAGTTTATTATTTGATCTTTTGTAAACAGTACTTCAGTGTACAGTTTGTGACCACTTAGATCGATATTATCCCAAATTCTCTTTTACATAAGAAAATGTACGTATATAACCTTTTATTTTCTCCAAATGGAAGTTGTTATGTTCAAGGGTCCAATTTTTTGATCTTAATTCTTTCATTTGGTCTACGAAAACTTGACACCACAACCTCTTCTGAGAACTCTCAGGGAACCTGACGTTTCTCTAGGTTGGTCGGGTAAGACTTCCTCTAGTCGGGACCCTAAAGAAACCTTCCTTACTACGATTTCGACTTTGAGGTCATGAAACCGGTTGAGTACCCTTCTCAACTGAGTAACCTTTTCTGAGACTACGACCCTTCCTAACCCCCGTCCTCCTCTTCCCTTGCTGGCTCCTACTCTACCGACCTACCGTAGTGACTGAGTTACCTGCACTCAGACTCACTTGAGGCCCTCTACCACTACCTGTCCCTCCGGACCGCACGACACTAAGTACCCCAGCGTTTCTCAGCCTGTACTGACTCGCTAACTTGACTTGACTTAACTTCGTTTTCCTTCTTTCATAATGTCTATTCCTTTTTTTGGGTTACATTAATTGGTTCTTTTTTTGTTTTATAAACATTGTTTCGCACTTATTTGTGTTCTCTTATGACTGTTATGACTTCACCTGTACCTCGTTGGTCGTGAGACTATGTACCGACCTCCCTTACGTTTTACTATGTCGGTGAAACTCCGTGTCGAACCATCGGAGAATTTTCAATTTGTATGTTAAAGGTATGTTGGGTAGTTGTGTCGAGGGTCATAAATGTATTCTATTTACTTTTGTATACGAAGTGGTTCCTGACGTGTAACTTATACATATCTAAATAAGTATTCTTTTTCGTGATCCTTATCAGTTTATAAGAAGTTGACTGCTTACCTAATTGTTTAGTACTAGGGGGAACATTTCTTTATGATGGCTGTGTTACGGTACCTTATCCGGTGTCTATATAAGTTGTTTCCGTCTCAGTCTTTCGATGTATCGACTAAGTCACATGTAGTGTAAGATCTTGTCCGTTTTGACATTCACGTCTTTAGTTTAGTGTCTGACTGTCTTTTATCTCGACTCCCTTTTCTGACTGTGGTCACCCGGTATCCTTTTAAAAGTGATATTATCCATATAAACTATCGAACCATTTCGTCACTAATTACCGTCATACACACACGGTTTGAGTTTTGAATATATATATATGTGTGTATATCAATATATATAACACACAATATGTGTGTGTGTGTGACCTCTTTATAAAATATATTTTATATGGAGTTATTTATAAACTAAAAAAAAATTATAGAGAAAATTTTCAAGATATGGATCAGAATAGTGTATAATTAAAACTACTGAAATTCCCGAAGGGACCCTGAGTCATTATTTCTTAGTTAGACTTTACGTCCTCTGAACGTCCTCTCCGTTCAAATTAGAGACCCACCCCTTCTAAGAGACCCACCCCTTCTAAGGGACCTCTTCCTCTGTCGTTGGGTGAGGTCATAAGAACGGACCCTTTAGGGTACCTGTCTTCTCGGATCGTCCGGTACCAGGTACCCCAACGTTTTCTCAACCTGTACTGACTCGTTAATTTGTTATTGTTGTTTCCGTTCCTTTTTTTATGTCCAAAGTGGAGAGGTAAAAGTACTTGAGGTTACGTTTTAATTCCGACTTGTCAATCTTTTTGAAACCGATAAAAACCGGAAATATAAAAGGTTTACCTATATTGTTCCTTTTCAAATAACTTTTATATTTTATTGTTTGAATTTTTCTTTGTTGTTTCAGATAAGGTTCTTTAGAGAGTCCTCTTACTAAGTTGTAAACACGATTCCTTTGTGTTCTCCCGATCCCAATCCTTCAACCGTTACTCACCGTAGGAGTTTGTCGTGTCTCGAATCCGGGGTTACGTCCACTCATATTTGCTTTCGGTGTACTGTGGAGAGATATGTTTTCACTGGGCATGGAGTTTCATAGAGACTAATTCAGAATAGGGTCTCAAGTTTCTAGTACGATATTACTCTGTTTATTATTTGAAAGATACTCTTTTACTAAGTCAAGTCAAGTCAGCGAGTCAGCACAGACTGAGAAACGTTGGGGTACTTATCGTCGTGCGGTCCGGAGGGACAGGTAGTGGTTGAGGACCTCAAATGGGTTTGAGTACAGGTAACTCAGCCACTACGGCAGGTTGGTAGAGTAGGAGACAGTAGGGGAAGAGGACGGGAGTTAGAAAAGGTTGTAGTCCCAGAAAAGTTTACTCAGTCGAGAAGAGTAGTCCACCGGTTTTATGACCTCAAAGCCGAAGTTGTAGTCAGAAAGGTTACTTGTGGGTCCTGACTAAAGGAAATCCTAACTGACTAAAGGAAATCCAACCTGGAGGAACGTCAGGTTCCCTGAGAGTTCTCAGAAGAGGTTATGGTGTCAAATTTTCTTTTACTAAAAAAATTTGAAATAAAATGAAATGTTATGACATAACCAAAACGGTATGTAGTTGTACTTAGACGTGCCCACATGGGTACAAGGGTTAGGACTTGGGGGGAGGGTTGAGGGAGGGGTATGGTAGAGAGACCCAGTAGGGTCACGTGGTCGGGGTTCGTAGGACATAGGACGTTGCTCGGATCTGATCGCTAAGTATATCCTTAATTTAAAAGTATAGTAGGTATAGGTCTTGACTAGAGGTTATGAAGTTTTAGACTTACAGACTTCTTGAACCTTAGTGGTAAACGGAAGTTAACCCATTCCGTTATAACTTTGGATAAGGTTAGAAGACTCGAAGGTCCACCACAGTCACCGTTTCTTCGAGGGTCGGTTACATCCTTTGTATTCTCTGTACTCAAACTAGGGACCCAGCTCTTCTAGGGGACCTCCTCCCGTACGTTGGGTAAGGTCATAAGAACGGACCTCTTAGGGTACCTGTCTCCTTGGACCACCCGATACCAAGTATCCCAATGTTTTTCAGTCTGTACTAACTTTGTTGAATCGTACGTGTGTACGAAAGGTTAGAAGGTATGAATAAAATTAAATTGTTTACACTACTCAAATAAGATCCATATCCATAGATCTCATAGTGACTTCGATGAGAACTGATACTAAAATCCCAATTAAAAGTCCTCTGGAAAACACTGTAATATGTCTCAATAAAGTAGACAATGTCCATAACCACATTCGGAGAGAGAGTTCTTTCGTCACATAATATTGTCGTAATCCAAAAAGAAAAAAATTTCTCTCCGTTTTGAATGTCTCAGTTGGTGACTATCCCGTCGTAGACATATCTGTGGTTGAGTCAAGAAGGTTCTATTGTGAACACAAAGATCTATACTTCTGTTTCATGATTTAAATGGGACCGTAAACGAATAACATCCGTTAGAAACGACGTCTTTTTGGAAAAAGAATTTACAGTGGTAGTAAATGTTTAGAATGTCCCGATGTAGTATTGTAAATAACCACTTTAGACAACTGAGTAGTTAGACGTCTCTTTGAACAAGAAGTCATATAATGTGTTTTGGAGAAACCAGCTGTACCGTACAGTAGTTATACAGTTGAATGACATGACGAACTCTGACCTCCGAAGTTAAAGAGTATGACGTAGAACCGATTTGTCGTATGAATGATGTTAAAATGCACGACTGTAATAATCACAGAGTAGACTACATACTGGAAAAGACGTGTTATCCAAGTCAATCGTATTGAACTAAGAACTCCGAAACCTGACTTATACTGAAAAAATTTTGTTTTCAAATGACACGAAACTTTTGTATTATCGATGAATTTTATTGGTCATCGAAATAAAGAGTTTACCGACACTCGACGGTTGTTTCTAGCAGATCAGTTTCGATCACCACAGTACATACCTACACTCTCAACCTGATATTTCCTTCAACTCGTGGCTTATTAACTACGAAAACTTGACACCACAACCTCTTCTGAGAATCTCAGGGAACCTGACGTTCCTCTAGGTTGGTCAGGTAGGATTTCCTTTAGTCAGGTCTTATAAGTAACCTTCCTGACTACGATTTCGATTTTGATGTTATGACATCGGTGGACTACGCTTCTTGACTGAGTAAACTTTTCTGGGACTACGACCCTTTTTAACTTCCACCCTCTTCTTCCCCTACTATCTCCTGCTCTACCAACCTACCGTAGTGTCTGAGTTACCTACACTCACACTCATTCGAGACCCTCAACCACTACCTGTCCCTTCGGACCACACGATGTCAGGTACCCCAACGTCTCAGACTGTACTGACTCGTTGATTTGACTTGACACTCAACATGTGTTCACTGAAATTTAAAACAACATTAGAAACAACGTGGATTCATCACTAATAAGTAATAAGTAACATAGTCTTAACAGTAGTTCGGATTTTAGGAGAAGATACAGAATTAGAGTAGAAATTAGTCGTGTCACAACCTATCGGTCTGTACAAAAATTGTGTACCTCCGATTATTCCATATGTTCTCATCTTATTTATCGATTTACTATTTTAATATTTTCTTATTTTCTTTAAAGTGTTATATTAGGTTAAGATTATGTCAGGAGTGAAACGAAGTCAGTCAGCCAATCAAGTCAACGAGACCTCTTTTAGACCTCTCCTTCCTTCGATGCAACACCATACATTTTCAAAGAAAAAATACAACTTTTTGAAGGAGTTAAAATAACAACGGGACCTTCTCAAACAAATTAGGACACTTAGTAAGTCGCCTTTTTTTCTTTCCCACTCCCTTTATTAAATACCCCTCTTCTCTCGTAGTAGTAGTATAACGGGACGACGACGACGACGACGACGACGACGATTCAGCAAAGTTAGCACAGACTGAGACACGCTGGGGTATCTGCCGTCGGGTGGTCCGAGGGGGTAGGGACCCTAAGAGGTCCGTTCTCGTGACCTCACCCAACGGTAGAGGGAGATTATCTCGTCAGTGGTCATTAGTCGTTAAAAGGATAGAATACAACCTTTGACTCTTATCTGACTTGGTTTACTTTACCGGGAAGGATGACACACGACGGTATGTTCCGACTGTGCTAATATTATTTTTAAGATAACCACGACACGAGTCAGTCATAAGTGATGACCGTCTCAATCTTAACGTTTCGTAAGTTTTAAATTTATTTTTGATAAAGTGATTAGGACTAGAGAGTGTCTTGGAGATCGTTGTAAAACATCTTGGAATTGGTTCTTTGAGAAAATATTCTGGCTACGTTATTTTAATTATATAAAGAAAAGTCACTTTGGTGTCTTAAAGACTTTATTTAATATTTAAGTCTTAAACTATGGATTATTCTGTAACCCTCCTCAGATATTTCTAATAAAATCACCCGTTTACATCTGACAAATTACCTATCAAGACCGTTCCGACCGATTTTTAAACCTTCTTTTCTTTTTATTGAGGATCATAGGATTTCATTCTATCTAATTTACCAATCGTTGTTGTTTTCGGTTTTCTGAACGTTTCTTGAGATTCTTTGATATACTAGAATCTCAGTCCCTCTAAAAAGATTGACTTTGGATCTACCATACTTTCTTTTCTCTTATTTATCTAATTTTGATAACGTAACTTTTTCTACAGTAATTTTTAATTTTCTTTTTAAAACAGGATTTTGTGCATAATACATCTACTGTCTAGTACCCGATTACACATATTATGTGTTATCGATAATGTTCGACTTTTCTTGTTTTGTTTAATGACTATCGTATTTTTACATGTTTAACAGTCTCATCTTATAAGTGTCTTCTTGTTTAAGTTTAATTATTATTTATACCTTTTTATACGGGTTATAGTGATCGTCCCTTAACGTCTAAACTCACTGTTATCATAGATTCAAGATCTCAGATATCCAGAAAGACTACCGTTTATTAGAGTATAATAAAAACTCTTACATTTTACGACGTAGACAAATCTTCCGTTAAATCACTATAAACGGGGGTTTTAAGGTACCTACCTCCTCGGACCACACGATGTCAGGTACCCAGAGTTTCTCAGCCTGTGATGACTCGTTGAAGTGAAAGTGAAAGTGGGTTTTTTACTGAGTACCATTAGGTGGGGTCTTTTTAATTTTATGGTTGAGTATTTCTATTATTTTTTATATTTATTCCTACAAATAAGTTGGAATAAGTCACTGGTTCTTGACCTTTGTTTCCCTGACGGGTTTGTTCGATCTCCAATAGTGACCGAACTGACACCACGAGATGTTACACGTTATAATTGTTGGTAATTTTTCTTACTTAAATTTTATGTCTACTGTCACTGTCAAAAATTTTTACTCTGTTACTCTACAAAACTGTTACTGTTATTCTCAAAACTTTTTTTACTACAAAACTCAAACCATTATTATAAATGGTGGACATCTTTGTAGTCAAAAATTTACCTGTTTAAATACGAATATATGGGTCTATAGCAGGATTATTCTCATTTATAAACTTTTCGGTCGATTTTCTTACGGATCCAAAAACCTTTACAAAGAGGTAGGGAGTACTTTCCGTTGTTTTGTGTGCGTCTCCACCGTCCTAACGGTCGGGAGTGGAAGCAGTGTCTCTGTCTACCGTTGAAGTTTTAAGTAGAGTTGTGGGAATGGACAACCAGTATCAAACGGATTACGTTAATCTTACCTATACATTTAGACTGTATGGAATCGAACTTAGGTCGAAGTGTTAAATATTCGACATATTATAACCCCTACAATTAACCCGAAGGATACAATGAAGGATACTTCCAATTTTTGCACCTTTTTTATAAATTTCATCTTAGTCCGTATAAATCAGTGCATTATTATGTATAATATTAGTAACAATACTGTAGACACGGTAATAACAATTATAATAACGACCATAGTAACGATAACCATGATAACGATAGTAACAATAATAATAATAATGACATCAACGGGCCGACTATGACCAGATTATGGGTCGGAAATGACGTTTTAAGATCTCATTGACCGTAAAACACCGTCAGAATTACTTCACTATACACTCCTGTGATAATTCATTTTTTTCAATTGTAGAATGGGTCTATACGATTATCGTCAACCCACTTTTTTTTTTTTACCGTTGGACGAACTCCTTGTCTTCTCGAGTACACTATTATTATCAAATTAAAGGGTTAGTTTTAAGTTATAAGTCAACGATCATCAAAATACTCGTGGAAGTACCTACCCCCTTAACTGTTAATTATTGTAACACGTATTTATATCTTAGAATACCCGTTCTATTACATAACTTTTTTTAGTATTAAAACCGGTTTATAGACAAATAATTAGTGACCTCTTTAGACGGTGTTGTGAAACTGTCGTAACACTGAAATTCAGGGAGTTCATACCCATGTCATACTTAGAGACGTTACAATCTGGAGAACTGTAGAATCGTTTTCGTTCGTGAAGTGTTTACAACCAGTTTGTTTACCTACTTCTCCATCCGTTCGATCTCCCCGAAAGAAGAGAAGAGAATTCCTCCCGTCTATGACTAGTTATTCAGACTTCGTCTGATTTATACCCTAAATCAGTCGTATACCGGGTCTAAGTAAGTCGATGTATTTACAGACAGAAATTTAATACTAATTTAAATTTTGATAGGTGATATACTATTTTACTTGACATACGACCGTACTCTTAGTTATAATGTCGAGAATAGTTAAACATAAGGAAACTGAAACCCCCTTATGGTTTCTCATTTCACGATATAGTTTAGTACGTCTTTCGTAGTCACTTAATATATACGGACACGTCTGGAATAGGGTGATTTTAGAGACTGCGAACTCACTTCTCTTCCCCCTCCTTACTCTTAGACGTGAAATTGTTTCAGGGATCCACTATACTTACGTATGACTTAAAACTCTACGTGATGAGATCTTGTGTCCGAACGGGGTCTGAGTAGAGATTGAGCAGTTACACGATTCGGTGTGACCCTAAGACCTTTTCGGTCAAGGAGACTCCCCTCAGTGACCTCTCCGTTTGAGTTCCGGGGGTTTCACTCGAAGTTCAATCGACGAGTTGAGGAACCTTGTACGGTCAACGTCGACTCTGGTGAACCAGGGGAGACATCTAATGTTTCGGTGTCTGTCCTGAGTCTAGAACTCGGACAACGGTTTGGGAGGGGGTTAAGTGACGACTTTGCTTGTTACCAAAGACTTTCCTGGTGTGGTGGTATCACTGGTAGAGTTACGGCCTCCTCACACTCACTTCTCAGATATCCCTGACTACAATACCCCTTTCGTTTGAGACCTGTTCCCTCAACCTCGGACTGGACACAAGGGTCGAAACAGTGGTCGTGGGGTACGTCTACTCCCACTCAACGACTTCCAGAGATCCGGTGTCAAAGATGTGTCTATTTTCTGTCTCAAACCTTACCGATGTCTTCCGGGAGTACGTGACTAACATTTATTGACAACTATTCTTGGTGACTCACTACCGTTTATACGACACTATCTAATCAGTACAGACGGTACCCGTGTCCTTAACTCTAAGAGGAAGACAAACAGAACTACCTCGGTTTATAGAACGTAAAAGTTGTTTGAGGTTCCCCTACGATTACGATGACTGGGTACCTGGTGTGAAACTTGTAGACGACAGGTCACTACCCGTGAGTGGTGATAACACTGATGACTTGTGAACTTTACTCCACTCCGATCTGACTCTACACGAAAGTCACATTTTGGATATGGTTTAAGTTTCTGAACCCTCTTTCTTTTCTTTTCTTACACTACATTAAATAATGTCTTGTACGTCTTAACAATTTATAACTTTAATATTACAAACCCTATATGACCCATTTTATTTTATAAGATAATTCCAATTAAAGTGGGAAAAAATAAAAAATTTTATACTAATCTAATTCAGATTAAATAAAAAGGGGAACAAATATGAAAACCACGATAATAGATTCTTTGACGACGAATCAGGTTCCAGGGTTTCTAAGTGAAGATACAAAAGAACATTCTCAAAATATCAAAATCGAAATATAAATCCACAGACTAAGTGAAAAAATATTTTAAGAACCGACGTGGTTCACCGTATATCTTGGAGTGAAGGGACTGGTCCCTGACTTGAGTACAAGGGACGTCACCTTCTGTCTCATGATTGGTGTGGGTTTTTTTACTGATCTTTTAAATGTTAATCCATACACTGATCGTATCATAAAAAGAATTTTCTTCTTTTTTCGTCGAAACACTCTATGTCAAGTGTATAGTATATTAAGAGGGTCAATTTGATAAGCTAAGTCACTCAAACCCGTATTAAGTAAAATATACACATATATATATATATATATATAGATATAGATTTTACCGTTTAAATGTACACATTTTGTTTTAAACGTAAAATTAGCAAAGTTTAAATGTTAAGTAACCACAATTGACTTAAGTGTCACGACACGTTAGTAATGGTGATAAAGTATTTGGAGAAACAGTGAGACTTGTCTTTGAGATATTGGTACTTTATCATTGAGAGATAAGGGAGGGGAGGAATCGAAGATTAGCGAGTAGATATAAGATAGAGATACTACAAACGGAGCCCTTCCGTTACCGTGGGATGAGGTCATGAGAACGGACCTTTTAGGGTACCTGCCCCCTCGGACGATCCGACGTCAGGTACCACGGTGTTTGTCAGTCTGTGGTAACTCGCTGAAGTGAAAGTGAAAAGTGAAGGCACGTAACCTCTTCCTTTACCGTTGGGTGAGGTCACAAGAACGGACCTTTTAGGGTCCCTGTCTCCTCGGACCACCCGACGGTAGAGACCCCAGCGTGTCTCAGTCTGTACTGACTTCACTGAATCGTCGTCGTACTACAAACGGATAAGATCTACAAAGTTTATTCACCTTCGTATGTGAACAGTAAAAAAGAAACCGAAGAAATAAATCGTATTATAAAAGTTCCAAGTAAGTGTGACATCGTATATAGAACTTTCAGGAGTCGTATTCTTTTTTTAAAAAACCATTGATACATACCACAGTCTGTAATTGATCTTAAAACCCGAAGGGACCACCGAGTATACCATTTCTTGGACGTACGTTAAACGTTCTGGACCCAAGTTAGGGACCCAACAATTCAAGGGGACCTCCTCCCGTACCGTGGGTAAGGTTATAAGAACGGATCTCTTAGGGTACCTGTCTCCTCAGACCGTCCGATATCAGGTACCCCAGTGTTTGTCAGTCTGTGCTGACTCGCTGATTCGTGTCGTGTCGAGTGCCACTAATAAAACTCTATGTATGTTTATAGTTTCGTAATACAACATGTGGACTTTGATTATGTTAAAACACACAATTAATAAAGAGTTAAATTTCTTTAACTCCAGACACAAACACTATGGTACTAGTTCTCAATTTCTACATTCCAGACATCAACGATCGTCCCATACGAGAGACTGTTAGGTACCTTCTCTAACTCTTCGACTATGTTACACCGGAGTAATCCGAGGTGATAAAGGTTAAGAAAATTCACTAGATTGACTTATATATTAGGTACACCCTTCTTCGAAAACTCTGAAGTTTGGTTGATAGGTCATCTATAAGAAAAATCAGAAACATAATTCATTGAAAACCTAAACCACAGACACAGAGTTTCATCTGGTGATAACGACAGGACAGGGAAGTAAGTCAGAGTATCTAACTTTAGGAAACTGAGTGAACTTAGAAAGAAATTTTCGACTCACTAGAAATGGTCCCCAAAACAGACTAGAGAAAAGACTGTGTAAATTATATGACGTATGATTATTGGCTGAAGATAGTTGGATGTACGTTCCTTAACTTATGTGAACAATTTATATTGAATTTATAGTTCACTCTTTTACCATTCTCCTGAATTTTCTCTAGATTAAGGTAAGAATTGACAACTTCTCCTCCTTTGTTTCGGGTCCAGGATCTTATTGAAACGACTTCCAAACAGTTTGTGGGATTAAAAGAGTGTGGGCTCCTTCCTGGTGGAGGTGGGTCACCGAAGAATAAGACTTTCGAATTCGTATTTAGTAGAGTTTTCTGTTAAATTTCGTTTACAAAACGGTGGTAATTGTACCCGGTTGTCTGTGAAAACGTCTTGGTATAGGTAATCTTTCGTTTCTGGTCATTCGACTAACGACTCTCGGACGACCAACCCTTCCGATGATGTAGAGTAAACGACTGACAGGTTCGACGACTAACTCAGATTTCGTTATTGGAGGACCTCGACAAAAGTACAAAATGGAACACATCTTTAACCAATCGTTGTCGTTGTCGGTAATTTAAACAAAGGGATACTAAAAACTACTTTGTTTTTATTTGTATATTTTGTAGATTTATGAACTGTCCACTAGACCAGTAGGGTTTTCCTTCCAAACTTACGTGTTGTGTAGGATGAACTTGAATTGGTTATGGAGAGACAGAGTCACAAATAGAAACGGTATGTAGTTTGACCTTCGGTCCACCTGTCTACCTTTATAATCGTACTTCTATAACAAAGTGACTAATTAACGAACCGGAACTTTTTTTTCGGTAAAAGAGAAAATTAGACCTCATAGGTATTTCTTCGATAACGAAATCTTTAAATTAGGTTATCATACAAACCTCAAGTTTTCATTAAAGAGTAAAAAACTTGTTTAAATTTACGGTGTTTTATCCCCCCTTTAGTTCATTTAATACTATGTAAGTGTACTATGTCTCAAAAGTGATTTAATATATTAATTTCATATTAGACATATAGTATATATTAATTTGATATTTTATATTTTACCTGAATATTAGACAGTATATTTCACTTCATTCAGTCTGTCTCTTTTGATTTATAGATTTTTCTACCAAGTAGGGGCACCACCTAAGTACAGTTACAAACCCTTTTGGCTATGTTATAACATTTCATTTTTTTCAAAAAATTAATTTTTTTTTATTTTTATTTTTCTACCAAGTCTATTCTGGTAAACGTCCAGTCCTTATCTCTGTCTGTACCTCTTTCCTGTACAGCTGTACGCCCTTTCCCCTCTCACTCTACGTGACCTCTCGTCCTAACTGTATATATGTGATAGCAGACATTTTGTCTCGAACACCCTTCGACGATATATTGTATCCCTCGAGTCGGCCTACGAAACACTACCTCGTCCCACCTTCCCTACCCTCCCCTCAAGTTCTGTCTCACTTATCGACTAAGTGAAGCAAAATGTCGTCTTTGTATTTGACATTTCGTTAATATAAGGCTATTTTTACTATTTTTAACGTTTTATATAATGGAATATTAATTCAATATTCTATTATTTTTGATGTTTTTATCGTTGGTGTTATCTCAGGTATGACAAACGGTCCGTGATACGGTTTGTTATTTACTCTTAATATTGTCAGGACACTCTTTCCACCACAATAATAGTGTGTGTATGTGTGTGTGTGTGTCTGTGTGTGTTTATTTTTGGAACTTATTTTTCTTTTCGCGGTTTAACACTTGTCATAAATGAAATTCCTATCCACCAATAAAAAATGACACACGATACTAAAAGATTTAAAAGATATTATATCAATAAGTGAAATTCTAAGTAATTTTAAAAAGGATAGAAATTTTGACTTAAGTACTTTACTCTGCGTTGTCAGAGAAATTTTAAAACACACCACACCTTCTTCAGGTTTCATTCGTTCTAATATTATAAACTTGTTGGTAATATAACCCAAAAACCGAGGAAAATGTAATATAATTATAGACAATGTTATAAACGGAACACTAGCGAACCTACTTTGTGTATATGAAAGTTCTTGTAGTCCTTCTTGAAGAACGTAGATGGGGTGGGGGGTTTAATCGAAAACGAATAGACACCTTTACGGGTCTTAACAGTAGTAAAACATTAGTCAAGATACCGTTACAGGGACCCTTTTTATTGAGAAGAAGAGGACTTTACGAATATCAAAGGTTCTACAACTGAGCCACCAAGAGTCGGTCCCACTAAAACGGGGGTTCCTTGTCGACCGTCTCAGTCCACCACTGTAGTCGCTGACAGAGCTGACGTCTCCCCATGATGACGATTGGTTCGATGTTATGTCTTCTATCGGGGTGGGGGTAAAGGGATTTTTTCGTAATAGGGTGGGTTTGTACTTTACACGTCTATAATTTATTGACACTCAATTTCACAGTCGATACTCTTCTTTCTGTATAAGATGGGACCCTGTGGTGTCTGGTCCCAAAATCTACCTTTGACCACTTTATCTCTATTTGGGTCTCATCTTTCTCCTTCCTTTCTTCTGAGTCTTTCCATTTAAAACCATATCGGTCTAAAAGAGGAGATGTTTGGTCTTTACACTGAAACGTCCTCAAGGGACTCGGAATAAAGGTGTGGACAAGTCACTCTTTTTATTAATGTTAAAAGAGTATTACTCAGAACACCCCTTTTTTTTTTTTTGTTCCTATATTTCTCAGAATGTTTATGTCAACGTTGAGATCGATCACTCGTACTTGATGGGAGAGTCATCTCATCCGCCACACAGTCAGAGTATATCGGTCACTCGGGCGTTAGTCATCACTACTACCACTACTATTGTTACTACTACCTCCACGACTGCTACGGTGACTACTATAGTAACCACTACTACCGTCACAACTAAAAGTGGCACCGAATAGTACGGGATTGGAAATGTGGTTATATCTGACGTCTGGTAGTCTTCATCTCTACTGTTCCGAAGATCAAAAATTACAGAGTCTTGCTTAAATAAGATAAGCAATCACATCCTTATATTTCTCTTAATTGAGTAATGAGTTCTCTTACTAGTGGTTCCTCGTCATTCTTAAGACACCTGTCTTTTTTCTCGACACTCCTATGTAGTTTCTCATTTACGTTTGTCTCGGGTTCTGAGTCGTAGACTATAAAGGTTACCCTTTACTAAAATGGTTTCTTATGACGACTCCATTTAAGTGACGATACCAGTTAAAGAAAGATTATATCTTTAATTCACCTTTATCTTTTATCTCGAAGTCACCTCAGAACTTCCGTTTATTTGATTTTAATTTTTACTTTCAATTGATAAGTAAGTTGACGAGCCCTGTATTCCACTAGTGACCTGATTATTTAATCAAAGTACTGAACCGTGTTGGTAAAGTTTTGGAATTAATACAATTTCTCGTACCGGTAAAATTAATAGTCTAAGGAAACCGATAAAAGTTATATTAAAAACTATACTCAAGTAAAAAAATTTTTAGGACATCTAAGAGTATACTTCAAGTTCCTCGAACAGTGAATTACTACTGAGAACTTTCCTCAAGTCCCGTTCCTTATCTAACTCAGTAGAGATGGACAGGTAGTGGGTACACAAAAAGTTATCGACGGGTGAGTAAGGTGGAGGTTGAACTTCCGAGAACCTTAGGAAACGAGTTGTCAAGACAGAAAGGTCCAACCACGATGTTACAGGTCTACGAAAGTAGTCGTTTACATGTCGAGAAGAATGACATTATACAACCCTCACAAATCTGACGATTAGAGTGGTAAATTAGTATAATCAAATAGAAGGACTTAACGAGTAGAACAAATAAGAGGTAAGGTAAAGGGTGCAAAAGAAAACAGAAGTTCCAGATTTGTGTTCAGGACGGAGAAAAGGGGTGAATTTGACGATGGTAAGACTGACAAGAAAGAAAGAGACAGGGTGTATCGTGTATGGTATATTTGACTGTATAGACACGACATCGCCGACATAGAACTGTTAATCTTATATCACAGAATTCGGTACGACCGGACCCAATTATAACCCTAAGACTTCCTGTGAATGATCTATATATATAAACCCGTTTAATGATTGTAAAAGAAACGGAACCAAAGGAGTAGACATCTATCCCTATTACCATCGTAAATGGAGTTTTATATATTTCTTAAAAATTTACGGACTGTATGTTTTTTTACCCCCGAAGGGTCCACCGTGATCATCATTTCTTAGATGAACGGTTACGTCCTCTGTACTCTCAGAGTCAAAGATAGGGTCTCAACCCTGCTAGGGGACCTCCTCCCGTACCGTTTGGTGAGGTCATAAGGACGAACCTATTAGGGTACCTGTCTCCTCGGACCGCCCGACGTCGGTCAACCCAGCGTTGTTCAACCTGTACTGACTTCGTTGAATCGTACGTGTGTACGTATCTTTCTTATGTCAACAATTGACAGTACGATGTCTCCCATAATAAGGTGACTCACAAATGAACAGAGAGGTTAACCCAACATTCAGGACACCCTATTCCTGTCATCGTCTACATCACACTGTTCAGGATCTTGTACTTGCGTGGTAAATGATTTCGGGGTCAAGAGAGGAATAATAACAGTAGAGTATAATGTCTCTTCCTTTGACCCCGAATCCTTACACATCTAAGTTATAGTGTATAGAGACCACGTTTTCATTCCCAATTTGGGTAATTACAATGTGAAGTTTCTGAATGAGAGAATTGTGGAGATATTATAGGGGGACGGAAGAGAAATATATTGACGTGACTTATGTAGTTTACATATTGTTCACAAATAACTACTAATAATAAATTCGACACAAATGAATAATATTATAACTTGTTATGTGTTGTTTATATATGATAAAACCATAAAAATTATAGAATTTTTAATGACATTTATTCTAAGAATGAGTCTCCAAATTATATCCAAAAGAATTCATATCTTACAAATGGTGTATTTATAAGGATCTACCATATATACCTCGTTTTGGTGCCTAAATTTCACTTCTAGACTCGTTTGGAGGCATAATGACCTTACTCGGAAAACTTTTTTTGTATTACATAGTTCTTGGTATTCCTTTCACGATTTTCGTTACCAACGAAACGAATTACCTCGTTCAGGATTCACAAACCGCAATGGGAATTATCATCAGTCATTTTGTCAAAGGTCATTTTGAATTCGCTCCTTTAATTAGGGTATTATTGTCGTACGTACGTCCAATCCGAGTTCATTATCGTCACACTATCGTACTTCTTTTCTCTGAAATTAAACACGAAATCTTATATAACCCACCCACTTGACGTCTGTGACTTACACTCAATAACAAATCAGTTAAAATAATGAATCGCCATTAAAACTTTTATGTTATTATTCATTCAGAATATGTTGGATTTTGATAGTTTACTATCAAAAAGTTAGGTTTACGATGACATTAGTTAGTAAAAGTTAGTTATACATAACCTGTGGATGATAAAACATGGTCCTTGAAACGACGATCCGAGACTCCTATGGTTTAACATTCAGTTACATCAAGAATAGGAGTTCTTCGAGTGTCTTCTCACTCTCTCTACTCGTCTATTTATTATAAAATTAATATTGTACTACAATTTTCAAGATAGACTGTGTCTGACGACATCCACGTGTTTTCGGTAAAGTAAAAAGAAGACCCTTGTGTCGATCTCGTGTAAAGGGTCTGTGGGAACATCTATTCATACCAGTTCCCTTACTCAAGAACGGTTACCTTAGACCTATCTTTTAAACTGTGAAGACAGGGTATCTTTGGTACGTGTCCAAAATAAGAGAGAGTACAGGAGTGGACGACTATTTATCTTGAGACTCTTGAAGTACCGACCGTCTCGGTGTCCTACCTTCTTTGCAAGTACAGTCTTTGAGACGAGTGGTCCGACAGACGTCTCATGAGTGTGACTTACGAATGGACTCATCCTTTATTATAAATAACGTATTTTGGCAACTATAGATCCCCAACAAACAATACCGTTAATCGGATGAGAAAGATAATGTATAAGAGATGTCTTTTCTACTAACGTACACGGGTTCTATATGTTTTCTCCTTCCTCGATGTAGATGGACCTAGTGTCAGATCTCCCTTTTGTGTTTGACCTGGAAATCCCGGTGGAAGAGAGATATTACCTGTTCAATTTTCACGAGTCCCTCCCTGAAGGTACCACCAGGTCCCAAATTCTGAACCGAAAGGTTACGTCCCCCACACCCAAACTAGGGACTAGTCCCTTGATTCTAGGGTGAACGAAGTGCCGGTGTTTTCGTTCTGTATTTTGTACTTTGTTATCACATTGTTTTGAGTTATTTCTGAAAATTTTACTAGGGTGTAATTATCAGGAAATTTTTACGAAGTCAAGTCAAATCAAGTCAGCGAGTCAGTACAGGCTGAGAAACGCTGGGGTACTTAGTGTCGTGAGGTCCGGAGGGACAGGTAGTGGTTGAGGGCCTCAAGTGAGTCTGAGTACAGGTAGCTCAGTAGAGTAGGAGACAGCCGGGGAAGAGGAGGACGGGGGTTAGGGAGGGTCGTAGTTTCAGAAAAGGTTACTCAGTTGAGAAGTGCACTCCACGGGTTTCATGACCTCAAAGTCGAAATCGTAGTAAGGAAGGTTTCTTTAGGGTCCCGACTAGAGGAAGTCTTACCTGACCAACCTAGAGGAACGTCAGGTTCCCTGAGAGTTCTCAGAAGAGGTTGTGGTGTGAAGTTTTCGTAGTTAAGAAGCCGCGAGTCGAAAGAAGTGTCAGGTTGAGAGTGTAGGTATGTACTGATGACCTTTCCCTATCGGAATAGGTAGGAAAATTCAGAATGGATTTTACTCCATACCAAGACGAAACGAGAAAGATCTGGACCTGTGACGTCTTAACACATGAATGTGCATTTTTGCATTCGGTTAGTCTCCGTACTAGATCACTCGACGAATGTAATTCTCTTTTTAACGACTCCAGTACCGAGAGTCCTACCGTACGGGGAACGACTCCGTTCGCTCACGAATACACTCTGCCACTCTCATCAAGTGACCGACATCCAACTCTGAAAACAATGGCCTCTTCTCTGTGCTAAACGTGAGTGTGGAAAATGGTAGGTATCATTGTACTACGTTGATAAGATACCTGAAGTAGTCGTGTTAAATGATGAGGTCCTTAGAGAACTGTTCTTCTATTATTAACGTTTTTTGACATAACAAGTACGATCCTTGAAAGACTCGTCATGTAGTTGAGAAATAATCTTTCGACTTTACTGTTAAGTGGGAAGTCCCAAAATACTGGGAAGTTGAGTTGAAAGAGTGAACGATAGATGGTTAGGATTCATCAATTCTCACACCAGAAATATGTGGCCGTTAGTTCAGAGAAGTCACTTTCTAGGTAGAAGTTTTTACAGTTATTTATAGGACTGTTACAAGGGGAGGGGGTAGATTCTTCGATGATTTTGAGACCGTCCCATTGTTCCAGGAGGAAAGATGTCATTGATTATTTGAGTTGAAACAAAAGAGTTACTGAACAGGCCTACTAGATAACCATAGGACTCCGAAGACATTGTTTAATGGTGTTTGACCCATCGAATTTTCTTGTCTTTAAGTAACAGAGTGTTGAGACCCACGTTCTTTAGAGGATAGTTCCACAACCGTCCCAGTACGCGAAAGACTTTTGAGACTTTCTTAAAGAAAAAACTGATAAGGATCGAGGACCATCAACGGTTGTTAAGGACTGTGAGAAACCGAACACCGTTGTTGAAGTTAGGCACAAAGACAGAAGTGTATCGTAGAAGGGAAACATAGAAACAGGTTAAAGAGAGGACAATATTACTATAATATCGGATTGGGCTATATTCTCACTCACGATTCAGTGAAGTCAGTACAGGTTGAGCAACGTTAGGATACCTGACCTCGGGTGGACCGAGGAGACAGGTGCCCTAAGAGGTCCGTTCTTGTGTCCTCACCTAATGGTACGGGAGGAGGTTCCCTAGAAGGAGTGGATCCCTGACTTGGACACAAAGAATACAGAGGACGTAATCTTCGATCCAAGGAATGGTGATCACGATGGACCCTTTAGGTTAGGTTATACTGAAGTAGATTTGACCTAATGTAAATGTTTCTGAGATAAATATTTATTCCAATATTGGTGTTCAAATCTCACTTACACTCACTTAAACCCTCTCTTGTGATGAGTTGGTCACGTCTACAAAACATCTCGGTCTTAAAATGAAGAGAGAAGTATAATCTTACTAATTTTGTAGAGAACGACAACTATCTTAGAGAACCAAAAGAAAATTAAAAATTTTAATTAAATAGATAAAATTAACCTTCGATTAATGAAATGTTATAACATCATCAAAAACGGTATGTAACTGTACTTAGTCGGTACCCACATGTACACAGGGGGTAGGACTTACGGGGAGAGGAGGGAGGGGTAGTGTAGGGAGTCCCAGTAGGGTCACGTGACCGGGACTCGTGGGACAGAGTACGTAACTTGGACCTGACCACTAGATAAAGTGTATACCATTATGTGTACAAAGTTACGATAAGAAAGTTTAGTAGGGTGGGAGTAGAAGAGGGTGTCTCAGGTTTTCAAACAAGAAATTTAGAGACAGAGAAAACGACAGAGTGTATGTGCCAGTAACAAGACAAGTCAAGTCAGTGAGACAACACAGACTGAGAAACGCTGGGGTACTCGGCGTCGTGTGGTCCGGAGGGACAGGTAGTGGTTGAGGGTCTCAGGTGGGTTTGGGTACAGGTAGTTCAGTCACTACGGTAGGTTGGTAGAGTAGGAGACAGTAGGGGAAGAGGAGGAAAGGGTCGTAGTCCCAGAAAAGGTTACTCAGTCGAGAAGCGTAGTCCACCGGTTTCATAACCTCAAAGTCGAAGTCGTAGTCTGGAAGGTTACTTGTGGGTCCTGACCAGAAGAAATCCTACCTGACCAACCTAGAGGAACATCAGGTTCCCTGAGAGTTCTCAGAGGAGGTTGTGGTGTCAAGTTTTCGTAGTTAAGAAGCCGTGAGTTGAAAGAAATATCAGGTCGAGATTGTAGGTATGTGCTGATGACCTTTTTGGTATCGGAATTGATTTACCTGGAAACAACTGTTTCATTATAGAGACGGAAAATAATACGACAGATTTAACCAGTATTGAAAGGAAGGTTCCTCATTCGTAGAAAATTAAAGTACCGACGTTAGTGGTAGAGGTCACTAAAACCTCGGGTTATTTTATTTCAGTCGGTGACAAAGGGGTAGATAAAGGGTACTTCACTACCCTGGCCTACGATACTAGAAACAAAAGACTTACAACTCGAAATTCGGTTGAAAAAGTGAGAGGAGAAAGTGAAAGTAGTTCTCCGAGAAATCAAGAAGAAGTGAAAGACGGTATTCCCACCACAGTAGACAATAACTATAAAGAGGGCCGTTAGAACTAAGGTCGAACACGCAGAAGGTCGGGTCGCAAAGAGTACTACATGAGACGTATCTTCAATTTATTCGTCCCACTGTTATATGTCCCACTGTTATATGTCGGAACTGCATGAGGAAAAGTATAAACCTTGGTCAGACAACAAGGTACAGGTCAAGATTGACAACGAAGGACTGAACGTACATCAAAAGGTTCTCCGTCCAGTCCACCAGACCATAAGGGTAGAGAAAGTCTTAAAAGGTGTCAAATAACACTAGGTGTGTCAGTTTCCGAAACCGTATCAGTTTATTCGTCTTTATCTGTAAAAAGACCTTGAGAGAACAAAAAAACTACCAGGTCGTCTACAACTGTTAAACTAAAGACTAAGGAGACGGAAAAGATTTTGGTCGAACTTGTAACAATGGTAGAAAGATTTAAGGTATATATACACAATTATATGACGTAACCACAAAAAGAAAGTCTGAATGAAGTGAGTCATATTATCCGAGGTTAAGGTAGGTGGAGTAATCTTGACTATGTTTACGTAAGAAAAATTATCGATTCATTATAAGGTAACACATATACATAGTGTCAAAAGAATAGGTAAGTAGACGGTCACCTGTAGATCCAACGAAGGTACAGTATCGACAACATTTGTCACGACTTTACTTGTCACCCTATGTGTACAGAGAAAGTTCAGACCAAAGGAGTCACACATACGGGTCGTTACCCTAATGACCCAGTATACCCTCAAGATAAAGGTCAAAAAATTCCTTAGAGATGTGATAAGAGGTATCACCGACATGATCAAACGTAAGGGTGGTTGTCACATTGTCACAAGGGAAAAGAGGTATGGGAGTCTCCAATTTCGTAGACGGAAAGTTATGTCCTCTGGACCCAAGTTAGGGACCCACCCCTTCTAGGGGACCTCTTCTTTTACCGTTGAGCGAGGTCATAAGAACGGACCTCTTAGGGTACCTGTCTCCTTGGACCACTCGATGTCAGGTGTCCCAGCGTTTCCCAGCCTGTGCTGACTCGTCGAAGTAAAAGTGAAAGTGAAAGTGAAATAAGACTGGAGACACTCTACCACGTAGTAATACCAAATTAAACGTAAAGAGACTCTTAGAGAACAAAAATTTAATCTGAATTTTAAGTCTTCGGTGAGTTCTCTTTATGAGACGAATTTAAACGTAATTCGACTTTTACTGACCGTAATCTCAGAAAGGTCTTCCGTTTAAAATGTCTCCTACCATCTCTCCCTTACTTTCCGATTTCTCGTGGGTTGTCTTAAGATCTTTATAATGTACGCGAGTACACGTGTGTGTGTGTGTGTTTGGGTAATTTTTAAACCGGTTTTTATGATTATGATTAAGATCCTGGTTATAAAATAGGGGAAAACCAGATGGGACTACTTTCTTAATGTTAGAATTTTACAACTATAAACTCTGAGTGTTACACCCGAAGGGACCACCGAGTCTCCAATTTCGTAGACGGACGTTACACCCTCTGGACCCAAGTTAGGGACCCAGTCCTTTTAGGAGACCTCTTCCTTTACCGTTGGGTGAGGTCATAAGAACGGACCTTTTGGGGGTACCTGTCTCCTCGGACCACCCGATGTCAGGTGTCCCAGTGTTTCTCAGCCTGTGTTAACTCGGTGAAGTGAAGTGAAATGAAGTGCGTTACATAGGAATCCATCAGGTCGGAAATGTACATTAATGAAACCTCTCTCTACTGTGTGATTCCATAACATGTTGTATTTTTAAAATCATCCTAAGAAATTGTCTATTGGTCAATAGTCTTTACAGTCACACTTTTTCAGTCTTCTTCCGGGATTGTTATGTCTTTGGGGATTTTCTCGATTTTAATAGTATAAATAAAAACTAACTTTATATCAACTAAACATTATAACACAATCGAAATTCCCATGTTGTGTCACTAAGGCAAAAAACGTCTAATGTAAAATAGTATCTAATATTGTTTCGTAGTCCATAAGAATCGAAGAACCCCTCCTTCCGTGATACCCTCTGTGAGGACTAGTGACTGTATGTTCATCCCAAGGAATCTTAATTTTGTAGTGTTTCGTTTAGTTAATAAATAGTGATAAATAAATTAAATACAAACTGACGAGACCCAGAAGTAACGATGTACACCCGAAATAAAATAACGTCGTTCACACCCGATGAGAAACAACGTCACGAGTCCTAAAAGTGACTTCACCTAAGAAAACAACACCGAGGGCCCAAGATCTCAGGTCCAAGTCATCAACACCACGCACCCAAATCAGTGAGGAGTCTGACACCTTCGAAGGACCTGACCCCTAGCTTGGGTACAGGGGATATAACCGTTCGTCTAAGAATTGGTGACTTCCTTCCTTCAGGATAGTTATGAAAAAATACATAGACAGATTACGTTCACGATAGTTATGAAAAACATACATACACAGATTACGGATCACAATAGAAATAAGTAAAGTTAAGAAAAATTTATGAAGGACTCATGTGGGCACCACCTAAGTACAGTTACATACCGTTTTGGTTATGTCATGACATTTCATTTTATTTCATTTTTATTTTTATTTTTTTTAATTTATGAAGGACTTAAAAAGGTATTCATGACTTATAACTTAAAAACTTTTAACAAATACTAAGTTTACAGATATTTTTAGTGGATACTCAAGTCGTTTCCAGTTAGAATGATGTGGTTCTTCAGGACGGTTTACTAGGAACGTTCACCTCTTCTTATTTGTGAGTCGTCTAGGAACTAATTGGGCAAGTGACTAAGATGACGTGTTTTGAAGACGTAGTTTTTGACTCCGTTTTAAACGAGTACTAATTAGTATGTCTACACTCTCAACTTGGTATTTCTTCTGACTCACGGTTTCTTGACTACGAAAGCTTAACACCACGACCTCTTCTGAGAACTCGTAGGGAACCTTTCGTTCCTCTAGTTTGGTCAGTTAGGATTTCCTTTAATTGGGACTTATAAGTAACCTTCCTGACTACTACTTTGAGATTATGAGACCGATAGACTACACTTCTCGGTTGAACAGCCTTTTCTGGAACTGTGACACTTTCTGACTCCTGTCTACCTCTACCACCGTTGTCTCCTCCTTTACCAACTTATCGTAGTGGTTGAGTTAACCGTTCTCAAATTCGTTTAAGACCCTCTATCCCTTCCTGTCCCTTCGAACCACACAACGTCAGGTACCCCACCGTTTCTCTACCTGTACTGAATCACTGGTTTGTTGTTATAATCGAATATCGACTATAAAGATCAAACAGATTTTTGACAGTAAAAGGAGAAAATTTTAGATTTTGTATAATGGAAGGGACTCTAAAATTTTACAGAAAATACAAGGTATTCGATAGTGTCATTTCACTCGAAAAAAGGGATTTTCATATGTATGTCTCAAAATAGAGTTTATTTTATTTTAAGACATTAATACAGAAACATAATACATAAAGTACAAACCCGAACCTATTTTCAAAAAAGAGAACTGATTTTTTGCATATTGATTGGACTCAAGATCAAGAGAAAACCTCTATAAATAAATCAGGAACGGTTAATTTTTCTTTAAGAAGAAGATATCTTAAAACAATGTTATTATATACTCTTGTATATATAAAATAGTTATATTAGGTACGTTATTTATACACATACACTCCACTTTCAACGAGTCAATACAGGCTGAGAAACACTGGGTACCTGATACGTCAGGTACTTTAAGAGGTCCGGTCTTATGACCTCACCCATCGGAAAAGGAAGAAGTCCCCTAGAAGGGTTAGGTCCCTACCTTGGGTCCAGAGGACGCTACGTTCACCTAAGAAATGGTTGACTTGGTGGTCCCTTCAGGTTTATACAAATACCTATAAGTGTCAAGTTTCACGGATTCTTTTACCTTTAATGGATAAAATTGATTGGTAAATCACCAATTCGTATACTCAGGGTATCGGTTTAGTGAACTCAAAATTAGTTTTCGTTCAACACAATGAAATCTATTTCGTAAATTGAAGAGACACGGGGTCTAATGACTTCTAAATGGTTTAGTTAGGTACGTTTCACGACTCAGTACAAACTCTGTGTCATTCTCAGGTGATTTATGGTACATAATTACAATACTAATGACAAGAGACTCCGTTGTTTACCTGTTTGTATTTCATGGACAGAACTCTGCAAGCTCCGGACCACATCTTTCCAACTGGTTTTCCATTGATTAGTTATGATGTTCTAGATGAAACGATGTACAGTTTCCTTTATTCCACGGACTTCACTAGTTCCGAAGTAAAACTTGAACCCTGAGTTTACTCCGGGCCTTCTTACTCATCCGTACCGATTCACTAATCCTCTTACTTTTCGTAAGTTCCCTTGTCAGATATCGTACTTTCAATCGTACTTCCGTTCTTCCCTGTTAAATAAATAAACTGCTCCTCTGTAAAAAAATCTTGTCTAAAAGTGATAACTTCTGTCAGTTTCTGACTTCATTGTCCTGGGATTATGTTCTCTGGGGACTTTTAACCCGATTCTACAAACTAAGAATTACCAAACACAAATACTTTCTCTATCCATTGTTATCATCCGGACTGAACCCTCCCCGACTAATAACTGTAGAATAGGGACGTATTTAAGTTGACAGTTAGTCCATAGTTACAGTAATTCAATATATAAACCAGTAAAACGTATAGTACTTGTTTTAAAAAAGATGTCTCAACTTGGATCGGAATTGTGATGTCACTGTAAACTAATTACTACATATTTTTCATGTCTACTACTATCTTATTACTAATTTCGATCCGAGATGAGAGTTCCTTGGGTTTCAGGTCACTTTCACCAATTTGACTAGTTACGGTTCATGTTCGTCACAGTAGACTCTCTCGATTTTGTGTGATTGTCAAGTCTTCACCCTTCCCTGTGTCTAAGGACTCTTATGGACCATTCTACTACCTGTCTTGTGTCTGAATCGAAACTTTCTATAAACTTTTACCACCTACTTTATAAGGTTCTACTCTCTTGACTTACTTGTATCCTTTGAGGACCCGTTGTTAAGTCACACCGATTTCGTTCCGAGTCTAAGTTAAGGACCCAGGTCTTTTAGGGGACTTCCTCCTTTACCGTTGGGTGAGGTCATAAGAACGGACCTCTTAGGGTACCTGTCTCCTCGGACCGGCCAATGTCAGTGCTTCTCAACCTGTGCTGACTCACTGACTCGTACGTGTGTGTTTCGTGCCGAAAGGGTTTGAGTCTTTGAGAAAAGATTCCATCAATCTCCATACACTTTATCATTAGATACTAGGGAACCAATTGGGATCCTTTTGTGACCCAATTTGTTTTACCTTTGACCAAGAAATAATTTTCTAAAGAGTCTTGAAAACTCTATGATTAAACGTAAAATTTATATGTCGGTAATTATTTGAATAAAATGATACTTTAAGTGAAGGAAGACTTTTATCAAATCTCCTGATTACAAATCAGTTATATTGTAACATTTCACGAACAAGTCTTATCTCTATCCCTTACGAATCCCCTAGACTACAGTCTTCTGAATCTCAACTCGATTACTTAAGACTGAAAGTAAGTCATCCAAAGTCTTTTAGTTTAGTCATTCCCTTTGGTTACAAACGGACACGTTTAACTAAGTAATATCATACATAAGTTTTGTAACGTGACCAGTTAACCCTCAGTAAGAATAAGAGTTCGTATGATTGGTCTCTTTTTAACTCTCCTTAAACGGTTATATGGGTAACACTATAAGTTTACTAGTATTCGGTCGTAACATTTACACCCACCCGTTGTCGTACAAAACCTCTATCGTCGTCCTCTTATTCGGACCTTTGGACTAATTTTCGTTAAAGAATACGGAAACGTAGGGGTTGGTAAAGTAAAGGTGTAAATACAAAATATCCGAAGGGTCCATCGTGATCACCATTTCTCGGACGGACGGTTACGTCTTCTGTATTCTCTGTGTCCAAGTTAGGGACCCAACCCTTTTAGGGGACTTCTTCCCGTACCGTTGGGTGAGGTCATAAGACTGGACCTCTTAGGATACCTGTCTCCTTGGACCACCCGATGTCAGGTATCCCAGTGTTTCTCAGTCTGTACTGACTTCGTTGAATCGTTCGTACGTGATTCTGTTATGTTCATTATACTATTATATTATATACCCTTTCTTAAAAGTCAAGACATTGTTTTTGTACGAGACATCTTTAGGTATAAAAACATAGTAAAAGAAATAATAATAAGAGACTTATATGGTGACTAGACAGATACTTTTATCTCACTCACCTAAGATCGGAAACTATATGGATGGTTTGATGTCCATTGATCCTTTGGTCCTTCGACTTCGGCCAGTAAAATCCGAAATTCTTACGAAGTTTTTATACCCTGGTTTATAAACGTTTCCTCGAACTCGAGGAATTTTCTTTCTACGTTGTACGAATCGAGTGTAAAGTTTTTTGAACCTTTTAATTTAACTAAATTTCTCCTTAAAAGAGGGGTCCTCTTAGATAAATGCGTCGTAGATGAAAGTAAAGAGAATATGAGGTACTCAGTAGTCCTTCATTGTGTTTCAGTGTGTTCTTGTGCCTCAGGAGGACCCTAAAACTTTGTTTACCTAAACTTTGACAAGTCAACTAGGATGGGTCTCCTACTATATATGTCCTTAAATCGTATTCCTCTCAAACTAGTCACGTTAATTTACATTGGTAACGTGAACACCTTGGATCTTGTTTTACAACGTCACACTAAATACTCCGGTCTCACCCACCTAAAGTAATTAAGTTTCTGAACGATAGAACGTAGAAACGGTACACCAATTACAATGATGGTAAAATTACCACGAACGTTCGTTAGATGGTCACTTTAGTCTTTGTATAACAACTGGAAAAGAATTTAAATAACTCACAAATGATACACGGATACTGTCATACTCGGTGACTCTCAAGTCTACACTCACCCTTAGTGAGGTCGAAGAAATTTTCTGTTAATTTTGGAGCCGTATTCAGGAAATACAATCTTCGTTCGGACCCCCGGATGTACTCGAGTACTCTCTGTCCGATACGGTAGAGTAACAAACCTTCTCTACTTGACATTCACTCAAGACTTCCTAATCTACCTCAATCGACCCGTCTTGACCCTCGTCCGGGTCCTCCATCGTTCTCGGCACCAGGGACTTGGTCTACTCCCGAATGTAATCTTCTTCATATTCGTCAGAGAGACTAAGAAGACGACTAAAACTATTAAATCTACAAGATATTGAAACTTCTGTATTCTCGAGTCTTTTTCGCAGTGGACAGTTCCATCCCTGGTACCCTAAATGAAACTTCCTGTTCTTCTGTATGATTTTACAAAAACTCGTTTCGTTCCTTTTATCTTATTATTAGTAAATGGTAAATCCCGGTGGGTCGTAAATAGAGGGGAAGGATTGTTGTGAGGTTACAGGGAGAACCCCTACTGGAGACAGAGTGACACATGTTGAAATCTCTAACATTAAGGTTAAAGAAGACAGAAGTCGTTGACTCAGTGACCTCAAAGGTTGGTAGTGTATGAAAGACAGTGATGACAGACTATTAGTAAGTTTTGTTTTCGTGGTGGATTAGGGTCAGTTAGTTCACTTTTATATGGGTATAAAAAGTAAAGGTTGTTCACACGGATCCGTTTGGATGTCTCGTTAAGGGTGACTAGTATTAATCAAATATAGACAAGTCTTTTAATAAGAAATTTTTATGGATAGAAATTTATAAGTGTATAGAAAGATTAAGCAAGGTTATGTAGTAGAAAAAATAATTCAATCAGTCTCTACGAAAGAGAACGAAAGGTGTTTTCTTGGGATTAATTATATTTGTCGGAACTATCACCACTTTACTTACTGAACTTATTTATGTTTTGACCTTCTTATTTTTTGTTAATTTTCCGTCGACACTTTTAGATCCGTTCTCTATTATCCCGGGATCTTCTTGTATCTCCGATCTCCTAAATTTACTTCACTTACGTTTATTTTATATATTTTTCTATCTTGACTGTCCTGAAACGTTAAGTAGGCTGCACCCTTTACTCCCTTTCCTCCTAAGTTCAGTGAGTCTATGTGTCCTTCACCATAGATGAATTCCTACTTTTGTTCCTTGTACACAAATCTGTTTAGGTCACTACGTTCGTACGAATTCATCGGGTAGTTACCAATTTTTAAGATCTCGTGTTTCTCTAGTATCACCCTGCGTCTCTAGACCCGCAATATTCAACCTTCTTCTCTTAATGTAGTTCTTCTGTCTACGTAGTGGTTCTTGTCATATACCTCATGTTTCTCTTGTTTCGATTCCCACCTGTTTTGGACCTAAACTTCTTCTTTGTCTCTTTTATTAAGGGTGTTTTCTTTCAATTCTTTCTCGTTGGTATTGTCGTCCGTCCACTTTTTGTTCACCCAATACCTTTAATTCAATGTTCTTCTCCTTCACCAGTCTCACTGTTTTAAATCTTCACGACAACTCAAATTATCTGTTCTCTATTGAACACTGAAAGTAGTCAGACGTTAACTGTGTATGTACGTTGTTCTGTTAAGGGTTTGTCCTCCAAATTTTGGTGTTAGTAAATAAGAGTGAAAAGACCTATAACGATCTTGTAATCGAGTAGATCAGACTTAAGTCGACCTCGGTAAGTATAGACGAGTATGTGAAGGACCTTGATGGTTCGATCAGGTCTTTGTAATAAAAGTACCTTGAGAATCCCCAGTTCTTCTATTTGAGTCAGTGTATTCGAACAAGTTCATAAACCAGGATAGTATGAGTCATTGTAAAGTGAAGGGTTTCGGTATCAACTTAGGATTCAGTTTCTTTTTCCTTTCCATGAGACGAAAGAATCAATATTTTTGATCTCAGTGTCTCGTTTCTGGACCCGTGTCTCTCCCTTCTTAATAGTCTCGGTTATTTCATTAGACAACGGTAGACGGAAGGGGTAATTTTAATAAGTATAGTGAGAGTGCACGTTTTATGGGACTCGGAGTAGAGTCTTTGGTGTTTTATAAGTAGATTGGTACATCCTATAACACGAGACTATATAGTACAAGTTTACACTGAAGGGTACTAGATTTCTGTGATAGATTTTTCTGTTCAATAGATGGGATGTGTCTAGTCATGTGTTACCACTTTGGTCCCGTTCCATTCTCGTACTTGTGAGGGCTTGTTTTCCTCTTTACTCTACCGTCGAACCACTTGTGACGTTAAGATTTTAGTGGGACACGTCTTGACAGAGGAAGAGAACCCAAGTCAAGTCAAGTCAGTGAGTCAGCACAGACTGAGAAACGCTGGGGTACTCAGCGTCGTGCGGTCCGGAGGGACAGGTAGTGGTTGAGGGTCTCAAGTGAGTCTGAGTACAAGTAGCTCAGTCACTACGGTAGGTCGGTAGAGTAGGAGTCAGCAGGGGAAGAGGAGGACGGGAGTTAGGGAGGATCGTAGTCTCACAAAAGGTTACTCAGTTGTGAAGCGTACTCCACCGGTTTCATGACCTCAAAGTCGAAATCGTAGTAAGGAAGGTTTCCTTAGGGTCCCGACTAGAGGAAGTCTTACCTGACCAACGTAGAGGAACTTCAGGTTCCCTGAGAGTTCTCAGAAGAGGTTGTGGTGTCAAGTTTTCGTAGTTAAGAAGTCGTGAGTCAAAAGAAGTGTCAGGTTGAGAGTGTAGGTATGTACTGGTGACCTTTTTGGTATCGGAACTGATCTGCCTGGAATCAACCGTTTCATTATAGAGACGAAAACTTATACGATAGATCCAACCAGTAGTGAAAGGAAGGTTACTCATTCGCAGAAAAGTAAAGTACCGACGTCAGTGGTAGACGTCACTAAAACCTCGGGGGGTTTTTACTTCAGACTGTGACAAAGGTGACAAAGGGGTAGATAAAGGGTACTTCACTACCCTGACCTACGGTACTAGAATCAAAAGACTTACAACTCGAAATTCGGTTGGAAAAATGGGAGGAGAAAGTGAAAGTAGTTCTCCGAAAAATCGAGGAGAAGTGAAAGACGGTATTCCCACCCAAGAGAACCCATCCCCTCCGAATAATCGGTGATTAAGAGAGAGACCCTCACTCAGGGGATGTCAAACAAGAGGTACCGAGACTGGAGACTTCGTGGGAAGAAAAGATAGTGTGAAGGACGCGATGAACACTTCTCTCGGAACTGTCTGGTCTGTAAAGACTCCGACTCGTTGAAGGACGAAGCTTCTTCAATCCCTAGACTACCAGAAGAATGTAAAACTTGTCAGAGTCATACAAAATCAGGTCCTACCATCGTTTATCACGTTAACTCAAGAGATTTTGTAAATCACCCTAAAATAATCTAACGAGACGGTATTACAGACTATCGTGAAAGACGTGGTTACTTTTATGTGAGACATGACAGGTTTTTCCATGGGTAATCGGTGTACATCGATTGACTCGTCAATTTTACATCTGTGACACCCTTGAAGAGACAACTGGGTGACTGATTCTGAGACTCAAGGGTCACATTCCCCGGGTCCAAGTTAGAACTAGGGTGTACGATTTTGATTTAATAGGGTATCCTGAGTTACTTCTACCTTCTGGGGTACATAGTACTGATTCTGGACCGTGTCTTCTTACTTATTATTTTAATTTAAATTTTTTATAAATTTACAACTATGATATTAACTACTTGGTTTCGAATTAATGTCAATTAAAATTATCGGTGTCACCGATCATGGATAGTACATCCTGTTTGATCGAATGAATTAATACATAACCCCGTATAATCCTACGACACATAACGATCGGAATTGAAAGGATTTTCGAGAAACGAGTTGATTACTTCAGATTTTCCACTACCACCACCAAATCAGTGATTCAACACAGACTGAGAACACTAGGGTACCTGACATCGGAAGGTCCGAGGAGACAGGTACTCTAAGAGGTCCGTTCTTATGACCCCACGTAACGGTAAAGGAAGAGGTCCCCAAGTAGGGGTGGGTCCTTAGCTTGGGTCCAGAGGACGTAACGTTCGTCTACTAAATGGTTGACTCAATCCTCCCATCTTTCACTCGATAAAACTGTTTATGTTTCGTACCATCAACTAAAATTTGTCAATCGTATACTAGAAAGTGTACTTTTTTTTTTTTTTTTTTTCCAGAATAAGACGTAACTGTACTTCTAGTCTTGATTGTGGTTCGTCACGGTCTTTGTATACAGTCGGAATAAAGTACTTCTTAACATTTTCTCTATACTCCTTACATCCAAAGATTCTTACATTCCACATCATTTGTCCTTTCCACCCTTTAAAGAACAGTTAGGTCCGTAGGTTCTTCACTGTATTTCTAATGAAAGACTCCGAGGACGTCTTTCTTCGGATTTCAACCTCCGAGATGATGGACTGGGTACAAAGAAAGATTGAGACCATTAGGTAGCAAATACTTCATGCAGTAGATGTAAGTCGTAGAGATTCAGGGAGGGTAAATGAGGAGTGACAGAACGTTAGATTACACGAATAATAGTGAGTCAAATAGAGAGAATGATATAATGTAGGTACCAGGACAAAGAAGTGGATGGGTCATCGATATAGGAAAGTACACACTAAAAACGTCAAAGGTAGTGATTTCGCCTTATATAAAGAGACGGAGACTGAACTCAAACTGATACATGGAACAGTTTTGTCGAGTGAAAGACGGATTGAGATATCGGAACTGATCTACCTGAAACAACCGTTTCATTACAGAGACGACCGACAACCGACAAAGAATGTGTTATATTATAACTCACATAAATGAAAGGACTAAACTGGAAATCCCATAACGGTTTAAATGATAGTACTCTCTCAATTAATGGGTCGGACTATTTTATTAAACAAAAAGGTTATCCTCGTACGATGTTAAAACTATCCACGTGTACTCGTTCTATTAGTCAAGTACTCCTTTAACTACTTCCAACCAAGTTAAACCAAAACTACCACTTTTCACCCACAACGTATGTACTGTTAACTCAGATTTCCTAATAAGATACTTAGAAGAAATCTTCCTTCGAGAAAATCTTGCCTCTATTAATAAAATAGGAATGGTTACTGGAGTAATTATCGTACTTTTAATACAAGTACGTTAGTCATCTACTGTAATTGAACTCATACCGACGGACATTGTCTTCTATTGTCTTCCTATTAAGTTTACTTATAAACTAATTAAGCTCTTTATAGGTAGTCTCGTTCCTACTTTACGTGATCCCTAGTAACGATCTAAACATGACTTCCCGAATTTCGGTAACTCCTTCTTTTCAGTCTTTCAGACCAATCCATGTTCTTGTTGTATTTCTTACCCCAGAGTTTCACCATTGTTCGAGTCTCTCTTGGTCACGATAAACCAACATAGAAGTAATAATAATTAATAATTAAATAACATTACCTATTGATTACTATTATACGTTATTATAACTACTTTATTTATGTCTCTTCTTGCAGTTTATTTATTCGTCTGAACGTCTGGTCTTCTCTAATCTCTACTTCAACCGTTTGTTATGGTAATGTAACCGGAAGAATAAACTATAACTGTGAACGAAAGTAAATATAATACCGACGGATACTTCGACCTGTTCCTTCGAAAATCCTCTTGACTCGATATAATAGGTAAAAAAAAGTAATTTGGTAGATTTATACGGTCAAATATAAGTTTCTCAAATCCTATCTAAGTATCTCCGTTTTCTTCACTCTTGATCTAGGTATAAAAACAATTATAATACTTTTCTTTTTTTAGTAACTGCTGACGAATGGTTTTCGATGTGAGAAAAGTCTAAGGGTAATCACAGACGTACCCTAAGTCGGTTACCTTATAAATTATAATTAAAATAAAGAATTCTCCCGATACCTAAAAAAAGTATTCCTTCATCATGTTCACACTTATGTGACCGATGTAGACTATGAAAAAAGGACGTTCTTCCATAGATTACGGTCATTTGCGGACGGTACTCGACGGAAGTAAAGACTCTTTGTTCTTTCTACGAGATCAGGTAACGGAAGTATAAGACCTGCGACGAAGTAGATTATAGTTTCGATTGACCCCGGAATAATAATTGCGAGTAGTACAAAACAACTAAAGTAAATAAATACTTTTAAATAAGATACCGGACAACAAACAGTAGAAAAGTTTTGTCTAATAAAGATCACCTTACTATTCCGACCTTTTCGTCTCCCTCTTTTTCGGTCATTAGTTCGTACATAGTCCGGTGTGTTTCACCACTACTACATGTCACTTGGGAACCGTACTCGTGTGAACTGATGAAGTACTCAACTGAGAAGAGCACGTTGGGGTTTCTCGGGACTGTCCATTAGACACTAGTAAAAAGGTCTCTACACGTAAATTTAGTACCAGAGACACTTGGACGATTCTTTTTTCGTTCAGTAGATGAACATCCGGGGGGTTCAGTGATGGGTCATATATGAGAACTCATATACAAATTAATCCGTTTTCTTACGTTCGAACATGTAAATATTTATACCCTACGAAATTTCGTATTCCTAATTAATTATCGAAATGGAATAATTATAAATAATTCCTGGATACTACCCGATTTACCGATCAAAATGATAGTCCACGTTTTGGTTGTACTAAAGTCCGTAAGACAATAATTATTATCAACTACAGAGGACTTACGAATGTTATAGAGGACGTGGTAAGATTTACGTCATTCAGGAGATGTATACTTGTTCAAGGTAAGACTCCCGTGCAAGTATTCAGGTTGTTTCAATCGGACGACGACGACGACGATTCAACGAAGTCAACACAGGCTGAGACACACTGGGGTATCTACCGTCGGGTAGTCCGAGGGGGCAGGGACCCTAAGAGGTCCGTTCTTGTGACCTCACCCAACGGTAAAGGAAGAGGTTTCGTACTTTCACTTCTCACTTTCATCAGTGAGTCAGAACAGGCTGAGAATCGTTGGGGTACCTGACGTCGGATGGTCGGAGGAGACAGGTACCCTAAAAGGTCCGTTCCCATGACCTCACCGCACGGTAACGGATCCATGGGTTGATTGTGTTAGTTGATATATCATGACATAACATTATTGAAACAAATATTATGAAAAGTGTGTTTATTATGTATTTTTCATTTGTTTGTGTCTTTTATTTACAAAAATCAGAATATCATGTCATGAGACTTTTCATGTCGTCATGTCATGTTGTCGACCGTATGTCCTCGACCGTAGCTCACTTGTCCGTTCTGAATGACTGACCTTCGTCTTTTCCTCCACCCTCTACCATCTCGACTTCCTAGCAGTCGTTGTCCTCCACCTCCCGTTGAAGATAAAGTGAGTCAGGACTGTAAGTCATGGACGATGTAGTGACGACGAAAATGCAAACGAAGACTTATAGGACCCGAACTTTATTTCCATGATATAATGACATGAGATATGTCACTGCACGTAGGATTCAGGGAAGTCAGTACAGACTGAGACACACTGGGGATACCTGACATCGGGTGATCCGAGGAAACAGGTACGCTAAGAGGTCCGTTCTTATGACCTCACTCAACAGTACGAGAAAAGGTCCCCTAGAAGGACTGGGTCCCTATTTTGGACGTAAAGAGTACAGAGGACGTAGCCGTCCGTCTAAGAAATGGTGACTCGGTGGACCCTTCGGGTCATGACGTACCATTTGATGTGTTTTCGTGTTGTTGAATATCTCCGACGTACGTGTACTGTTCCATGTGACCTGTACACTTGATTGTACTACCCTGTACACTTACGTGCAAGTGTAGAAACTTTGACGAGTTGAACTTCTCAGTGTATATCCCCTGAATGACATAAAATATTTCTTATTAAGTAAAATAGGAATATCGTTGAGTTTCTCCGTCTTCAGATAAAAATGAAGAAAAATTTTACTCCTTTGACTCCGGATCTTACTTATCAAATGGGTTTTAATGAGTAGATCCTTTACGTTTGGATTCTTGACTTACTTCAATCCAGGTCTCTTACGGGAACCAGTGTACTCTAAGTTGTCAGTGAGAAGAGAGGGACCCGGGATCATGTTTTTGACGTTGGAATCTGTGTATAAAAAATTTTAAGACTGAATAATGGTCCTTCATTTTAAGGTTATGAAGATGGTTATAACGGTGGTAAATGATTCACTTATAGATAATACATAGTCTGTTACCTGGTCTGGAATTTTTATTAGTGATTAGGACTTTAAAAATTTTCCCCCACTAAATTTAAGATAAAATATCTTATCTTTAGACTTCGAATTTCTCCGATTTAGTGTTTCAACTACCGGTTATTGAACTATACCTTAGTTTTTGTCCTTAGACCCAGACAAGTAGAATTCGGGGACAAGACGGGTATAGGACATTGTGAATTTTTATTTTATTCGAATGGAAAGGAGCCGATTTGACTCCGTTACAGTCCCACCCGATCACTCTATTTTGACTCGAAAATTTAAGAAATATCTTTAGAACTGGAGATGAACGGACACCAGTGACGTTTATATCACCCTGGTTTTGTTCTTTACAGTATTGAAAACTATTGTCTTATATAGTCAATCATTAGGTCAGCATTCTTTACCTTTATATCGTTACCTTCTTCTCATTTGTTTTAAGGACGGAGAAACCTCGAATATAAGAACACCCTTCAGACTATTATGGATTTTATATATTATACCATTTTCGACCATTTACGATGTCTCTTTGTACTTCGTTCCTTCATTGTATCCCTTAAGGACCCGATATCTCCTTCCAACGTTATATTTAGCCTATCAGTGTTTTGAAATGACTCTTTCTCTCTTCGTTTAATAAGTCGACCTTTTTCTCATAAATCCGTCTCCTTTGTCGTAAATGTGGAAAAGACTTGTCTTCTTACGGGTCGGTGCAAGTCCTCGTTTCTTCGATCGTTTAGACCTTATCTCCATCCTTCCTCCAAGACCCTTTTCTATCCCAGTTTCTCGGTTACAACCAGTCCATGACTCGACCTGTTTTGTCGTACTTCTTAAACCGAAATAACGAGAGTGTACTACAGTGACATAAAAATTGTCTTGTAGTAGGGTCGATAAAACTACTCGTCTCGGGTTTCTCTCTGTTCCTATCTTTTTCTGACAACCGTTTTGATTCTTTGGTACGATCTTACCTGATTCCCATTTCTGTCACTTTAACCACTCTTCAGTAGTATAAACCCCGTATAAAACTTCCAAATCCACGTTTCTCACAACTGTACACCCCAAAACCTTCCCACCGTAGTTCCTACAGAAGGTCGTCCACCTCAATGATAGTTGACCTGATTTTCTTGTCACCTTTCATCCGATTCCCAAACCAAAACCTGTACGATTCGAACTGTAAGGACAACCTGTAGACTCACCTACTTGACTCTAAACCTAAATATTCAGACCACCACTCCCTTCTCCAGACCTCACATCTAAATTTAAAACCTTAGTAGACGTATATCTACCATAAATTTTAGTACTCTGATCTATTATGATGATTTTTTCGTTCAAACCTATATTTTCTCTTCCCCAGGTTACTGACTAGGGTCTTTTCAGGTGTAATTCTTCTATCCTCTTTTTTTTCATTTGAACTACTCATCCTTTGTGTTCTGCTTACCCTATTTTTAGTTCGTCCATTTGATAAAAATTACATACTCGATAAAAATGAATAAAACTCTCTTCTTATTCCCTACTTTAATAAATTCCGTCAAATTCCCCCCTTTACCTTAAATAACAATCCCTATAGTCCATTAATTTTTTTCATCTCGTTTACCCAGAGTCTTTGCTACCTCTTGATCTATGGAACTCTCTTAGGTGATCTTCCAAAATTCCTGTAAGAAAGATTTTGAGATGGTCAACAAGTTGAGTTGAGGGTTGAAAATAAGTCTCTAGTTTCAGGGTTCTGAGATTGTACACTAACCGGGTTTAAGGGAGTTCACAGATAGTAAAGAGGTTAGTTATTGTCGGTTCCGGTGTAACCATGTTCATGTATGTATACCATGTTCATACCAATAGTCTTTTCACGACAGTCTATGATCTCTTTCCCTTGACATGTGAACCATTTTTTAATTAACATTTTAGTGACCTTTTATGACATCAAAGAAATTGTAGGTTACAACCGAATCTATAAATTTAAGTAATCGTTTAAAATATGTCTAAAATTTATTTGAAGAGGTAATGACCAGGTTCCTGTTTGTTAAGTCTCAAAAACAAATTACTCTCAGGGGAGATTACTGACGAAGTGCTGTTAAAAGTATCGTTGTGTTGGTACATCGTAACATCACGGTACGACGACGACGACGACGATTCAGCGAAGTCAGCACAGGCTGAGACACACTGGGGTATCTGCCGTCGGGTGGTCCGAGGGGACAGGGACCCTAAGAGGTCCGTTCTTGTGACCTCACCCAACGGTAAAGGAAGAGGTCACGTACTTTCCCTTTTCACTTTCCCTTCAGCGAGTCAACACAGACTGAGATGTAATAAAATTAATTCTATGTACCGAAGAAGTTGGGGATAAAGTGAATCAATAATTAATTATGTAATTAAGAAATCAAAGGAGCTTTTGTTTTGTAAGAACTAATCAGTCTACATAATTTTTACTTATCCGTCACACTTTTTCACCCTTTTACGATCAAAATCTGAGATTGCAACCTTAAAATTAGGACTAAGACTGTGGTTGGTCGATAATTACTAGAAAGAATTTTATCAATTGTAAAAGATGAAGTCAAAAGAGTAGAGATACCTTTTGTGACTTAAACCGTGTAAAGTCTTTACCGGTTTACAAGGTAGAAGTACGGTTGAGGAATACAGCTCTTCTCGAGACGTCAGTATATATTTTAGTTACCTTTTGATTGTGATTGGACTACTCAATGACTCCAGATGACCTGTACACCCTCCTTTATCTCGGACCTTTTCATAAAACGGTCCATGAATGGAACGTTCTTGATCCACCAGATAAGTAAATTTTACGTAAATAACTCATACACGGTTTACGGACAATGACTGACGTAGTCCATTCCTATTTCTGTCTAATTTATTCCATATCGGGAAATAGGACGACCTTAAGTGAAAGATCTTCCATACTGTAATAACATTCGCTAACAAAGATCTTCAAATAAGTTTGAGGTCTTGACGTACTTAAGGACTAAAGAGACCTCCATTTTTTAGACCTACAATGTCTCATTGAGAAATTAGGAAATAAATGAATGTAAAGGGTATATTCGTATACACCTCCTTATTGATATATGTCTGTTTGTCGGAATACCGACCCACCACCGAGACACCCGTTCCACTTGTTTGTTTCAATATGACGTTCAATTAGTTCAATTCTGTCATGACGACGGTGACGGAGTACCGTTCGGGAGTCGAGAGTCACGGGTGTCGCGACTATGTCCCGTACCTGTCATTGGATTTTTAGCGACGGAAAGCTGTGACCTACACCGACGGTGGTTTCGCAGTGGTACACTGTGAGGTCGTACTTCATGTACGAGTTAAGGACAAAGACTTAGTGACCAAAGACTGAGTTTCTACCTGGATTCCCACACATCCACCCCAGTATTATTTCATAGACACACACTCGACGTTCTTCCTACCATAGAAGTCAAGGGTGTCCCCGAGAGTAACGGACCTCTTAAGATTTTGAAGGGCTGGATTTAAGATGTTACAGGAGGATGGGTTAGATATAACTGGTCAGACCCCGAGACGAGAGTCGATATAAGAAGAACAGTTAATTTCTCTATAAATATGTAGTTAAAGGACACCTTAATCAATCGTACTCAGTTCTGTAGGTTTAACTTATTAAAGAAACTATGGGTTTTTTGGGTTTTGTTGTAATTATCGTTGTTGTTAGTTGTTTTGTTTTGTTTTGTTTTGGGACTCAAATCTTCATACATTGTGGGTTTGAGACTACATGTCGTTGAACTAGTCCCTTTTGAGACGGAAGATTCTAGAGAACCGTCGGTAGGTGGACCTGCATTCGTTAGGGACACGAATGTCGTACGACCCTTTACAAAAAGTAAAAGTCTGAAGTTTTATCCGTCTACAGTCACGGTAACTTACTTCGGTCGATCTCGGTAACTGTAGGAACCATACTGTGTTTGACCTCTCCCCAATTTTCGACATTTCCTTTGTGACCTATCGAAACGGATGACCTTTTTAATGGACATCCGGTACCCATCTTGGAATAAGGGAGGAGTTTCCGTATTATATCCAAGGGGAGGTATCTGAAAGAAGGTAAACAGAGGATGTTCCCCGGGTTACAGAGACAAAGGAAACGGAAAACGAATCAGTTGTCCGTTCACGGTCTCAGTATAAGAAAAAAAAAAAAAAAAAATGGTAAAGGTTGTCCGACGAAATTAAAACAAGTAAAAGTGTAGGTCGAATAATAGAGAAAGGGGTTTAGTCCTTTTATATGTTACGTAAAGTGAGAGTAAATAATTTACAGATGATACATGGACAGCACACAAACTCAAGATCAATCCAGGAATATTGTTTTGAGGTTCTACTCATTGTATGAAGAACCAAATGTAGGTCCTTTTACTTTGAGTTTCTCTAGAACATTGAATGGGTACCAGTGTGTTGTCCGTATTCAGACAGAGAAAGATCTTGAGGACGTGAAGGGGAACAACAACAACGACAAATTACCGATTCAGTACAGGTTGAGAAAACACTGGGGTACCTGACATCGGGCCGTCCGAGGAGACAGGCACCCTAAAGGGTCCGTTCTTATGACCTCACTCAACGGTACAGGTGAACGTTGATAATATTTGACAGGGACCAGGACACTTACCACGTCAGAAATTACACCCCGTCCTCTTTAGTTCCGAAGGAAAGTAAAAGGGAAGAGACAGATGTTTCAGTCAGTCGTCTCATTATAAGAATTTCATCACAAAGTTCACATGATTAGAAGAAGTGACTTTGAGAGATCTATGGGAAGAAAATGGACCACTTAATTCATTTTGAGTCTCCCCTTACATTCCGGAAAATATTAGACCGAGGACGGTAGTGGAGTTGTTAAGGAAGGTAGAAAAGGAGAGGAGTATGAGAAGGAGGACCTTCAGGAGTGAACCTTACGGGAAAGATGACGAAAACGAAAAGTCTTTTTATACATAAACAAGTAAATAAATTAAAACCGACAGGGTCTAGAAGTGATGGAGTCAGGTGATTTTTAACTCCGTACGATGCTAAAACTGGAAAGAATACTTAGTAATGTTACTAAAAACTTAACAGAATAAAGGATAGACATAATATGAGAGACATTTTTTTGTTCCTTTTACTGTAAATAAAGTAAGGACGATATCAGATCCACGGTATGATTCTAGGGAATAAATTAGGAGTGGTGTCGGGATACTCCATCTGTAGTAGGACAACATGTGTACTCTTTCGACTCTGAGTTCCGTAACTCCCAGAACGGACCTCAATACATAATTGAAGACCTTCGTCTTGAAAGTAAATCTATGAGGACCTCGGTTTGTGTATACAAATAAAGACACAGTACGAAACTCAGAACACTTTTAGAGTGATGTGTACCGATCGTGTATTGGTAGGGAACTTGAATCCTTATAACAGATGAAGACTATCTATAGAAATTCTTCTAGGTCATTCTACGTAATATCATCCGTCTATTTTTCATTCTACTTTTACGTATCGTTTGTGTACACCATTTCTTAGGAGTGATTGGTAGTGACGGACCAACCTATCGTCCGACGTTTCACTATTCTAGTCGAAAGAGTCTTTTCGTCATTATGGACAAGAAGAAGGTTACTATAGGTACCTTGTTCAATAACTATAACGGTAATAATCTCGATAAAGAGTCTTTGGTAGATGACTTAAAAAGTGTTAAAGTTTGAAGAAGTCACGGTAGAAAAGTTTTGTGAGGATAAATTATGTCATCTTTATACTACCTAAATCATACATCTGTCTAGATACATGTTTAAAGTAAAAGTAGGAGAGTGATAAAGACACTCGAACCCATTTAGTGACTTGGATTCTGATTAAAGGACTAAAAATTTCACTCATATGATGGTAAATGGAGATTCTTAGTGACTTAAACACGTTTAAATACACAATAAGGATCATATTACGAACCGTGCACCAGTTATTTACAGAACACTAATTATAACACTAGATTTTTTAGGTTGGAAGAGATAATAAGATTAGTGGTGACGGAACATTTGTCGTAGACCTAAGAGATAAATGTTTCTTTTTAGTTGGATCCTACTTGTATGTCTTTGTCCAATTTATGTTGTCAACTTCTGTATAGTCGGTGTCCGGACGTTCTCTTCTTCCAGATGTCGTAGTGATCTTTCTTACCGTGACGTTTTCTCTTAAACCCTCAATAATCCACACACCTGACACCTCAGTGGTAGACATACTTTTAGGACCAAGATTGTAGTAGTCAACACATCTCGGTTCAGTGAATTACGGAGGTATAAATAATAGTATAAGACCTTTTGTCTCGACTATTATTACCTTAGAGGAGTATCACAACAAACTTTAACTTTAATTCAGTATATACATTATATATAATCGTATAAAGGACCGTATGACACTTAATAGTTAATAACGAAATAAAAAATACTATTAATAATGGTAACAGTCATGTTGACCCAATACTTATTCCCAGACGAACTCGGTTATCAATTTTACTATTGACCCATTCGTAGACAAACTAAAAAGGGATCTCCTGGACTAAAGTACAAAAAAGGGGTTCTCGATTGGAAAGTACGGTCTTTACATGTCCCGTTTACTTAATAGATAGGAGTATTGTCCCTTTTACCAACAAAAGGTGTCCCTCCACTCTACTAGAGGGTGACTTTTTTTTTCTTTGGTGACACCGACCTGTCGTGGTTTCGACTTCTTCGTTCCTGACTTGACTTAACTTAACTTGATTTCCTCATCACACGACGGACCCATAATTCACACCTTTTGTTCCCGTTATAGTCCTTATCCGTGACTTATTTATGTATGTTCAAGATTCAAGATAACGATAAATGTTAATCGTTCTTTGAGTGTTTTCCTCAGCACTTGTAATCTTTGTCTTAGGTACTAATATCTACCTTGTATGAAGTTGTATTATTTTCGGTAAATACTGTTTGAGTGTCGATTGTAGTATGAGTTGTCACTTTTTGACACTTTCTAAAGGAGCTTCTGGACCTTATTCTGTTCTACGGGTAAGAGTGGTCAAAATAAGTTGTGTCATAACCTTCATGATCGGGGTTGTTATTTTGTTCTTTTTCTTTTCCTTAGGTTCGACCTTTTCTTTTTTTTTTTTTTTGGACATACCTGACGAATCCACCGTTATCTAAAATTACCCCGTTCACACCTTTATTCTTACGGGTCATCCTCTGAGAAGGTCCTAAGATTCTTTCGTTCAATTATAGAATCGGTTTTCACCATCTCTACGTTTCTTCACCTGACATTCTCTAATATAGAATCTTTGTGTCTTGAATACCTGTTTAATCAATATTCACATTATCTTGTCTTTATTATTCTAAGAAAATTAACCCTAAACTACGATGGTAAAAGTTGGTCCTGGTCTACGATGGTAAACGATCGACCTCCTCTGACCTCCTCTTTATCCAAATTCATCTCTTCTTTCACATCTCGAGTAAAACCGGTGGGTCACCTCAGTAACCTCTGTGTATACATATTGATTTATCTATGCGGTCCTCTCTGTTAAAAAATAAACGTTTCAGTTGTCAGGTGTACTACTGTAAATTCTAGTGGTCCTATCGACTCTAGTGGATCCCTTTTTTTTTTTTCATAGTGACTCCTTTTCATCTTCTTGGATCACGATTTAGTTCTCCTTTTGGTTATCAATTTTCTCTAACGTTTCTTTAGTCTTTTCAACGGTGACCCTTCCATAGGCCTTTTGGTCCTCACCACCCTAGTGTCATTATTTCGTTTTGTTTTGTTTTTTGCAATCAGACAAAAGATTCTTCTACCGCACTAGTGGTAGGTTTGTACGACTCTCTAGGACGTTTCGTCGTCTTTTTACGATGACCTAAACCTCTACCTAGTAACAACCGAAAAATTTATACCGAACCGTTGCTCATTTCTCCGTCCTTTATTTCGGGTTCGTCTCCCGCGACTCTTCTCTTACCCTACTCTCTTTCACCTCGATGATTGTTGGACAGTTAAGCCTCAGCTTCCTCCTGTCTCTTTACCCCAGCCTAGATCTTCTAGACAGTTTTCTCAAAAACCTAACGAACGTACAACGAACTCTACCCTCTATATTAATGATGACCAAGGACGATGAATTAATTACTAATGATACATGTTCCACACGAGAAGATTTACGTAAGGGACTAAAATAAATTTTTTTTTTTTTTTTTTTTGAAGCGTTTTGAGGATACTCCCTTCATGATTATACTAGGGGTCAAATATCTCCTCCCCTCATTCTGTCTCTCTCCGTCTCAGGACACGAAGTGAATCACTTGTGACTCTGTCACACAGTTGGTTCTGTCGGACTGAGGTCTCAAAGAGCAAAATTAAAGATGAGCCTTCCCAGGGAACGATACAATCAGACGGAGATGAGGTACTTAACAATACGAGCATTCTTAGTTGGTCATTTGTCTTATAAACTACCACGGTCTCTCTCTCATTGTCACGTCTTCGTTTCAGGAATACTCCCGTTCTGACTTCCTCTGGCTCTTCTTCTACCGCAGTATCTACTCCTCCCCCTGCGGAGAGTGGCCTTCGTTCCCTCTCTCGTACGCACGCCTCCATAATGATCATCAAAATGTGTAAACCACCACCCTTCTACTCCCGCAATGGTCTACACATAAAAGAATAGTGGTTTGACATTTCACTCTAGAAGATCTAGAAAGAGCGATTTGACACTTCTCCTTTCTCACGACTCCATTGCTATGATCTCCTCTTTATCTTTTACGCCTCTTAGGCTCTCTGATGCTAGGTACCTTTGTGTTACCCTCTTCCACCGTCCGGACTTATGAGAAAACTCTGGTCCCTAGTACGTAAATTTCATCCAGATAGATGTACCAGTAGAGAAAAAGAGGTCTGGACAAGTAGACGAACCCCTGTCTACTTTTTGACAACCCAAATAGACCCACTCAGAATTAGTCTGTACGTCCTACCTCCCCTATATCCTTACTCATTCAATCCTGACAGTGTTCCATTCAAGGGGTCTACGTCTACGACTCCTCTACAAGTCCCGCTTTCTACAATAGGTCCTTAGACATGGACACCTTCCTTCTCCTGCCTACGTCCCAAGTCATCTGTCTCCTCAAGTGGACTTTACGTCTGTGGTGTTTTTTAAACGAGTTGGAACACTCCACGAGACCTCACTTATAAACGGTAGTCCTAAAAAGGGTGGACTGGTACAGTCCATCTTTTTTTGACCCACAGTAACTATGGGGACGGAACGAGGTAGTCATACATTCCTGACGAGACCGTCCCTCTGAAGTCCGTTCCACTAAGACACCAACCCCGATTGAGTCTTCCCCCGACTCTTGTCCTAGGACGGACACTGACGTGAGGGATGTGACCAGTCGGTCAAGAAGGTACTTCCCCTTACACCTGTCGGGTAAAGTTACAGACACTCACTCTCTTTCTCATTGATACTACTACCTGATTCCTTAAGTTCTAGCGACCTAACCCTTTTAGGGGGCTCCTCCTTTACCGTGGGGTGAGATCATAAGAACGGACCTTTTAAGGTACCTGTCTTCTCGGACCACCCAACGTTTCTCAGCCGTACTGACCCGAGGGTACGTGTGTGGTTCTTCCCTTCGGGTTGATACTTTCTTACTGAGGAAAAAGTGTACTATAACTCAAACCACACGTTCACGTTTCCGTAGTTTATCTCGACTCTATAGGGTTGACTCTATCTAATAGGAGACGAAATCAAACTTTTATTAATGTTGGGTCTTCGTCAGAATTTGGGAGTCTGGGCGAAAACGTTTTATATTGGAAGGAAGTGTGTGTGTGTGTGTGTAAACCAAACAATCAGTCGGGGAGTTTGTCTATAAGACTTACGACCTTACAATGGATACTGACAAATCTAAGAAACAATAGTGTTCGTTATTCTCGATAAATCCAAATTCCTTTTACAGTGAGTCTTATTTAATCTATTGGAGAATCTAGTAGAAGGAAAGACAACTACAAATACAAACGTGAAGTTGAAAAATATACTTTATAATACAAACTTCTACTAAATTAACACTTAAACTTGAGTGTAAATCTCCCGTCTCATTCAGTCTTTTATTATAGTTCTCTCGGAAAGAAAAGGAGGGTGTAATACCACCCACTATCTTATACGTGGCAATAGTGTGGGAGGCGGAGTCTTTCCATAGTTAGTGGAACCTTTATTTACGTCTCCGAGGACCAATATCTGAGGTAGTGGATTACACCAAAGACGGGTGAGAAGGGGGCGGTAGGGAGATTGACCTTTCCAAGTACGTTGTGTAACACTGCTACAGTAGACAATTATTCTCCATTTTGTACGATTTGACAGAAGAAATAAAATACCTTTAATGTACCGATTTTCGTTATCGAAGTCTCCGATTGTTTTCTGACAAAGTAGGCTGAGACTGTCAAGACGTGAGTCCTTTTTTATTTCTTAATAAGATTACCGTTTGAATTGTCGGACCCGATAATCGTCGATTCAAATCTGATTCAGAAATGGGATCAATGATACAAATCTGGGGTTTTACTTTTATAATAAAGTTCTACCTTATCTTTACGAGTGGTCCGAAGAGTGTACCCTTTCTTTGTCAACGACTTCTCAAACTTAACCAATACTTATGTTTCGTTAGTAAGATAACTTTTGTAACCGACCTTCTCATGAAAAGATTTCTATCCTTGGTTTAAAAGTCACTCTAAGGAGGAGGGGGTTGAGTCTGAAGTGGAACCCGAAAGGTCCACCAAAATCACCATTTCTTAGGTGGATGGTTACGTCCTCTGAGTACAAACTAAGGACCCAGTTCTTTTAGGGGACCTCTTCCTTTACCGTTGGATGAGTCCATGAAAACGGACCCTTTAGGTTACCTGTTACCTTGGACAACCTGATGTCAGGTCCCCCAGTGTTTTCTCAGTTTATGTTGCATCTCTGACTTTTGTTCAGTACGTGTGTCAGTTTACCTTCCGTAAACTATAAGAATTAGTACTTTGGTGACTTTAATGAATGGTGACTCGTGGAAGAGTGACGAGTCTCTCCCCTTTACACGACTTAATCCTCGACTCTGAGAAGGATGATGACGACGTAAACACTGAACTTCTTCGGTGAAAAAGGAGAAACTTGGTCAAAAGAAGGGATATTTGATTTCGGGGGTGTATAGATTTCGGGATAGTACGGGGGTAAGGTTATTTTGTCAGTAAAAACACGTACTGAACTTTTCATTATGGGCGAAACACCTTACGTGCTTCCGAGATAAGTTGGTTCTACCCCATCTTCAGTCCACCCGTGTCCTGGTTACCAAACCTCCTATACGAAAGACGCTCTACTAGAAACCGAAAGGACCACCGAGTTAGTCATTGCTTAGACGGAAGTTACGTCGTCTGGTGGACGTTCGTCCTCTACGTCCAAGCTAGGGACCCAGTCCTTCTAGGGGCCTCTTTCTTTACGGTGGGCTGAGGTCATAAGAACGGACCCTTTAGGGGACCCGTCTCCTCGGACCGTCAGATGTCAGGTACCCCAGTGTTCTCAACTTGTTCTGAATCGTTTATTTGGTGGTGGTGGTGGTCTACTAAGGTCCGTGAAATATTTGAAATCTAGAGGAAAGTTGGAGAGGTTTATGAGTACTCTAACATAAGTGATAGTCTACCCGGTTTTCCAGTCTAACAGTCTCGTAATTTGTACCCTAAATGATGTCGTAAGTTTGGGACCAGTCCCAGCGTAACTAAAATATTAAGTTTCGAAGGGGTTTATAAGAAACAGTGTTTGTGGTTTGAATGGGAATGAATACCACATTTAATTCGGTACTCTTGAAGTCTACTCTTTAAGGAAGGAAAGACAAAATCAGAAAGGTCTATAGAGGAAACCTTTACTCTGTAAAGTTTTAAACTTTACATTGTATATAAGTTCTCAGTCGGATTCGACCTTAAGGCTGAAACAATATTAAGTGAATTAGACTCGGACTCTCAGGATAGACATTCTACTTCTCTCGTTGTGACAGAAGGTAAAACCACTCTTAAATTACTAGAGCACACACACTCGATAAAATAAGGAAAGAGATGGAGAGAGAAATGTCCGGTTGTATGATTAAGAGATGGTACTTAAGTAACGGTTACATGTCATAAAGTTGTGATACACTCCCGTTTAAAGATCAGGACCTCTTGTATCTACACCCAATAGCTCTCTCGTCAGTACCTTCGTTCTTATGATTGAACAATGGTCAATACACACTCGTTCAGGACAAGTGGACCGGAGTGGACCAAGTCGACTACGGAACACGATTGAACATCCGGAACGTTAACCTAACCAACACCGGTTATCCGGTTTTTGTCTTTACTGAAACAGTGAAACCAGGTCCCGTAAATCTTTAATCACACTTAAAAGGTATGAACGAGAAAAGGGAAAAGGATAGTTCCATTAGAATCTACGGGTGACGATTATACCGTCGTAGTAATTCTAACACCGTGGAGAAAGACGGGTCCGGGGACTCACTAACAGAGTCACTCCTTACAGGAGGTGAGTCGTGTGGTCTATACGTTCTCTTATTCTTTATTCGAATCAGTACGGTTCAGTGACTCTAAATCCCGGGTGTACGGTATTGAGTGACATAGGAGTGAGCTAATGGGACCTTGATGACATCAACCTGACGTTCCTCTATTTTGGTCAGTTAGATTTCCTTTAGTTGAGACTTATAAGTAACCTTCCTAACTGTGACTTCGACTTCGAGACTATTAGACCGGTGGACTACTCTTCTCGGTTGAGTAACCTTTTCTGAGACTACGACCCTTTCTAACTTCCGTCTTCCTCTTCTGTCGTCTTCTACTCTACCAATCTATCGTAGTGACTGAAACACCTGTACTTAAACTCGTTTGAGGTACTCTGTCACCTCTTGTCTCCTCGGACTGTACGGAGTCAGGTACCCCAACGTTTCTCTGTGTTAAATCACTGACTTATCGTTGTTGACATCAACATAACATTTTCTTCAAACATGTCCTAAGTCTCTCCCGTCTCTACTACTTCGAGACGGACCTAACAGACTAAGATGGACTAATAGACGGACCTCCCACGAAAACGAAGTTAAAACTTTCTATTTAACAAAACAAGCGGTCCCTCGGGACTCATCAAACCCTCGATCCCTGACAGTAATATTCGTCCTCATTGTCTTGTTCCTTTCCGTACTCGATACTTAGACGTACCGTCTCTTTTGACGTTCATCAATTCAGACGTTGTACTATAACGTCAGTGTCTCGGGGCTATTCTTTAATGTAGAGTGCCTTCCAACGTTCAGGTGAGTGGACTCCCATCTCTTCTTTCTCCCTCCCTTTTTCATGACTAACTCTATGTTAGGGTTACTTCTATGAAAAGTAGATGAAATCTTAAAACGAAATTCAACCGGGGCGAATTTTTGTCTTTTCCCAAGTTAAAGTGGTGAGATAAAAACGACTCCGGTCACATTTGAAGTTATGGGTAAGTAAGTGGGAGGTTCACGAAAAGTTCAACTTCTCCGGTTAATAGGTTTTACCGAAGGATCATACTTTACAGGTATAAGGTGAACCCCGAGGGAATAAGGTATTTTGAGTAAATTACATACTCGAATTAATGTACCTCTATCTAGTTCCCGGAGTCTCCACTTTCCGATTGCTCCCGTAATTTAGGACTTGGTGAATTGTCGACGGGATAGTAAACCGTCTTGACATAAAATTTTATCACAAACTTTATATAAATTTGACTTTATTTATTTTGTATAAAAGGACATTTACTACGGTTCGGGACGGTTAATTTCAGGCTAGATAAAATTTTTTTTTTTTTAGAAATCGAGAGTTGTTTACGACCGACGAAAAAGGGTGATTTTCGTTAAGACTCGTAAATACGAGCGTGAAAAAGGGACATAGTAATACGGTATAAGAAGGAAAATTATAAATTTCGGAGACTTTGACAAAAAGGGTATACGAAAACCTCATCTTGTGTTTTGAATTCAAAAGGTAAGAATACTTCGAAACATTTTTATTAGAGTACACGACAAATAATTCCGTTCTATAATGATTATAGATATCCGTACTTCGAAAGTGATTTATCGTTCTTTTTTCCCTCTTTTTTCTGAACCACCTTCCAGTAAATAGAAATAGTACGACATGATAAGTGGTAATTTGAACTAATTATTACTACCATGTCGTTATTATTATTAACAACTTACACTTTGTGATTCACGAAAAGATTCGTGAAATATATATCATGATAAAATTACATATGAGTGTTGATGGTATGTTAATAAAAAGTGTACTCCTCTGACTCATAGTCACTAATTTCTTTAAACGGCTTCTAAAGTCTCGAAATTCGTGGATTCGATCTTAAACATGGGTGTAGACAGATTGTAGTCAACTTTAGGGATACAATAAGACGGAAATTTAATATATCAATCAATTGGTGTTCCCGAAGGGAACATTTCGACCATTTCTTAGGTGAACGTCATGTCCTCTGGACCCCAAGCTAGAGACCCAACCCTTCTAGGGGACCTCTTCCTTTTGCAATGGGTGAGGTGATAAGACCGGACCTCTTAAGGTACCTGACGTGTCAGGTACCCTAGCGTTTCTCAACCTGTACTGACTCGTTGAAAGTGAAAGTTGGTGTTTTGTATATATAAACAAAACTTTGTTTATAAACTTTGGTGTTCTATTTATATATAATCACACCGACAACGTCTAAGTTAATTTTACTGATAATAAACTTAGTACCTAGGGTTAAATACCCCAGTTTAATTTTTCATATCATTATTTTAGTCTTGATAGAAGGGACTGATCCCTCTGACTACCTAATTATGTCGGTTAAAATTTCTGTCACTTGTGTCTCGTACCTTCCTCTACGTACAAGAGGTAGTACTTTGTTACGGGTCAACACGCACACTGACCACTACCTTCATTTCAGGTTTCGTATTTCTTGTCATAACGTACCTTTGGACCCTTGTAATCCCGGTACTCACCCACATTTAACCTTCACCAGTTTGTCCTCTACCGTTCTCACTTGTAGTTGTAAAATCCTTAGCCATTTGATTTTACCTGACTTTACCCGTTTAAATTAAGTCTACTGGTAATATAGATGACGACACCCGTTCTTAGGTAATCTTCTTTACCTCATCGGGAGTGTCAGTTGTTCTCATACTTTACGTCATGAATCCACGTTAGAGTTTTTACTGTCTTACTAGAGACAAGTAAAGGTTCCCTTTACTTTTAGTGTAAGTTTTAGTGTCATTAAGATCAGATGTGGGGTTGGTGATCACGGTTTCTTCGACTTCAACTTGTCAAAATACTTCTAGATGTTCTGAAAGATCTTGATTGTGGTTTTTTTTTTGTTTTTTTTCTATAGGAAAAGTTGTATCCCCTGACCTTACGTTTTCATCCTTCAGTTCTCTATGGACCTCATTGTCCGTTCAAACCGGAACTTTATGTTTTACTTCGTCCCGTCTCCGATTGTCTCAAAACGGTTCTTTTACATGACCAGTTCTCGTTTGTCGGAAAAGGTTGTTGTGTTCTCTACTGAAATGTGTACCTGTACCTGTAGTGGTCTACCAGTTATCGTTTTAGTCTGACTAATATGAGACGTCGCCTTCTACCCTCTTCGAGATATGTCAGTCGTTTATATTATGGTCCTCGACTGACACCGGGTCTAGTACTTGAGGAAAAACGTTTTAAGTCGGAATTTAACTTCTTTTATCCCTTTGGGTGATCTGGTAAGTCCATACCGGATGTAGTTTAGGAAATCATAATATGTCACCTTCACTGTTTATCTAAGTTCCCTAGTCTAGACTATCTGTATCACGGACTTCTTGATACCTGTCTCCAAGTGATGTAACAGGTCCTCCGTCACTAATTTTGGTAGGGGTTCTTTTTCTTTAATTTTTTCCGTTTTATCGATAGACTCTTCCGGAATGTTTATCTACTCTTTTCTTCTCTTCGTTTTCCGTTTCCTCTTTTCCTTTCTATATGGGTGGACTTATGTCTCAAGGTTTCTTACCGTTCCTCTCTATTCTTTCAGAAGAAGTCACTAGTTACGTTTCTTTATCTCCTTTTGTTATCTTACCCCTTCTAATCTCTACAGAAGTTCTTTTGATCTCTTTGGTTCCCTTGTAAAGGACGTTTACACCTGTGTTATTACCTGTCTTTACCATACCAGGATTATCTTCGTCTTCTATAATTCTTCTCCAGCGTTCTTATGTGTCTTGATAATGTTTTTTTTTTTTTTCTAGAATTACTGGATCTATTAGTGTTACCATACTAGTGAGTGGATTTCGGTTTATAGAACTTCACCTTTCAGTTCACCTGGAATCCTTTGTAGTGATATTTTTTTTGGACCACCTCCACTTGTCCTAAGGTCAACTTGATAAAGTTTAGGATTTCCTACTACGACAATTGTACGACGGAAGTTATGGGGTCGTTGAAACCTGTTGAGTAGTCACCGGTGTCCTGACCTCTTCCAGTCAAAAATAAGGTTAGGATTTCTTTCCGTTACTATTTCTTACAAGTATGATGGTGTGTTAACGTGAGTAGAGTATGCCATCGTTTCATTACGAGTTTTAAGAGGTTCGATTCGAAGTTGTCACCCACTTGGTTCTTTAAGGTCTACAAGTTCGACCTAAATCTTTTCCTTCTTCTTGGTCTCTTGTTTAACGGTTGTTGGCAATCTAGTGTCTTTTTCGTTCTCTTGAGGTCTTTCTGTAGATGAAGACGAAGTAACTGATACGATTTCAGAAACTGCACACCCAGTGTTGTTTGACACCTTTTAAGAGACTCTCTACCCTTATGGTCTGGTGAAATGGACGGAGGACTCTTTAGACATAAATCCATTTCTTCGTTGTCAATCTTGACCTGTACTTTGTCTGAACAAGGTTTAACCCCTTCGTCACGTAATGACATATAACACTGTTACATGACATGACAGGTATGTTACGTTACATGTCATGACATGTCGGACGAATAAATTGAATGTACGTCTCATGTAGTAAGCTTTGTGACCCGACCTACTCCGTGTTCGAATTTAGTTCTAACGGCCCTCTTTATAGATATTGGAATCTATACGTCTACTATGGTGTCTGTTGTTTCTCATTGGTTTCTCAGACAACTACTTTCCCTTTCCCCTCTCACCTTTTCGACCGAATTTTGAGTTGTCAGTTTTTTGATTGTTGGAGTCTAATTGTAAGTTTCTTAATTGTTCGAGTCTTTATAATTGTTGGAGCCTTTGCGTTTACTATGATGAGATTACCGTTTTTCATTTCTCCTTGATTTCTTGGAGAACTACTCTCACTTTCTCCTCTCCTTTTTCGACCGGATTTTGAGTTGTAATTTTTCTGATTCTAGTACGGTAGGTCAGGGTAGTGAAATACGGTTTATCTTCCCCTTTTTAGATCTTCGTCACCGTGTAAAAGAAAAGAACCCGAGGTTTTAGTGACGTCTACCACTGACGTTAGTACTTTAATTTTCTGTGAACGAGGAACTTTCCTCACGATACTGGTTGGATCTATCACATAATTTTTCATCTCTGAAGTGAAACGGTAGTTTCTAGACATATCAGTTCGATACCAAAAAGATCATCCGTACATGTCTACACTCTCAACCTGGTATTTCTTCTGACTCACGGTTTCTTAACTACGGAAACTTAACACCATGACTTCTGTGAACTATTAGGGAACCTGTCGTTCCTCTAGTTTGGTCAATTAGGATTTCCTTTAGTTGAGACTTATAAGTAACCTTCTTGACTATGACTTCGAGATCATGAGACCGATGGACTACGTTTCTTGGTTGAATAACCTTTTCTGGAACTACGACCCTTTTCCGTTTTCCTCTTCCCCTACCGTCTACTCTACCAATCTATCGTAGTGGCTAAGTTACCTGTACTTAAACTCGTTTTGAGCCCTCTATCACTTCTTGTCCCCTCGGACGGCACGATGTCAGGTACCCTAGTGTTTCTCAATCATTGACTTGTTGTTGTTGGTGATGCGATTATCTCACCTCTAGAATCGACCTTAATTTACACAACTCTGAGTCTCTATCGACCCGTAAAATCCATGTAACGACACACACATACACACTCAGTGAGTTCAGTACAAGTTGAGAAACGTTTGGGTACCTGACATCGAACGGTCCGAGGAGGTAGGTACCTTAAGAGGTCCGTTCTTATGACCTCATCTAACGGTAAGGGAAGAGGTCCCCTAGAAAGACTGGGTCCCCAGTTTAGGTCCAGAAAGTGTAACGCCCGTCTAAGAAATGACAGACTCGGTGGTTCCTTAGGGATCTATTTAACGACTCTGTCAGGATTTGTTCCAATTAAAAGTACTCTACGAAAGATGTCCCGGTCGGTGTTTTTCTCCACCTGAGTTGGTCTGTAGGTGTCAATAGTCTCCTATTTTTGTTAAGACTGATGTTGTGTCGACGAGGAATCTAAATAGAGATTCGTGTCGGAGGAAAAATCTGAGTGACGAGCCAGGATAACTCTTACACTCACTCACTTCCTTTCCTCCACCCGAAACATATTTTGTGTCTTTTAGAACAAAGTAAATTTTATTCAGGACGGAAAGAAATTCGTCGAGAGGTGTCTTCGGACTTTGACATTGTTTTTGTGTGAAGAGTGAATGTCGAATATTGTGAAATCAGAACCTTACTTCTGTAGTCTGGAATTGTTCCGGGCGAGGTCAGGAATGTCTGAAGTCGTAGTCCGACGTGGTAAGATAGGGCAGAAGAGACTTGAAGTCGGTGGAACCTAAAGAAGTCTAGGACTCTTCTAGACACGAAGTTAGTGGTGTCGGATCTGAAGGGACCACCGAGTCTACCATTTCGTAGACGGATGTTACACCCTCTGGGCCTAAGATAAGGACCCAGTCCTTCTAGGGGACCTATTCCTTTACCGTTGGGTGAGGTCATGAGAACGGACCTTTTAGGGTACCTGTGTTAGGACGTCCAGTGTTTCTCTGTGTGCTGACTCGTTGAAGTGAAAAGTGAAAGACAACGTTAATAGATGGGGAGAAAGGGTGAGATAGGTAACGTGAAATAATCATCAAAAAATGACTAGAAAACTTAGTGAATCATCGGAAAATGAGGGAAAATGTCAGGAAAGGTGGTAAAATCAAAACATGAACGTACACAACAATAGCCTTAAACTCATGGAGACCGAGGAGATGATTGAACTGACGAAAACGGGTAATAAAGTTTGACCTGTGTTCCGCTGAACGGATCTTACTCAGTTGTAAGGTGTACTAGAATCCCGGGTTCCTAACGACGAAATCCTGAAATATTATCCCATGCAGTATTTTCTTACTCTCTGTAAGGAAAGAGAAAGTGTTCTCTTTTAGTACGTAGGGTCACTAGTCAAAAACATATGGTTGTCTCGTAGTCTGACCGTTCACAACCGGTACGGGACGTCGGAGTTTGACGTCTTGAGATGTCTTCGGTGTTTCCAAGGACCGTTACGGGCCGTTCACACCTCTGTGTGTCGTTGCCGCTAAGTCCTTCCCCTGTTCACCTTATAGTCATCACACACGTATATACGATTCGGTGAAGTCAACACAGACTGACATACGTTGGTATACCTGCCGTCGGGTGGTTTGAGAAGAAAGGAACCCTAAGAGGTCCGTTCTTAGGACCTCTTCCAACGACACGAGAGGAGGTCCCCTGGGAGGGATGGATCCCTAGGTTTGACGTAGAGAATTCAGAGAATTTGACAGTCCGTCCAAGAAATGGTGGTCACGGTGAACACCTCGGGTAGTCATCGTGGTGTTCCATTGATTGGTTTGACTACTGTAGAAGAACTTGTATGAACGTTATAGCCTCTTAAGGGTTTTATATTGAGGGATTTCATGAGATACTAGATCAACAGGACTCATCCATCTAACTCCGAGTAGAGATATTTTATAGTTCTTATCGTCGTACGATCAAAGGGGTGATTAGGTTTGATTCCTGTACTAGGACAATGTCCTTATTTCAGTCGGTAACGACTGAGTACCGGTCTCTAATCACCTCCACGATCGAGAAACGGGTATTTAGTGTAATAAGTTCTTTTGATCTCTTATTACAACGAAATCCTAAAGATGTAAATCGTAAAGGACAAAATTATGAAGAATTAAAGATGAGATATAAACATTTGTACGAAATATTAAATGACTCACGGTTATAAATCTTATTACATAACGACGACTAGACCAAACGAAGGCATTAGGATTTGGAAAGGTAGACAGATAATAAACCTGTGGTAGTTAAAGTGTTCTAAAGTTTCTAACTTCTGTAATCCGTATAATAGGATTAAACGGAGAATTTCATTATACTATCGGAAAGAGAGGTATAAATAAGTTTATTCTTAAAGTTTACGGTTACCTACTTCAGACGATGGTTTCCCCGGTCTCACACCCCGACCTGACATTACTACGTCAGAAACGACTCAATTACGTTACCCTTTAGTTGAAAAGACACTAAAGTTCGGCGGTTCGGAAGGTAAGGAAAGGGGACTATGAATTTAATAATGGTTGAGGGCAACAAGTAGAAAGTTTTCACAAAAATACCCAGGAAGTGGAACACGAGTAGAGAGGGTGGTACAGGAATTAGGGTCTTTGTAGACGACGAGGACTTTTAGAACGACCGATTATATGGGTCTTACAATTATATCAAGATTGTAAGTTTTTGAACCACTGAGTACTGGTTAGTTAAATGAAAGTCGAGAACAAGGAAACCAAATTTTTACTGTTTAATTTTTACGTAGGGTACACTTAAGATCTCTGTTCTTGTTTAAAAAAATCCACGTTTTGTTACAAGGGTATCAGAATATAAGTCACTACGAGAAAATAAGGAGTTCGAGTGAGGGAAATGAGGGGTTAAAAACGGTTTCTGGAACCATAGAAGAGTAGGAAGACTCAATAGATTAAGTACGAGTACTTCGTAGAGACTTTAGATACAAAAGACACATTGAGAGTGAGTACTTACGTTATAAACGTCCAAGGTATGACCTGTAAGGGTGGACCTACACGGTGTCGTTAGGTTTAATTACGGAAATTTCAACTTAGGTAGTAAGGAACGTAGTGTTGGTCGACCAAGGGAAGTAGGTAATAATATAATTACTCATGGTGATTGTCGTTGGACCAAGAGATATTAATAAAAAGGATAGGAGTTATAGGTTAGTTAACTAAAATATAAGACGGTAAAATAAGACGAAGGTGAAGAAAGGACGGTAAATGACAGGGGTCACAAAGTAGTAGAGTGAGGTTTTACAAATGGTCTATGAGTTTTCTAAAGAGGGATAAGGACATGTATGCAATAAGTTAGATAAGAAGAGTTACATGAATCTTTCCAAACGATTCTACCCTTTATTTTACTATGATAAAGGAAAGAATTTTAGGAAATTATCAGGAGAAGAAGTCACCGAATCTAGTATTTCTTAAACGGATATTGGGCTCAAGTTAGGATCCCAGTCCTTCTAGGGGACCTCTTCCCTTACCGTTGGGTGAGGTCATAAGAACGAACCTCTTGGCGTGTCTGTCTCCTCGGACCGTCCGATGTCGGATACCCCAGTGTTTCTCGACCTGTGTGACTCCCTGATTGTGAAAGTGAAGTGAAAATGTGTATCCCCTTTGTTGAGTTTTTGTAATTGTACTGTGAGTTCCAGGAATTTTTAGACTAGGAAAAGATGAAGACATCGAAGAATAGAAAGGTTAGGGGAGGTCGGTTCTTTCTGAGATTGGTAAGATTTGTTCATAGTGAAAAGATTTGAGTGGTGCGAGAGAGTGAGGGAGATGTCTGTTTTAAGTGGAACAGAATTTTTGTAAAGTAGGGGAGACTCCTACGAACCCCGACCAAGTGACCCTACTAGGTCTCTCTACTGTACCCCTCCCTCCTCCCTCCCCCCAAGTCCTACCCCTTGTGTACATATGGACACCGCCTAAGTACAACTACATACCGTTTTGGTTATATTATAACATTTCATTAATTGGAGGTTAATTATATTTATTTAAATATAATTTTTTTTGTAAAGTCTGAAAGAAAAGAGACTACGAGAAAGAAACATAAACATTTAAGACAAGTCAAGAGTTTCAGATAGAGTCCATAACGAGGAAGGTTTTTCTAAAGAGATAATGGAGTGTGGAGGTAACCCAACGGAATACAGACAAAGAGAAGATGGTATCCTGGTTCGTTTTAAATGATATAAAAGATTGACGTAATCTTTATAGACATGTACACAGACTTAAAATAAAAAACCAACCAAAAAAATTAAAATTAAAAATGAAATAAAATGAAATGTTATGACATAACCAAAACGGTATGTAACTGTACTTAGACGGTGCCCACATGTACTCAAGGGTTAGTACTTGGAGGGAGGGTGGAGGGTGGGGTACAGTAGAGAGACCTAGAAGGGGCACGTGGTCGGGGTTCGTAGGACATAGGACATAGCTTGTATCTGACCGCTAAGCAAAGAATGGACTATCATATGTACAAAGTTACGGTAAGAGGGTTTAGTAGGGTGGGAGAGGGAGAGGGTGTCGCAGGTTTTCAGGTTTTCACAGACTTAAAATTAACGTTTCGTAATAGACAGTGACGTTGACGGTACCGAATTTGACGGAACTTCATAAATGGTGACTATTGCCATTCGTACAATGAAGGAAGTCAGATTAAGTACCTAATAGACGACAGTAACAAATAATTAACCCCTACGGGACAGAAATACAACCGCCAGGTTACTGAAAGACGTAAAGAGTTACAGACACAAGATAGTACACACCACCATTCTACCCAAAACCACTCACAATACCGAAAGGAATGAGGCCTCCTTTGGACTTAAACTTTAGACGAGAAAAGACAGATGTACTTCATAGGAGGTACTGATGAAGACAAACCGGTGGAGGATGAGAAATCAGTCTCTACGATGATAATAACTGTGTGTATTGAAGGTAATCTTCGGAAAAACTATAGACATACGGAAAAGGATACTCTACGGATTTTATAAAATTTCATGATGACTTAAAAAAAAATTTAGTTACTTTATTAGTTAATTGTATCCGTGAATTACTTATTATTGGGTTATTTACTGGAATGAGACTATACTAAATTACTTCAAAGTTTTATTAAGAGGAGACAAGAAGTTATGGTTAATTATCACATTTTTTTCCTGAAAATACGGAAAATTATCCACATCCTTGTATACTCTGGGAATCATCATCGTCATAATCAACGAGTCTGAAATCCGTAGGAAGGTTACTACGATGGACTCTCGTAGTAAAAATATAATGCTTCTATTTCATGTTAGGTAAATCCCTAATGAAACCAAATTTAGTTAAGATAGGTACACTACTTTAGTAGAATATAAGAGGAAGACCTTACTTAAATAATTTCTATTCTTATAGTCTCAGTGCTATGTATCAAACAGATTATACAAAAAACAAATTTCCCTAAAAAAAAGGGGGAGTCATTGTGACACCAGGTTATACTAGGATACCATTTACGTAGTTTGACGTCTGAAAACGAACACGAACTCTTGATGTCGAAAAGTTTACGGTTAATACAGGTAAGGGAAACAAGAACTGTTTTGAAGCATATACGTCACTCTCTTAGATTTTTACCATAAGAAAGTAACAGATCTCATAAACTGGTGGTTCTTGGTAAAATTTTAGGTTTTGTTGTCACTAAAAATTTTGTCATAGAGTTTTTGAAGTGAAAGTTTTGTAAAAAAGGAGATTCTTTAGTTATAAACCTTCCTGAGACTGTATTAGTTAATTACTCGATTATTAAAAGGTTTAAAAGATAATAAAAGACGAATATAATATGTCGGTTGACTCCTGTTTAAGGGAAGACTTCTTACATCCAGTAGTATCTAAAAATATTTTCCCTTGGTTTTAGAAGAGAAAATACGAGTATTTTGTCTTATGTATGTCAAAAAAACATTAGATAACATTTCGGTTACTTTCACCTACCTTTATTTTCTTCCGCCATAGAACTTCATGATTCTCACACCGAAACCTCGGTACTTTTTATCTAAACTCAATCCTGAAACAATGAATAATAAACATTTGGAAACTGTTCAATGAATTCAAGGGACTTAAAGGAGATACTTTAATTCTAGTGTCATGTACTTGTTAGGAATTTTACAAAAGACAGAAATTCCCAAAAAATTTACTACATATATTTCGTGTTTCATGTTACGGATCATCCATGGTTTACGAGTAATTGGTTATCTACCGGTAGAAATTCCTCTCTTAAGAAAGTCCGTAGTTAACACATCCTTGTAATCACAATGGAATGGGAAAGGTGATGACGTTGTAAGAAAAGATGTAATAGTGTCAACGCAATCATTTTGTCGGTTCTCGTATTCGGTAGAGATTTTACTTTAAAAACAGGGTTCATTCGGACCTCGTGTGTTTTACCTCGTGTGTTTTAAATATTAAGGTTTCAGTAAGAAACAAGGGGAGGGGGTTCCTTAAATCCGTTCTCCTTCTTTAATTGGGACTAAATATCATATAAACGAGTTTCTTACTATAAGAGTATAGAGTTAAAACCCCAGTCTGTGATTCACCTCATCCAATATATTTAGACTTAATTTTTCGTTTCAAACATTTCGGAGGTCACTAAAGGACTCTTTGGTCTGACGTATTGAAGTAATTCTTACCTTTACTTCAAGGAACTAGGACCACGAAGTCTTTTACATGAAATTCACGTGTTTTTCCTTTTTGTTCACTCGTTATTCGTACGTCTCTTCTTTTTTCCTCTTCTCTCTTCTCCTCCTTCTTCTTCTCATACAGAATCAATGGGTCAGTGCAGGTTGAGAAACACTGGGGTACCCGACGCAGACAGGTTCCCTAAGAGGTCTGTTCTTATGCCCTCACCCAACGGTAAGGGAAGAGGTTTCTCTTTCTCACTATATTTATTCCAGACGGTTAGAGTTACCATCGTAAACAAGATGAGTCTTCTTAAGACATTAAAGACAATTTTTTTTTTTAGTTTCTTCAAATCTCAGTAGTGTGTATCCTTTTATCGACTCAAACCTTAACGGGAGAAGAAATTCGAAATAGTGTGAAGAGTATATCTACTCACAGTACTGGTCTACGGTGATCACCTTTCCGTAAAATGTCTGTGGGATTTAAGATAAATTTTATTATATCCCTACTTTGTTAAGGTCTAAGTGAATGTGACTTCATAAAGTCCCCAATGTTTAGATGAAATCTAAATGTCCCCCCTTTGCTAGATCGTTTTTTGATTGGAAGTCAGATATTATGCAATTAATGGACACTTTTTAAGTGTTATTGATCCGTATTTGATCAATATAGGGAGGGAAATCGACCGGTACATTTCACTTATTTCAACTGTCGGTAGAGTAATCATTCTACACGTCAGTGAATTTTACAGAGAATAGAGGTACATTGAATACTATACGGGGTAGTAACGTAGATTTCATTGTCGTAAACTACTCAACTAGTAAAATGGTTTATATATAATATACAGGAGTACGTACGTGCGATTCAGTGAAGTCAGCACAGACTGAGAAACGCTGGGATACCTAATATGGGGTGGAACGAGGAGACAGGTTCCCTAAAAGGTCCGTTTTTATGACCTCACCCAACGGTACGGGAGGAGATGACCTAGGGGGGTTGGGTCCCTAGTTTGGGTACAGAGGACACCGAGGAAGTGACGTCCGCTTAAAAAATGGTGACTCGGTGGTCCTTTCGGAGTTTCAGATGGATAATGTTGAAATATATAATAAAGGATTCTGATGTTGTCTACTAATTATGGAACGACTTCAAATAGTTATATAAGTACATTCATAAATGAAAAAATATATATGGTTCTTGTAAAATATACTCATCCTTACCTTATTGTTCTTTCTCAGTACCGAGGACGGTAGTCGATCATCACCCAGGTAGGGTTCTTAGAGTTCACTATAATGACGTTCTTACTGATAACAGTCCTATCCGAGGACTCTTATACTACTGTCTATTTTCTTTTTATATTGTTATTACTTCTTAGTTGTTACCAAAATCCTGAAAGATTTGTGTAAAGACGTACTAAAATTATACACATTTATAGATAGTATAGCTTCTATATGGGAACTACATCTTTCATGAGTTCATATATTAAGTGTCCAATTAAAGAACGGTTGTGATACTTGTGGACAAAAATAACCCAGAGACTGAAGTGACATTTAAATTTACGATAAAGGTATAACTCAGGATTCATATGTTAATCCGTATAATTTTCATGTTTATAAGTTATCTGGAGACATACATGTATGGCGACTCTTACATACAATTGTAAAGTGGTATAGACGATGGAGAGAAAGTACTTCATATCACGTCGATTTCTGAGTGAAAAGGTAGGGAAAACGGAAGAAGAGAAGGAGGGGTTCTTATTGGTTATAAGACTACAATAAAGTAAATAAATTTGTAAATTGTTGATATACTACTTACGGATGGTACACGATCTGTAATAAAGTCTATAAACCTTGTGTAGTCGTTTGATTTCTTTATTTCTAACAACTGGAAAGTTTCGAGTAAATCTACCCACTCTGTCTAATATTAGTTGTTAGTATTAATTATTCATATAAAATATAAGTCACTCACTCACTGATTACGAGATCTTTTTACTTTATTACCTCGTTTCATTCCTTCTAAGTCTCGACCCTCCCCCCGTTAATCTTTAACTTTCCACTGTAATCTCATTTTTGAGTTTCTCCACTTTACCATGTTGGTGTTACTTTTTATCAGACCATGAGGGAGTTTTTTAATTTGTATTTTAATGGAAAAATGGGTCGTTAAGTTTAAGATGTATATATGGGTTCTCTTTACTTTTACATACAGATACGTTTTTAAACATAGTGTAATAAATCTGATCTATTTCCCGTCTTTGTTACGTTTACAGATAGTCGACTACATCCTTATTTGTTTTCACCATATAGGTATGTTGTCTTATATTAAGTCGGTATCCTTACTTCACTACATGACTAATATGATGTCGTACCTATTTGAAACTTCTGAAATACGATTCATTTTCTTTGGTCAATGTTTTATAGTGGATAGTACTGAAGTGAATGTACTTTAACGGTTTTCTCCTTTTATATATCTCTATCTTCCATCTAACTATTAACGAAATCCGACCTTCATACCCTGTTCCTTAACCCCAATTATCGATCTTCAAACCCCTACAGAAAGTCTGTACTACTTTAACAAGATTTTAACTGACACTACTGTCGACATGATGAGGTAGTGATATAATTTTTGGTAATTTAATATACAAAATTTACACACTTGACACAACATACACTCTATATCGAGTCATTTCGATAATACTTTTTTTCATTGTGTATGTTCAATAGGGAAATAAAAGTTTGTAAATATACAAGAGACGAAAAATGATTACTATAGATCGAATTAACCAAATTAACAATGAAGAACAGGAGTTAATGTAAATCTACAAGTGGAGTAGTATAAATAGAAAAATAAGATGTCTGATGTGTATCATAAAAATAAGTAAATAAACAGACTAAAGAACAAGACTTAATATCGAAGAAAAGAGACGTAGAATTATCTACGTCCTTTTCGAAAAACTATATTAACTTGTAGGTAAATACTATTTTCGAGAGGTCTTTCACCCATATCTCCCTTATATGGAGTGTTGTATATTTCCAGTATATAAATTTTGGGTATCGATTGTAGTATGAGTTACCACTTTTTACCTTTCACAAAGGAGATTTTAGTCCTTGTTTCATTCTTACGGGTAAGATAGTAGAAATTAAGTTGTATCATAACCTTCAGGATCGGTGTTATTAATCTATTCTTTTTCTTTATTTTCTCAGGTTTAACCTTTTATTCTTTTTACCAGTGACAAAAATATATCGTTTCTCTTTTAGGATTCCTACGATGGTCTATTGATACTCTCGAGTAGTTGCTTAAGTCATGTCAACGACCCATATTTTAATTATATATCTTTAGACAAAGTAAAGATATATGATTGTTACTTTATAGTCTTTCTCTTTAATTCCTTTGTTAGACCAAATGGTAGTGTAGTTTTTGTTATTTTATGGATCCTTATTTGGATACATTCTTCCGTTTTCTGGACATAAGACTTTTGATATTTTACGACTAATTTTCTTTGATTTCTATTGAGTTTTTCTACCTTTCTATGTGGTACAAGAACCTGACCTTCTTAGTCATAACAATTTTACTGGCATTATGGGTTCCATTAGATACCCAAGTTGTGTTAGTGATAGTTTAATGGTTGTCGTAAAAAGTGTCTTGATTTTGTTTATTAAAATTTCAGACACACCTTTGTGTTTTCTGGACTTATCGGTTTTGTCAGAATTCTTTCTTTTTACCTTAACCTTTTTAGTTCAAGAGTCTGAAGTCTGATATGATGTTTCGTTGTGACTAACTTGTCATACCGTTACCTTGTTTTTGTCTGTATATCTAGTTATCTTGTACTGTCTTTCCGGTTTTTATTTGGGACTGCGAATACCAGTTAATTAGATACTGTTTCTTACGTGTCACCTTTGTCCTTATATGTTACCTCGTTTTTGTCAGAGAAGTTATTCACCACGAGCCTTTTGACCTCTCGATGTAAATTCTCTTATTTTAATCTCATAAGAGATTATAGTATATGTGTGTGTGTTTGTGTGTATATGTGTATACGTTTTACATTCCAACCTATGATATTTTGAGGATCTCCTTTTGTGTCCGTCTTGCGATAAACTGTATTTAGTGTTGTTACAAAAAAACCTAGGTGTAGGATCCCATTACATGTATTTTTTTCTTTTTTTGATTTGTTTACCCTGGATTAATTTGAATTTTGGAAACCGTGTCACTTCCTTTGGTATTTGTTTTACTTCTCTGTTGGTTACTTGACCCTCTTTTATAAACGTTTACTACACTGGGTGTTGTCTAATTAAAGGTTTTGTATCTTTGTCCAGTATATCGAATGATATTTCTGTTTGTTGGGTTGGTTTCTTTACCCGGTTTCTGGATTCGTCTGTAAAGAGGTTTCTTCTACATGTCTTTCGGTTGTCCGTGTACTTTTCTACAAGTTATAACGATTAATAATCTTTTTTCGTATAGTTTTAATGTTACTCGATGGTGGAGTGTGGCCAGTCTTATGACCACACTCGGTAGTAATTTTATAGATGTTTATTATTTACGACCTCTCCTACACTTATTCCTTGGAAGGATGTGACAACGAAACTAATATTTGAACGGATCGATGACACCTTTTGTCATACCTCAAAGGAATTTTTAACTAGGGCGTTAGGATAAGGACCAGTATATAGGTACGAACACACGTACTATTCAGTGAAACCAGTACAGGTTGAGAAGCGTTAGGGTACTTGACATCTGGTGGTCTGAGGAGATAGCTACCCCTAAAGGGTCCGTTCTTGTGACCTCACCCAACGACACGGGAGGAGGTCTAGAAGGGTTGGGTCCCTATATTGGGTCTAGAGAATGCAGAGGACGTAACCGTTCGTCCAAGAAATGGAGATCGTGAGGGACTCTTCGGGTATATATAGTATTTTTTGAGATTAAACTTTTCTATGTAAGTGGGGTTACAAGTGTCATCGTGATCAATATTATCGGTTCTGTGTCTTCGTTGGATTTACAGGTGGTTGTCTACTCACCTATTTATTCTACACCTTCTATAATCCTTGCGTACATGTGGGTACCATCTAAGTACAGTTACATACCGTTTTGGTTATGTCATGACATTTCATTTTATTTCATTTTTATTTTTAATTTTCTTTCTTTTTAAACATATACATGTATATATGAGTGTGTGTGTATCTGTGTGTGTCCTCCCTTATAATGATTCGGTACTTTGTTCTTACTTTATTACGGTAAACGTCGTTGTGCCTACCTGAATGTCTAACAGTATGATGTACTTCCTTTAGTCTCTTTCTGTTTATAGTATATCATAGTGATATACACCTTAGATTTTGTTACTAGGTTACTTGAATAAATGTTTCGTTTATATCTAAGTATCTGGATCTTTTGTTTGAATACCAATGGTTTCCCCTATCAACCTCGTCTTCTCCCGTTTCTATTTAATCCTCAAACCCTAATTGTACATGTGTGATGATAGATATTTTATTTCTTCCTGAATGACATATTGTGTCACTTGATATTATATAAGTTATTGGATATTACCTTTTCTTGGACCTTTTATGTGTGTGTGTGTATATATATATATATATATACGTATTAAGTAAGAGGAACGACATGTTAAATATTACACATGTTGGATGTGTAATATTTAATTGATGTGAAATTAAAAATTTTACTGAATTTTACTTAATGTTGAAGAATTAACTTTGTAAATATATAAAATATTTCCTTTTAGATGTTCATAAGAAATAAGTATATGGTAGTTACCGGGTAAGGGGGTAAGGAAAAAAATATTAGAAAAGACACGTATACAATTTGTAAAGTAAGACAAACAAAACGGATATGTGATAAAAAGAAAGAAAAATTAAAAACCTAAAGAGAAAAGTGAAAGTCCATTAAACGAACCATAGTAAGAATAAGTAATTGAAAGAAAAGTCTATACGGATTAGATGTATTGTGAACGGGAACACCGAATCTACCATTTTATAGATGGACGTTGCTCCCTCTTAATCCAAGTCAGGGACCCAGTTTTTCTAGGGGACCTCTTCCCTTACCGTTGGGTGAGGTCGTAAGAACGGACCTCTTAGGGTACCTGTTTCTTTAGATAACGTCTCAACCTGTGTTGACCCGTTGATTGGAGGGTAGAAGTGAAAGTTAGATGAATTAGACAAATCAAAAATTATAGTTATCAAAAAGGAAGTAAAGAGTTTTAATATAAACGATGAAAATGTTCAGTAAAATTCAAGAAAATACAAAAATTAGTAAATTCGTATTGATAAAATATAAGAAAAAGTCTCATAATAAGATATAGATTAAAACACCTCGAGGTTAGAAGATAAAACAAAACTTAAGGTTCAGAGTAACTACAACGTGACGACTAGTATGTAAAATTTGAAAGATTGACTCTCAACTAGAAGCAGTCTCCCATAAATAATACACACTCTCAGGGTTACCAGATGTAACACTTTAGTAGAAAGGTCCTACCAAAAGGAAAACAGAGATGGCATACACGTCGTTAAAAGTAGTCAATCCAGATGAAAATACCAGTAAAGACTCACATTTCACAAAATTTTAGAAAATTATCGTATTTAAGTTTAAAATTTGAAGACATTTATGTCTAAGTTCAGAAGTTGTAAGGTCCACTGAGAAGAGGGTAGGATCAGTTCTTAGGTCCGAATCTATATCAAAGAACAGTCAAGAAACACTACACCATCTAATACTAGTTAGATAGAAAACTACTCCACTATCGGATAAGTCCGTAGAATCAGAATTAAGAAATGGAGTAAGTCTGGGTTCTAGGGTAAAGGATATTTTTATAACCCTCACTCTACTCGTTTAAGAACTATTGGTGTATTGATGAGGATGGAGGTTGGATCTTCTCTGTGACGGACGAGTCCGACGGTCACGTAAATCAATTTTTCATCCCTCCTTTAGTAAATTTCGTCAGAGAAGGGTGTCTTTGACAAAAGTACTAGGTTTATTATCTAAAAAGAGTAAAGTAATCCGTCTACGACTAATGTAATTGTTCTTATACACCGATAAGCGTTTAGACCAGTTCTACTGGTCTTCCCTAGTTAGTTATGTTAGACTTAGTGAAAGAGAGGTATAAAGTTTCATGCAGTCTTTTTAAAGGTTATCAGAGAGTGAAGAAGACTCTTTTACTTGGTATGAAAAATTTCCCTCCCTAGATTGATTTTATAATGTTACTACGATTAGTAGAATGATTGTGAACTACTATCAAAGGATTAATAAAAGTTTTGTTTGTGAGTTTTACTATAAAGACGACTCTTTGGTTCAACACGATTGGGACTGGTAAAGTAACTGTATAAAAAAGTTGGACCTTACATGCTTATATTGAATAAGAGAGACATCAGTTGTATGTGTGTTTGTGTGTGTGTGTTTAATGTTATGTACCAAAGTGAATACACCTGGTAAAAATTTCATAAATAACTTAAACAATGTTATAACGAAGACAAAATACATACCAAAAAACTGCCGATCCGTTCACCCTAGAATCCAGGGGGTGGTCGTTTGTGTGGGTGTGGACGATGTAACCCTCCGCTTCAGAATTAGTGACCGGGTGGTCCCTTCAGGGAAGTGAAAGTTGAAAGATAGTAATGTCAGAGGATTTAAGGAAACACATATCCTGCGTTAAGGTGTACACTTCACCGATAATCATCTTTTCTATCTCTTATTAGTTTACCTCCCCTTTTCTAAGTATCTCTTTAGAACTGTTTTAAGTATTAAACACTCGATAATTCTTGTTGTTGTTTTTGCATATCTTGAGATACAAAGACGTTCGATAAATAAGAGAAAATGAATCAGGACTAATTATAAAATTTCTTCCGTTTCACCTTCTCTTCCTTCTTCAACCCCCTCCCCTCCTCTTCTGTTGTAAACAACTGACACAAGTATGGTCCGGGAGTCAATAAAGACAAAATGTACAGGACAAAATATATTATTAGTGTTAAGTTATTCCAATTTAATAACAGTAGACGTTAAATCACTATTTCTTAATCCCTACGATACCATCTTATGTTTCCATTTTTCTGGTTTGACTTAACTCTGTCAAAGAGAAGGTCAAGATGGTGATCAATGAAACACTGATCAATGATCAATGAAACACCTTTTAATGAAGTGGAGAAATACAGAACTAGTGGAATAAATAATTTATCCTTATTACCATCAGTACTAATGTCTAATTTATTAAATAATATACATTTCCTGAATTTTGTCGTTTAACAAGTATAAATCAATAGTTATACTCCATCGAGACTTCCGTACCTTTATAAAGTTTTTTGTTATTGTCGATTATTGACCGATTTAAACACGAACTTGTGACCATAGTACGAATCAGTGAGTCAGTATAGGTTGAGAAACGGTGGGGTACCTGACATCAGGTGGTCCGAAGAGACATATACCCTAAGAGGTCCGTTCTTATGTCCTCACCCATCGGTAAGGGAAGAGGTCCCCTAGTAGGACTAGGTTCCTAACTTGGGACCAGAGGTCGTAACGTCCACCTAAGAAATAACAGACTCACTCGTCCCTTCGGGTTTGTGACGATATACATGAAAGTTTTCCTCTCGGAAAGTGTCATAAGTTAAATTTATGTCCATAGTTGTTAAGATATCAAAATTAATTGTGAGTAACGAAAGAGTGCAGTCTTTCCTTGAAATTTTCTTGTAACAAGGGGTTTCATGATTCTTCTATCTTCCTTGGTTTATTCGAACTCACAGGACAATAAACTCACAGGACCAGGTTTATTTAATACGAGGTCTCACCATTTAAACCTTTACTTCGTTAAGGTTCGGTCCTAATCTCGAGATACTCTTCTTTTTCCAACCTTAGTCCCTTTAGAAAGAGACCAAAAATTATTGTCACTCGTGATTTTAGATGTAATAGTCAATTAAGTTGTAACTGGGATCCGTTTTTAGACTTAACGAAGTAGTTTTTTATACATACAAAGTTATACCTAAGATATATTTTGTGTTTATGTTTCTTCCCGTTTAGAAAATTGTTTAGATACGAAGTAAAGAGTCTTGAATTTTATTACCTCCTCCATATCGTCTTCCCAGGTCACTTACGGTCGAGAATCTAAGGTTCTTCGTTACGGAGTCTCGAATGTTTCAACGATTTACGAGACAGTTCTTGTCTTTTTTCTTTATGACCAATATAGCTATAGTTGTTTATACAATTTGTTGTACATCAGACTAGGAAACTTAAAATTTTTACTAATGTCTCTATTTTGAAAGTTTAATTTATTTTTATCCGTACCTTAATTGGCATTTACCTTACTAGTTTAAAATAGATTACAAATTTAAGTTTACGACAGGTAAGTTTCCTCTGATTTTCCTTTTATGGTAAAAATCAGAAACGTTTACAATAAACTTGTAAACACGAAATTAAACGCTGTGGGACTAACATAATGTACCTAGTAATATAATATCATTTACGTCGTATCGTGTACATGAATAATTGAGTTATAATAGACAACCTTCTACTGTCGGATATGTAAGACTTTGATACTTTAATTCGAAGTCACTTCTGTTTAATCTGATTAATTAATGTAATAGTACACAGTGAATCTGACCGTTCTTATTCTAACGTTACTTTCCTTTCTACCTTAGGTCCATGTTTAAACGTCAAGTTTGTTTTTAGACTATGGACGACTCGTTGTAAGTCTAAAGTTTGCACTGAATCGTAGTGAAATAAGGGGATTAACTTATCATAATGGTATTTGAAAATCAATCGTCCGTTTCACTCAACTCTTTTATTTAACGACGATCGTCGAACCAACAAAAATGTAGATTTTATACAATCGGGTCCCTTATATTAGTAAAGACGGGAAGTATTTAGATCATTTGACGGTTTACGATGGAGTAAAAAAAGTAGAAAAGAAATCATTGAAAGGTTCTAAAAAAAATAAAAGTGGGTGGTTCGTATACAGATCCTCCAATGTTGGTTGACTAGTTCCACCAAAGAGTGATCTGATTAGTCAGGTACGAACACTTGGGAAGTGAGGGAGTATATAGTGATTCCGGTGACAGTCTAGCTATGATCTCTTTCAGTAAATAGGGCGGAAACTAAAATATTGTAGTATACCTTACACATTAGACAATAGGTTTGATGTCATTGAACTCAGAAATACCTCTTTAGATGTTTATTAAAAGAAATGACCTATAATTTGAGAAACCTTGACCCTGAAAAATTGGAATTTATAGGAATTGTTTCAGATAGTGTTGTATGACACCTAAAAATTTCTTATAAATTATTCGTTTGGACCGTCCTATGTAGACGGGACCACGGTTTTTTAATTTTAGTACCTTAATTCTGATTTGGATACTTTGTCAGTCTTCTGTTTTTATCATTGAATCTCTGAGCTAAATACTATATTTCTTATGTAAAACTCAAGTTAAATTTTTTGGGAGTATTACTGTATAATAAACTGGGAACTACTAGTCGTTATGTACTTACTCTTTTTGTCCTTCTATATTCGTTGTCTCTTTCGTGTGACCATGTAACCATGTAATGCAAAAACGACCCCTTGTCACTTTTCGTAGTAAACTATTCCCCTTCACTATTCCCCTTCACTCAAGTCAAATACCTCCTAGGACTGTAAGTGTTAATAATTTATTATTCTTTCCATACTTTATTGACCGATCAAGAAGTGCTGTCTCGGTGGTAGTTAAAGGGTGATTTAATATGACTCTCTGTCATTTTAGTTTTCGTTTTATTTCCGTTTTATTCTGATGACGATAGGTTGGGACCAGTTCTAGATCCTTTAAAAGATATTTAATATTTTTACTTTTTAAAAGGACTTTTCCCATCAGTCATCATATGATTAGGACATTTTTCATCCGTTCGTATAACAAACAGAAAGAAATAGATGAAGAAGTTACCGATTTTTTTGTTTTTTGTTTGTTTTTTTTTTTGTTGGTTCTACACATATGTCTTTCCAATCGTGTAGGATACACAGTCTCATAGAATGAAAAATGTAAGTCAACTTGTAAAGTTTATATTCTTTCCACACCCGAGTCAACGAAGTCAGTACAGACCGAGGCACTGGGATACCTGACAACGGGTGGTCCGAGGAGACAGGTACCCTAAGACGTCTGTTTTGGTGTGCTCACCCAACGGTAGAGGAAGAGGTCCAATAGAAGGGATGGGTCCCTAGCTTGGGTTTAGAAAATACAAAGGACGTAATCGTCACCCAAGAAATGGTGGTCGGGGTGGATCCTTCGGGTATGCTTTCCATGACTTTCCATAAAAGACCTCGTACTGCGGGACCCTTCACACCTTGGGTGTTTATTTCCTCATACACTCCTTTATGTCTTTCTCTTCGTGACTCTTGACAGTATGTTAATCCTAAGATCAGAAAAGAAAGGTGCACGTGGTAGAGAGAGTCTCAAAGTTTCTTGGTTTGACACTCCGTACTTTTTTCGTACACCCGATCATGACGTTTTCTTCAAAGGTAGGTCAACATAGACAACCTTTCTCTAGTGGGTAGTGGACTTACCTTTTCCACCTGGTTATGTTTAGAGATATGAACCTACGACTGAGTTTAAACTAGATCTATCTAGATTGTTACACTCCGTTTTTTTGTACTAGAAAACTTTGTTGTAGTCCTTCAGTGCTTTTATCTTCTACGACTCTTACTTTATGGTATCTTATTCTATTTTTCTCTCGATCTTATCCTTTTTATTATTCCTTTACTTTTCAATTTATTGACTTAAGTATATGTGTCTTAATCATTTTCGTTTTATATTTTTTTGACTTATTTTAGGTTGGAGTTTTTTTTTGTTCTTTTTTTTTCCTACGGATCTATTTTTATTTGTAGTCTTGACAAGTCTAACAAAACGTTATAATATACTTTTTTATTTCGATGTATCGAGATAAAGTTCTATTTCAAAACCTTCTGTATTTTCACTTTGTCAGTTAAACTGAATTTATTTACTCTTCCGTTCTTGTTCTGTTCTGACTGTGTTAGTCCCTATGTTCATTTTTCTGATGTCTGGGTAAAAGACCACCGAGTCTGTCATTTATTAGGTGAACGTTACACCTTCTGGACTTAAACTGGGGACCCAACCCTTCTAGGGGACCTCTTCCTGTACCATTGGGTGAGGTCATAAGACTGGACCTCTTAGGGTATCTGTCTCCTGGGACCGTCCGATGTCAGGTACCCCAGAGTCTCTCAGCCTGTGCTAACTCACTGAAAGTGAAGTGGTAAAGACTTCTGTCTGAACTCTACCGGGTGTCCCATTAGTTTTAAATCATAAGCTTTTGTCTTCATAAACTTGACTTCTCTTACATTTACTCATCATTTTTATTTATAGACTCAACTACGATCTATACTTTGAGGTTTAAGTTTATATTTTAATTCTAATCTTCTCTTGTAGACATTAAAATTTTTAGTCAATGTTATTATGATCCTATGTTGATTATGTTGATTACGATATAAATATTTCTACTCTACATCTGTTTTGTTTCAAGATCATTTAGGACATAAAAGACGTCTCTTCTTTCTCTTGTAATTTGAACACTGAAATTACTAATCCTTTATAAAACTTTCGATTCCTTTGGTGAATGTATTAATGTTGATATTCTATATGAAAGATTTTGTGATTCTTATAAATTTTATAAAATTTTATATATAGTTTTATATATGAATAATGAAATTAGACCTCTGTTCTTACCGATGGGTAAGATCATAAGAACGGACCTCTTAAAGTGTCTGTCTCCTCGGACCGTCTGATGTCAGGTACATAAGGGTTTCTCAGTCTGTATTGACTCGTTGATTGTTAAAGTACAGTTTATGTTTACCAAATTTGAGAGAATTCTCTTGTTCCAAAACTAATCCAGTTTTTAGTTATTAGAATTCTCCGTGTCGACTTTATTTTTTCAAATTTTTATTTTCTTACTTATGTATACAAAATCCGTTTGTGTATTTCATTTCGTCCCCAATTTTATGTATGTTTATTTATTCTTCTTAGATTCCGTTTCAGGAATTTTAGATTCTGTTTTTCATTTGACCTCTTAAGATGTTCCTAGTTCAGATAAAAATTTGTATTTAGTTATTTAAGTACCTGAAACTATTTAAACACCTGAAACTGTTTAAATTTGTATTAACTATTTAGGGACCAGACTTATTCCAATTTGTTTTCAGGTATTGTGACTTCATACATGTAATTTTTATCGAACTTTACGTCCCTATATTATTATCGAGAGTTATAGACTCTCTTAAATTAAGAAATTATACATCGGTTTCTTTTATAAACTTTTCTATTTATCCCGTGTTTCTTAAATTGTTATTTCATAATTACTACCATAGTTTAATTTCGTATATATAGATTAAAACAAGGTTCTACCATCTTGTCCTTCGGGGTCTGGGAGGAATGGGATTCCTCTCTGGATAAGATATCATTATGTTCCTGTTTATGGAAACACTCTATAAGTATTTGGTTAGATTTGGTCACCTTGGTTTTTTTTTACTTGTTTATATTAATTTGTCTTTGTCTCAATATCTATGTCTCCTGTTCGTTCACAAACGACCTCCTTAATCCCCTCGTTTCATTATCCATTCCCTTTAGTTCTCCATGTTTAAAGGTCGACATTTTATTTAATCAGTGTCCATACTTTGCATTCACACCCTTATATCAGACGTTGACACATTATAGAAACATATCACTGTATGTTATTGTTGTGATAACACCAATAGTCAAACTTTACATATCCTTGTGGCTTAGTACAACACATTGTCTTTGTATCACAAGATCTAATTAATATGGAGTTTTTGTTTGTTTGAGTGTTTTTTTCTCTAGTTTGTGACGATATACAATCTATACCTTCAACAATTGTGTCATTTGAGATTCTTAAGAGTAGTGTTTTGTTTTCGGAAAAAAGGATAAAGAAATTAACACACACACACACACACACACATATATATATATATATAAATGATTTGAATACCAACTATTAGTGAAGTATTACTTACGTTTCGTAATACGACATATGGAATTTGAATGTGTCACACCATGTGGTTGATATAGAGTTTTTGCCTTTCTTTTTCTATTTTACGTTTTATGTATGTGTGTGTGTGTGTGTGTGTGTGTGTGTGTGTGTGCTGTCCTATAGTTGTTGTACCGTCTTATCCTTCTGGATCTGGGAGAAAAGGGATTCCTCGGTAAATGAGATGTCGTTAGGTCCTTGTTTAAGGGAAACACTTTAAAGGTACTTGGCCAATTCTCCAAGGGTGTACCTCAACATACCTTCTCGCTCTGATCGACATACCTTCGACCATTCTTCTAGGTACCGTGAGTGAGTGGATCAGGAGCGGGAACCCCGGGACGCCGTGTCAGTCCTCTTTTGAGGGTGAAGGACCTAAGAGGGACCCCTCCTTCTCTTTTCTAACTTTATACGTCCAATCGTACGTCTGTAACGCCCGTCCATGGGTTCCCCGGTCAAAGATAGAACGGACGTAGATTTTCCAGTCCAACCAACGACGACTCTTGTTTCCGTTGTTAAACCTGATCGTGTGTGAGTGGCGGTAGTAGGGAGGGGGGTGGGTATCAGGGGAGGATGGTCTAGTCGTGCTTCCTCGTCCCTCTCTAGGGGTCGACCACCGAAGAGGGTCTCCTCCCTCTCAACCTTGTACGTCGTTACAAGATCGAAAAGGGTTACCGACGGGGTCTCTGACCAAAAACAATACGGATAGAGTTACGGGATTACCTTGGGTCTCATGAGGTCTACGGACTCCCGGTGTCTCTTGTTTTTCCTTGACCCGTACAACGACGACAAGGACTCCTGGTCCCCATGTTGTCCGTCTTGATCGTGTCGAACCTCCTTTCACTCCTTTCGCTTCTCATCTCGAACGTAGGTTACAAGGACTGAAGTTTTTTATCGTCGTTTTGATAACGTTTTTTTTCTTTCTTTTTAATATATATCAGGATTGTATTTTGTCTGGATCCACCGAGTCACCAGTTCTTAGACGGACGGTAACGTCTTCTGTATCCAAACTAGGGACCCACCCCTTCTAGGGGACGTCATCCTTTACCGTTGGGTGAGATCATAAGAATGACCCTTTAGGAGGGTTGTCTCCATTGTAACATTTAAGACCACCGTTGTCAGGTACTCCAGCGTTCTCAGTCTGTACTGAACAGTGTGTGTGGGTTGTATCTAGTTACCGTGTCTTATGTCTCGGGTCTTTCCACTTGTTTCGTGTACCCGACCTTCAGTGTCTTGTGTGGGACGTCTCAGGGACGGAAGGAGTCTCTAAAGTGTGTGGTGAGTGGACTTGGTCCGGGGGTCAGGGACGGCGCTCGGAGAGACTACTACGATTACCTCTTTTATCAAGGACTACCTCCTGTGACTCACCTCCTTGATCGAAGAGGTCCGACGATGGTCAACCCGACCCAGTCTTTAATTCGTTACGAAACTTCGACGGGAATTTCCGTCTACAAACTCTCTGTCCGTCTCAACCAGAGGATCAGACTTCAAATCTATGAAGATTCTTCAAATCGTTATGTACTTAGCACTGGAAGGTCTACAAGTTCGACCAAAATCTTTTCCGTCTCCTTGTTCTCTAGTTTAACGGTTGTAGGAGACCTAGTAGTTTTTTCGTTCTCTCAAGGGCTTTTTGCAGATAAAGACGAAATAACTGACGGTTTCGGAAACTGACACACCTAGTGTTATTTGACACCTTTTAAGACTTTCTCTTCCCTTATGGTCTGGTGGACTGGACGGAGAACTTTTTGGATATACGTCCAGTCCTTTGTTGTCAATCTTGACCTGTACCTTTTTATCTGACCAAGGTTTATCCTTTTCCTCATGTAGTTTCGACATATAACAGTGGGACGAATAAATTGAAGATACGTCTCATGTAGTACTCTTTGCGACCTGACCTTCTTCGTGTTCGACCTTAGTTCTAACGGTCCCCTTTATAGTTATTGGAGTCTATACGTCTACTGTGGTGGGAATTCCGTCTTTCACTTCTCCTTGATTTTTCGGAGAACTACTTTCACTTTCTCCTCTCACTTTTTCAACCGAATTTCGAGTTGTAAGTCTTTCGCTTTTAGTACCGTAGACCAGGGTAGTGAAGTACCGTTTATCTACCCCTTTGTCACCTTTGTCACAGTCTGAAATAAAAACCCCCGAGGTTTTAGTGACGTCTACCACTGAAGTCGGTACTTTAATTATCTACGAATGAGGAACCTTCCTTTCAATACTGGTTGGTTCTATTGTATAACTTTTCGTCTTTGTAATGAAACGACTGATTCCAGTCAGATCAGTTCCGATACCAAAAAGGTCACCAGTACACACCTGCACTCTCAACCTGACACTTCTTTCGACTCGTGGTTTCTTAACTACGAAAACTTGACACCACAACTTCTTCTGAGAACTCTCAGGGAACCTGACGTTCCTCTAGGTTGGTCAGGTAAGATTTCCTCTAGTTAGAACCCACAAGAAACCTTCCTTACTACGATTTCGACTTTGAAGTCATAAAGTCGGTGGAGTACGTTTCTCAACTGAGTAACCTTTTCTGAAACTACGACCCTCCCTAACCCCCGTCCTCTACCCCTGCTGTCTCCTACTCTACCGACTTACCGTAGTGGCTGAGCTACCTGTACTCAAACCCACTTGAGGCCCTCAACCACTACCTGTCCCTCCGGACCGCACGACGCTAAGTACCCCATCGTTTATCAGCCTGTGCTGACTCGTCGACTTGACTTGACTTCTTCAAATCTATGGAGATTCAGGTACCCCCAGCGTTTCTCAACCTGTGTTGACTTCACTGACTCGTCCGTGAGTTCGAGGACGATATTTGTCGACCTGAGTCCTTGTCGTCTTTCCAACCAGTTCAACGACGTCGAAACTGGCACTGTCCGATCACAATCGTCGGGATGAATTCAGGAAACCCAGGGAAACCTTTCCCGATCTCGACACGTAGAGTGCGTATGCGTTAAACGAGTAAGACCAAAGGTGACAGGACGCCGACGACCCACAAACTCGGCTACACCAAACAAGTCCCCGACCGGAGACACCGGTCCTTGATGACGGGTCACCGAGACTCACCGTTCCCCCAACCCCGTGTCTCAAGTCGTCGGACCCCTAACATACGGTCCACTACACTCGATTTGAGATATGTCTTCAGGGACGTCGTCGCCACCTCCTCCACCCACCCACCCCCCACCAGGGATGTGAGACCAAGGGTCCACAGAGAGTAGGGTTCTGAGGTGACGGGCGGGATAAAAATTCACATTTCAAAATTTGTCATCACTTTTACGAAGGGTTACCCCTTTCCTATCAAAGAAATTTTTTATCACAACCCATTTGATGTATAGACGTACACGTTTTTTTGACTTTATGTGAGTTTTACTTGACTTTCTGTATTTACATTCTGGACTTTGGTATTTTGAGAATCTTCCTTTGTATTACCTTTTTTGAAATATTTAACTCGAATCTTTACTTAAAAACTTGCACTACGTTTTTAGTACCCGTTGTTTTCGTTTTTATCTGTTCATCCTGATGGAGTTGATTTTTGATTTTTTGAAGATGTGTCGTTTCCTTTATTCTCACTTTTCAGTTAGATGTCTTACTTTCATTAACGTTTAACACATAAAATATTCCTCAATTAAAGGTTTCTTATATATAAGTATTTTGTATTCGTATTTATTTATTTACCTAATTTTTTACTCGTTTACTGAACTAAACTGTAAAGTGGTTTCTTCTGTTTGTTAATATTTTTCATATTTTTGTTCATAATTTTTTTTACGAATTGTAGCGATTAGTAGTCCCTTTAGTTTCACTTCTGTATAGTGGAGTGTTTACAATCTTACTAACAATCGTTTTTTTTTTTTTTTTCTCCCTTTATTATTCACAACCACTACTACACCACTTTGACTTGAGGACACGTGACAATCATCCTTGGTTTTTACTACGTAGGCGATACCTTTTATCACATTATATCAAAGGAGTTTTTATCCAGATGATATACTCGAACAGTAGGGTAAAAATCCATAAATAGGTTTGGATGACTTTTGTCTTAGGACTTTACTATAAACGTGAGGATACAAATAATAATAATAAGTGTTCTCAGTTCTCCATCTTTATTGTATTTACAGGTAGTTGTCTATTTATTTCTTTTACATTAAAAGTAGATAAGTCGGGGCTTTTTCTTCCTTGAGAACTGTATACGATGGTGTACTTACTTGGACCTTCTTTACGATTCGTTTTATCCAGTCAGTGTCTTTCTGTTTATGACGTACTAAAGTGAAAATACTCTATAGATTTCATCAGTGTGAGTGCCGTATTCTTTCATCTTACCAACAACGGTCCCCGGGATTCCTCCCCCTTTACTTTCAACGACCAGTTATCTGTGTCTTAAAGTCTGTACTTTCTGCTTTTTCAAAATCTCGAGATGACATATTATTAAACGTATTTCAATTGTTACGACATGACATGTGTACGTTTAAACAACTCTCAGTTGAAGTACCAAAAAAAATGATGTTATTTTATATGTGTATACTTATATATACATAGTGTAAATAAAAATCTTTTAAATATTTGATTTTATCATAAGTTTATTTAAAATTAACAAGTGGATTTTAGTCTTTAAAATGTCTTATTAAATGGACCAGTACGGTAATATTTTGGTTTTTAAATTTTATTTTCAGATTTTTGTTTTTTTTTTTAAAATTCAATATGATAAGACCTATTTATATCGACATTTTCCTATTTCTTTTGTGTTGACTTTTGATTCCGTATAAATTATTACATTTCTTTTAGTATACATAAAGAATCCGGTATGTACCCTTTGAGAAGTGATAAGTCGTTTACGGATGGTAAGTTGAAAAGTATAATGTCCTTCAACATTCCTGTTACTTCAGATCAATTCTGTTATTCCTGTCTTTAAACAAAAAGGTTTCAACATTTTTGTTGTTACGTTTCCAAATTAGAATTTACAACATTTTTATACATTTAGTTTGTATAGATTATTATTATTATGTTTTATCGTAAAATTTATCGGTTCTATATTGTTGTCTATACCCTAACAAGAATTAAACGTTTCTTAATGATATTTAGTGTGAACAAGAGACTAGAAGTCTCGGACAAATCATGTAGTGTCTTCTCAAAAACCCGTCGATCCGGGGCTCCACTCATCTTCTTTTTGTTTTATACTTTTAGGAAACCCTTAAGGGTCTTTACAAGTCCTTCCTGATCCTTCTTAGTGCCAACACTTATTTAACTTTATACCTCGGTTCCACTAAACTCTTAACCGAGAAACCACTGAAACATTTGTAACTAACTAAACCAACTGTTGTGACTTTAATTAAACTCGTACCCCCGTATAGAGTAAGTTCTACTTTAAGACTTTAAAATATTACATTTCCTATAAAGTCATACTAAGAGAGATATAAAAAGATAGTCATATAGAAATTCAGTAATTAAAAATTTAAATGTATATCCTTCATGGACTTTAGTCCAAACTAGTTGTAATTATAACCGTTAAAGACCGAGTACCTTAAGACACACTTAAAACGTATAAAAATAAGTAACAAAAAAACGTAACACACTTTAAAAACATTAATATTACGTAAAAATAGCTTTGTTATCAAGAATACCATGTTTAATACTATAAATCTTGTGTACGTAAACAGAAGAAAGGGAGAGTTCTGAAGTAACATTACTCTCAGATGTTACGACTTTGCATTATGTAAGTATTGTCTATTCTTCAGTACAGTCTCTGTAGTTGTCCAGTTCTAGATGTCATATTCTCTCAAGTTGTTTAATGACCTTTTACCTAATATCAACCTCACCAACTGTTCTGTCGACTTCATGAACGTCAGGTCTTATTTATGTACCCCCTCCAAGTTTCAACTCTTACCTCTTGGTACCTCAGTCGTCTATTCTCCTCTACACTCCCCTTTTATAATTTCTTAAACAATATCAAGACGTTCGTTTTGACGGCACCATCCGTCCTGAGACGGACGAAGGGTAGTTGGTGCGAAGTTTTACTTCCTGACAGTTGGGTCATAAAAGACAGACTCACTTTAGTCTCCCGAAATACTTTTTCCTTTCTTTCTACTTCCCCTCTCTTACTCTCTCCTTCCTTCCTGTCTCCCTCCCTCTCTTCTTTCCTTCCCTCCCTTCCTTCTTAGTAGGACCCTATCGATTCTGAACTCCAACTTTGTGGTCTTGTTTCGAGACTACGGTCGTGACCTCCGGTTGATGGATAGGGGTGTGGGATGACCATTCGGAAGGATAGGTATTGGGACAGATGTTTGTTTTGTGAAAGTCGTCTGAAAGGGTAAAACCTCTTTTCCGATAACAATTTTAACTAGAGGTATATGTCGTTATCTTTTTTTGTGTCCGATCGATGACTCTTATAAATTTGTTCAGGAAATAAGAATTTTTACTTGTAGACGCTTGGTTTTCTTATATACTCTTTTTCCTCATCGTGTCTCCTTATTATATTTTAATTTTTATTTGTATTGTTATTTAGGGTCTCCTTTATATTAAATATATCAAATTCCCTTTTTACATTACACAGGATTTTCTCTGTCTTGACTATTTTATATTCGTGTCACTCCTTTTTCTGGAAAGCCTTTAGTCAAAAAATTTTTTAGTTTCTGGACCCTCTATTCGAAAAACGAAACAAAACAAAATTAGAGAGTAGAGTCTCGTTTCTTCTGTTTTGTTTTTTACTTGATACTTTTTATGTCCATTCTCTATATTTCCTAGTAAGTCCTTCAAGTTATTGGGTGACTGTCAGTAAAGTTGTACTTTTGTACCTACTTTTACTTTCCCTCGGTTTATTATAACTGTTGTCACTGTTTTCGTTTAAGTTTCGACAATTTCTTTTTATAATAAATCTTACTTACACAAGTCCCTCGTTTCATGATCTGGAGAGGAGTCTAAAGTTTTAATTTCTATTCTGTTACTTTTAATGTCTCTTTCCTCCCTTTTCGTCCATGGATATTTCCAGATTTTTAGCGAATTTGATTTACGAACTTCTATAACCTCGTTACCGAGGTTCCTGACTCCCTTTATGTAAACTTAAGATCTTAGAATATAAGTCAACAATTTTTTTTTTTGTCTCGTTTCATTCTATAAAAGTTGTACATTCCAAGTCTTTAAATTCGTAGGTGTTAAGAATGAACACAAATAAACTTATATAGAAGGTCCTTTTAATTCCTAATTGGTTATATATCCTTCTGTATCGACGTTATGATATTCATACATCAGAAAGATTCATCTTTCGGATCTCTAATTTTCTGGGTTCCTTTCCTTTCTCCTAAAGTATGTTACCTTTCGTACTAACTTGACCTATTTGAACTGATTTACCAAATTATAATTCATTAATTATAATGATTATATGTTGACTGGATGGACTTATATTCGATCCAAGTCTTATACCGACTTGGACAGGTGGGGTGTCTGACCATCGAGAGTCTGTAGGGAAAGTGAACTTTACGTAATACTATGAAATCCTACATTAGTCACAACGACGTCGTAGGGTCCCTGTCTCAAACCTTCTTTGGGATGTAGAAGTTCTTTGAGTCATATCTTGACCATCATATCTTTTCAACCTTTCTAAGTCTCTATAAACCACAGAACTTCCGAAAATAGACATCAATGGACACCATACTTAGGTATTATTTCGTTCGTAGAAAGAAATTTCCCATAGAGAGAATATTTTCTTTAGTGGTCATCTCCCCTCTCCCACTGATGTACGGAAAGAATTCTCCAAAGTCGTAGTCGTTCCTCTGGTCTCCCCTCCTGGTACTCAATTAAGAAGGATTTGTGGGTAATTCATAGAAGACCTTTGTTTGTTTGGTTTTTTAGTGATTGTAAACCCCATTCCATCTTAGTTCAAGCTCGTCCTAAGGACTGGTTACTCAGTAGTTGAAAATCTAATAGTCATAATTGTATAGAATTTAGTAAGGGTGTTCGAATACCTTTATCCGTTGTAAGTAAAATGTGATCCCTTAAATAATTCCTAATGTAACGTCTTCATTAATTTTCCCTTTTTGTATAAAAAGGAAGAGTCTACTACCATTTCTTTCTTAAACTATTTTTAATTTGTGGAAAAAGATTTTGAGAATCTTTCGTTTCTTTCCTATGAATCCTTGTATGTAGTATTTTGATATGGATTGTATTATAAAACCTCTTCCGTTACCGTGGGGTGAGGTCATGAGAACGGTCCCTTTAGGGTACCTGCCCCCCTCGGACCATCTGACGTCAGGTACCCCAGTACTTCTCAACCTGTGCTGACTTGTTGAAGTGAAAGTGAAAAGTGAAAGGACGTAACCTCTTCCTTTACCGTTGGGTGAGGTCACAAGAACGGACCTCTTAGGGTCCCTGTCCCCTCAGACCACCCGACGGCAGAGACCCCAGCGTACTCAGCCTGTGCTGACTTCGCTGAATCGTCGTCGTCGTCTTTGTATTATAAATTACTTTGTGATCTCAGTAACGGTGACTGTAGTTTTCGTTCTACACTCGATAAAGGTAATAATCAATCGTAAAAGGACCTTCAAGATGGGTTTAAATTATTTTACAACTTTTCTTTCCTCATCTTTATAATAGTAAAAAACTTCTTATATACTAATACACGGTTCTTTGACGTTCTTTTATCTGACTTTTAAGGATCTTAGTAACTCTCAACTCATTCACTCTTATAAAATTTTAATTGTCTATAGATGTAAAAATATATTTTGAAACTATTGGTCAATCCTTTATGTTTCCTTTTTCAAAACTTAATGTTATCGATAATTTTTATAAATCTTTATAGTGTGTCTTCTTTATATACTGAAGGTACATCTTCCAATATTTTGAAATATCTTTATACGTTCTGTTAAAGTGTAAATTTAAGTCTTATATTAATAAGGTGTAAGAATCACCCTTCTGGTTTATAAAGTTTCTTAAGTTTACCTTAGAAAAATTCCTTGAAATAAAAAAATTAAAAATTAACCACCTATTAACTAAATGTTACAACACAACCAAAGACGGTATGTTGTCACACTTAGTCGGTATTCGTTTGTCTATAGGGGAGGGAGGACTCGGAGGGAGGATGGGGAGGGGTCGAGTAGGGGGTCCAACAGTGTCTCGTGGTCGACTCGAGAGACACAATGTATCGGTGAACGGTGATCGACAGACAAAATATACACCATTTCACATATAAAGTTACGATGAGAGAGTTAAGCAAGGTGGGAGAGGAAGAGGGTGACACAGACGTTCAGGTAAGAGATACGTACGTGGAGTTGGGTCGTTGGGGTGATGACTTACATGTGGGACTCTTTTGGTCTTAGGTTTGTTTTTTTTAGTGTACATGGAGTTACAAGTAATGTCATACTAAATGTTATCGGTCGAGTACCTACGTTGGATCAACACGTAGTTGTCTACTTACCTATTTCTTCAATGCCATGTATATATGTTACCTTATAATGAATGGGTATTTATCCTTGTTTAAACTTAGTCAAGATCTCTCTATCTACTTGTATTTCGGACAATATGTCTCACTTCATTCAGTCTTTCTCTTTTTGTTTACAGTATATAATTGTGTATATATATATATACCTTAGATCCTTTTACGATGCCTTTTACCTTAAAAAAATTGTACTGGTATAAAAAGTAAAAGAGATACTTATCCACTTTGAGAATATTATTTTTTTTTCCCATCATTCATATGACTCCCGTTTTTTTCCGTCTTACTCTGTTTCGACACTAAGTAATGTACGAAACGGTTTTTTTACTACTGGTCTTCGTCACTACATCCTTCTAGTAGATTCCCACATACACACCACTTAGGTTCCCCCTTCCCTGGTTTCACACTTTGTAAGTGTTCTAATGTCGACGCCGTTCTTGATTCTTTCTTTTCCTCTCCCTTTCACTCGTCGTATTTATAGAAACTCTTTCTTGACTATCCTAAAATACTCTTATTTTATCTGACTTTCCCTCGTACTAGATGCTACTGGTGTTCCTAAAGAAGAGGGACTACCTGACCTCACACTTTGGTCCTTCTTTTTGTCTAGTACTCAAGGCCAAGTCTATGTCACAAAGTCTTCATAATCTCGTAAGAATTGTTCAAGTCTCATAATCTATACGACAAATACATCTACACATTCAATCGATGCTACTATCGACTTGAATTTTATGTTTGCAGTACGTCGTTCATTTATTCGGAAGTTTCTTTCTTCCGTTATCTGTTCTACCACAGATCTACTATCACTGTTGCTCTTTATCTGTCAACATAAGAGTTTATAATCTGTAAAGTTTTCCTCCTTCCTTGACTTCAGACATTCTGTTTATACCCCCGTTACGACTAAATTGTGTTGTTAGGACAATAAAGTTTTCTATAATGTCGTAAAAGATACTTTATTTGTTATCTTTTACGTAATACTAAGACCAAAATTTTACATCAGAGATATACTGGACTTGTTAACTTTCAGAGTTTCGGTCAGACAAAATATTAAGATAATGTAATCTTCGAAGATCTCCCTATTTCTATTAAGATAAAACTGCGGAATACTTTAGTTTTATATTGATCCTTCAGTTCAATATAAGATATCACGTCATAATACGAAGGAAGACTTAGTGTCACCTTTTTTATACCGTTACGTTTCAGGGTACATCAATATTTCAGAAACTCAGTAGTGTCGTCTGTGTGTGTGTCAATAAATCGCGTCCACGAAGACTTCAACTCTGTGCAAACCCCTCAAGTTTCATGGACACCAAGAGTGTGAGTATGAAGAGGACCACACTAAGACCCGATTACAATCATGTGTCTCTATATTGTAATTAACACAGTATAAAGACCCACTGAGTAATCGACGATCCTTAAACAATATCTCTCGGTTTTGAAAGGTTTTACAGATATAAATAAGACATCAAAGACGTCAATATAAAGAAGTAAATTTTTTTTTTAGAGTCTCTTATACCTTTAGTACACTCACCTAATTTCAGAATACATTGTGTATAATAAAACTAAATGGGGATTGTGACTTTCATCTTTGAGGGGGTAGACACAAGAATTTTGTATGTTAAATAAACAACGACAAACGTGAAATAATAATAAATAAACGTTAAATAACAACGACAAATCAGAAATTCAACACAGACTGAGAAATGGTGGGGTACCTGACGTCGTACGGTCCGAGGGTACAGGAAGTGATAAAGGGTCTCAAACAATTTTTAAAAGGTACAACCTAACCACTACGATAGATTGGTAGAGGTAAGAGAACATAGAAACGTCAATCTACTATGATATAAATACAGGTGTATGTAAAAAAATGATATGACTTTCTGGAAACCTTGTCAATGGTACAAAATAAGTAAAAATATAATAATAAATGTTTTTGTGACAGAACGATAGTCTTCGTAAATAATTTACAAAGAATCACCTACTTAATTAGTTCAACTAGTAAAATTTCGACGTAAGAATACTTCGTTAAGTCGTTCTTGGGAATTCTATTTGATGTAATTAATAAGTCGTATGACTTTACACTACAGACGAATTTCTCAAAAGACTAATGGAGTAGTAAGATTAAAGGTTTATAATAAACCAAACTTAAGGTCAAATCTTTAAGAAAGACATAGAACGAAAGAACGGAAGTTGAGAAGTTCGTTCTCGTTATACAATTCCATAAGTTAATAAAATATCGATGATTAAAAATCTGAGAATCTTAAGTGATAGTCTGGTAGTAAAAATCAACGTTTCCTACACTCTATTTCTATGTTTAAGACTTCCTCTCTAGACTCACTAAGATACGATACACTCAGTACCCCAGTTACTATAGTCTAAAAACATCGAGTCAAAAGAGAAGTCAAGTCAAGTCAGTGAGTCAGCACAGGCTGAGAAACGCTGGGGTACTTAGCGTCGTGTGGTCCGGAGGGACAGCTAGTGGTAGAGGGCCTTAAGTGAGTCTGAGTTCAGGTAGCTCAGTCACTACGGTAGGTCGGTAGAGTAGGAGACAACAGGGGAAGAGGAGGACGGGGGTTAGGGAGGGTCGTAGTCTCAGAAAAGGTTACTCGGTTGGGAAGAGTACTCCACCGGTTTCATGACCTCAAAGTCGAAATCGTAGTAAGGAAGGTTTCTTTAGGGTCCCGACTAGAGGAAGTCTTACCTAACCAACCTAGAGGAACGTCAGGTTCCCTGAGAGTTCTCAGAAGAGGTTCTGGTGTCAAGTTTTCGTAGTTAAGAAGACACGAGACGAACGGTTGATTCCCGGTAGATCAGTTCCGATACCGAAAAGGACACCAGTACATACCTACACTCTCAACCTGACACTTCTTCCGACTCACGTCGTAGTGCCTGAGCTACCTTCACTCAGACTCACTTGAGGCCCTCTACTACTACCTGTCCCTCCGGACCGTACGACGCTAAGTACCCCAGTGTTTCTCAGTCTGAGCTGACTCGCTGACTTGACTTGACTTGACTTGACGGAAGAAGTGTCAGGTTGAGAGTGTAGGTATATACTGGTGGCCTTTTTGGTATCGGAACTGATCTGCCTGGAATCAGCCGTTTCATTACAGAGACGAAAACCTATACGACAGATCCAACCAGTATTGAAAAGAAGGTTCCTCATTCGTAGAAAATTAAAGTACCGACGTTAGTGGTAGATGTCACTAAAACCTCGGTTTTTTTTATTTCAAACTGTGACAAAGGTGACAAAGGGGTAGATAAAGGGTACTTCACTACCCTGGCCTACGGTACTAGAAGCAAAAGACTTACAACTCAAAATTCGGTTGAAAAAGTGAGAGGTGAAAGTGAAAGTAGTTCTCCGAAAAATCAAGGAGAAGTGAAAGACGGTATTTCGTTAAGAGGAGGAGGTTATACAACAGTTTTGTTGTCTTTTTTTATGGTAAGTATATACATATACTGATATAGTATATATATATATATATATATATTTTACTTCAATATATCGTGACTTACTCAAAAGAACCATAAAAAATAGTGAGACTTATTTGAACTGAGAAGCATACGTGTTATACCTCATGAATTACAACTTTAAGTCAAGTTATTTGTAAGTAAATCGTAGGTATACCCTTGAAGATACGGCTCGTAATACCATACGTTTCTATATTCTGGACGACCTCGAATTTCAAATAACCCCTTTGGTCCGTACACTTATTGTTAATTTTGATTATTCATATTGTATTTTACAAGATAGAAACACTGATATTTACGCAACAAATTGTAGATACTAGGAGTCAAATGAATAAACGTTCTATTACCTTCATCTCCTTGGGTAAAGTCTAATATAAATACTCTTGTTTTATTCCATTACATATATTTCAAGAATCACGTACTGGATAATTTCAGTGAGTCGTTACTATAGACAATGATCATTCTAGTGTCTTTACGTCCATGATGTAACCCGAAAGGTGAATAATCGTTACTCCAAAGTATTTGAGACTCCGAAAAAAGACTGGACATTGGACGTTTAATATAAAATGTCTCTACTTCTTCACTTCACTTTCAGCGAGTCAACACAGGATGAGAATCGGTGGGGTACCTGATATGTCAAGTACCTTAAGAGGTCCAGTCTTATGATCTTACCCATCGGAAAGGGAAGAGCGTCCCTAGAAGGTTTGTGTCCCTAGTTTGGGTCCAGAGACCGTAACGTCCGCCTAAGAAATGGTTGACTCGGTGGGGCCTTCGGGTTCTTATGACCTCACCCATCGGATAGGGAAGAGATCCTCTAGAAGGGTTGGGTCCCTAGTTTGGTTCCAGAGGACGAAACATCCTCCTAAGAAATAGTCGACTCGATGGTCCTTTTGGGATAAATATCTCGACTTACTTCCAATTTATTCTATTCCACACACACACCCCTTTTTTTTTGGGACTATATATCGTTCGTAACTACTTTTCTTTCTTCCTTTCTTTCCACCCCCCTCCCCCATTTTCTCCCTTTTATCCCTGAAAGGATCACCAGGTCACCAATTCTAAGGTGCGAAGGTTTGGTACTCCGTATCCAAACTAGGAACTAGTCCTTTGATTTTAGGGATGTACGGTACACCGGTTTTCTTTCTTTTTATTATTTTCACGATTTCAACATAGTCAAAAGATACTAACGTATTGTTCAGTGAGTTTTTGAATCGCCGAATTTTGTGGATAATAAAGTGTCAAAACCAGTCCTTCGTTTCATGTCACAAGGACCTAAGAGAGTGTTCTCTCCTGTAAACGTTCTCTTGTTAATGTCTCAACCGAACCAGACGACAGAAATGTTCCGGTTGACACCTTCCTAGGTGAAGGTTCGAGTGAGTGTACGACCAACCGTTCTGAATCAAGAAGTGATCTATAACCTGACTCTTGCAGTCAAACAACGACCAACAACCGACAGTCGGCGGGACTCAAGAAACGGTTCGTCCGAAGAGGTATCCTGACGAGTGTTGTACTGTTGAACGGAGTAGTCTTCTTTCTCGGTCTCTTTCTCGTTCTCTCTCTTGTTCTACCTTCAGTGTCTGAAAAATTTGGACTAGGGTCTCCACGATAGAGGAGTGAAAACGACATAAGATATATTTATAAGCTTCGTGCACTAATTTAGACCCGAAATGTGTTTCTCTTCTTTAATGTCTTCCCAACTTACAGTCTTCAGTCCGTAGTAACTCCCCCAGTAAAATCTGAAACGAATCGTCTCCGCAAGTGTGACTACCACCCATAAATATTTGTATCACTTATCTGAGATCTCGGTATGACGGACGTAAGTTCAGGACGGAGTTATTTAAGAGTAAGTCTTGTTCAATAAATTGGAGAAATAAGGAGACATTTTCCACCTTCTTTTATTCAGGAAGTAATCCTCATTTCTTCAATTATGTACATTTCAAAAACTTGTCTTGGTTTTGTTTCATTCTCCGAAGGATCTATCGAATCACCCTTCCTTAGGTGGACAGTTACGTCCTCTACGTCCTCTGCACCCAAGTTAGGAACCCAACCCTTCTAGGGGACCTCGTCCTTTACGGATGGGTGAGGTCATGGGAACGGACCTTTTGAGATACCTATCTCCTGGGACCTCCTGGTGTCAGGTATCTCAGTGTTTCTCAACCTGTGGTGACTCGTGTGTGTGTTACGTTTTTTTATGTTTCATTTAATAGTCATTTACAATCGAAAACGACAACAGTACAGTACAGTGCCAATGTTGACGTTTTTTTTATATCTCCGTTTCATGGTTCAGTGTCTTACTACCTTTTATTTCCTCTTCTTAACGAGTCAACTCAGATAAGAACATTGTGTAGAGTGGTTCCGTAGTACCCTTCTACCGCAGACATGATCTAGTCGAAAACTTTGTTCCGGACGTTTGACCCTTTACGCGATACGAAACAACATTGTTCTTCAGTGTACCCCCGTCCCTCCGTTTTGAAGAGGTGACGGTGCATTACCTTATTCGGTATGGTGGTATCCGTTTCTCGGAAGGACCGTTAATGAGACTGCGTTCAGATGTTAAATTAATTTATCTAGTTTAGTCTTATAACGTGGGAAGGTCCGAAGGGTCCCCCTCGCGATTACCGTTTCTTGGGTGGATGGTTGCGTCCTCGGTGTCCTCTGTACCCATCCCTTCTACGGACTCAGTCCTTCTAGGGGACCTACTCCCGTACTGTTAGGTGAGGTCATAAGGACGGACCTCTTAGGGTACCTGTCTCCTCGGACCGCCCGATGTCAGGTAGTCCAACGTTTCTCAGTCTGTGTTACCTTCGCTGAATCGTACGTGCGTTGGGGGAAGGAGTCTTTTCTTTTAGATCTTTATACCCTCTTCGACAACGTCAAAAATATTTACCATTTTCAACAATTAAGACGTCACTTAAAATATGTACAAAAATAGTGTCGTCTCTTTAGCACAATAAAGGTCGAAGAGAAAAATAACGATCATTCGAAGTGTCTTAATGTTGGTCACTTTATAAGGGGTAAAGAGAACCCACCATTACTTAAAGGGTCACCTTTTCCTCAACAAAGAACAAGAGTTATGTATTATTGAGTTTATAAACCGATACGACATTGTATTATAAAAAATTTAACAGATTAGTTCTACCTCAGAATATACGATTTTTATTAGGTCTATATCGAAAAAAGAATACGATTTTCTATTAATATATCCATTTCTCTTGAGAAGGGTACTTTATCAGATTACGAGAGTAAAATTTCTACTCGACTCTGTTCTCCCGATACTTTTTACGGGTCTGATGTGTCAAACCTTAGGATCACGAACACGAATATTGTTATCGTAGGTCGGACCCACTCCGGGAGAGGGTCTCGGAAGGGTACAGATAGAGTGGATTTAAAGTGAGGTTGAATAAATAGAAGAAATGTCCAACTCGTTCACTTCGACCCTTTGTGTTGACAGGTCTTGAAATCAGTGGAAGAGGACAGAGGGACTCTGTGAGGTCAAGTTCTATTACGATCAAAGGGTTTCAGATTACGACCTTGTTAACGATTGTTTTTTTCAAATCTACCAGGCCATCGGCAAAACCGACGTTCGCATTGTTCACTCAGAATGGAATTGTGACTCCTCTCTTCTCTTACTTATTAAGAACTGGTGGACACGAGTATAGTAGAGTAAAAGAGGAGTATCGTTTGATTCTATATATCCAGAAAATTTTTACATCAAGTCTTTTTCAAATTTTTTTAAAAAAAATGAGTTTGACTGTGTTCAATTTAACTTTGAGTACGGATTAAGTGACATCTAATGTCAAAAATATAAAAGAGTCATGTTGACGTAAAAACTCCATTTTAAGACCCGTCTCAAGAGTCGTATCTACCCTCTCCTATAGGAATGTATCATGTCATCTACTTATCGGAGACCAAATCATTAGGGAAATAACCCCTATAATCGTTCTCGTCCAATCACTACCTAATATGAGGTGGATTAACCGATTGTTCACCTATGTAAAACTATATAGTACTAATAACCACCCACTAATATGAACTCGTCAGTATATTTTCCTTCTCTTTCGGACACGACATTGAATCGCGACTTTATTTCCGAGGGATTTAAGGTTAGACATTCGTTTCCGTCTATGTTGATTAGAGAATCCTATCGGAGACCACATCCGTCTGCTAGACCGTGACTACGTTTGTGGGGGTATGTAGGGTGTAAACACACGACTCAGTTTTACGATACCCTTATATTTAAGGATGGGTCGTCTGAGACCCCGAGGCACGAACGAAAGTCTCTAGTAAAATATTCCACGACAGGGTTAAGAGGTAAAGATGTGATTACCCGTCTAACGGAATGTTCATGTTTAGTAATAGTCTTATCTGGTCCCTAAACTGTCATGGAAAGTAGTCGTTAAAGTTTACGTGATCAACCTACGATCATTTTACTTAGTTGGAAAAGGATTTTCGTCCACTCGACTCTATGTTCAATCGAAGACCTTTTCCGTTCACATTTACTCCGGTTGGTAGGAGACTTGACTTCCCCCTATTTTCCCCATAAAATTACATCTTTCCACAATGAAAAGAGGCAAGGGGTTTCGTCAAGAATTTTAAGTATAAAGGAAAAAAATTAGGAGAAAATCGAAAGAACGAATAAATTTTTTACGGTCTTATACTCACAATCTAAATTTATGGGGGAATTTTTCAATATATTCATCAACGTAATGTCCTTACAGGTTAACTCTGACACGTTCATTTCATTTTGTTTTGTTTTTGTTCATTGTAAAGACTCAGGGTATTATACGGTCCACGATACGGTACTTCAAGTGTATACTCGGACTCACATTTTACCTTGTAAATGACAACAGACTCGTAAAACCGATTTTAATGTATGATTGTCTGTTATCCTCTATTCAGGGAGACCCAAGACTCCAGCCGTCATTTCCTCCGTACAATATATAACCTGTGTGCTCAGGAAGTTGGAAGTTTAATAGAGAGGTAGGTTTAGTACATTCCATTCTACTTCTCGACGATCGGATCGACCCTCACACAGGTGAAGAAGCATCACCCTCTTTCCTCCATCTACCAAAAGAGTACGGACGGTCGGTTCTCCGGGTCTCGTTTTGAGTGTCTGTAGATTTTGTGGACCTTTTTCTTTTCTACATGTAGAGGGAGGTTCCGGCCTACGGGCTACTGGATCTTTTTGGGTGCCCGGGTCGAGCCACGACAGTACTCTCATGTCACCCCCGTATTTACGGACTCCTAGAACTGTACACAGGAGATCTCAAGACAGGAGTTAGTTCTAATCATAGACGAAGTCTTTTAAGACTACCACCCTCGTACTGATCTCTACGAAATCTCGTATTTTGTCCTCCGATCGTTATCTTATTGACGTGTACAAGCGTAAACAGTACCTTCTTTACTTCCTCAGAAAATCCCGGTCGACCTAAGGTGTCTTCTATTGGTCGAACTCGGTACGATGACTCTGAGGAGTTCTGTTCCCCATGATATCCATAGAATCCGACTTGACGATGTGTTGACCATTTGACGAATCATTTACGTTGTCCGGTCCATGACTTACATAGTAAATAAATCGTCGACGGGTCACACCTTCAGAGCCTACCCATAAATTAGTGAGTGTGTAAACACGGAATGCGTTTGTCTTCGTAAATTATTAAACGGTTCTGTCTCCCTTACTGTTCATTACATTCGGTTCTGTCTTGAAGTTTGTCCTGTCCTATTTATTTTTATTGAAACTGGTAAAAGGAGGAGAAGAATTGGGATTTCTTCAAGCTCCTACTTTTCACCCCCTCAATCTCTTATTTTCTTTATAACTCCTTATGATTTTCCTCTTTGGTACGATAGAGGGGACTTATCTACCTTACTTTAACTCTGGTTTCAAATCTTAAATCTAAATTCAGATATACTTTGAAAAATTAACGGACTTTAAACTAGAAATAATAGTTTCACCTTACCTAATTCTACTCGAGATCGACATTACAGAACGGATTTATAATAACTTGATTCCCTTCAAGTTGTCTCGTACAAACTTCTGACATCTTTTTACTTTATGAAAGACTAACTTGGTTTGGTGCAAGTCAGATTAGTTATTTAGTCAGTACACCACAATGAAATATAACTGAAGTGCTGTAGGGACAATGTATTCCAACTTTCGTTATCTCGTTAAGTAGGTTCCAGTGTACGAAATAGTTATTAACGAGTTCCCAAGTGTGGTTCCAGGAAAAATAAGGGTTAAGAGAAGAAAAGGCTAATGTGTTACCTTAGGTATTTTTTTTCTCTATACTTTATTTTGGACCTTATAGATCTTAAATCTGGATACACTCGTTCATCGAAACTCTCCATAAACCTCTTCATTCGTTCCTTTTAGTATTCTTCAAGTATGTAGTATATTATTCTGAAATAAGACAGGAGTAGAATAAGAAAGTTAAGGGACTACCGAGCTCCCCATTTCTCAGACGGACGTTACGTCCTCCGTGTCCTCTACGCCCAGACTAGGGACCCAGTCCTTCTAGACGACCTCCTCCTTTACCGTTGGGTAAGGTCATAAGAACGGATCTTTTAAGGTACATGTATCCTCGGACCACCCGATGTCAGGTGAGAGTTTCTCAGTCTGTGTTGACTCGTGTACTGTATGTACATTTGATCCATACCCCTGTCCTTCTCTTTTCCCAGTCTACACGGTCTTCCACTCCCTTATAAGGTTCTTCTCGTTTGTCGTTCTCGAGTGTTCTGAACACCCAGAGGGAGAAGTGAACAAGAAAGAAGGATTGACTTTATGGTAGGGGTAACACGGAAGTGGGTAGTGTAGGTATCGAGTATAAACGTCACTTCAAAAAGACTGGAAAGGTTAGTCCTAATCCTGAACCGAGAGACTAAAGTATCAAGCATCATGAAATTTGGTGTAACAATAAGAAATTAAAATACAGGAGAAGAGGTATTAAAATACAGAAGAGACTTCTATCCTAGACAGAAGACTAGGACAAATTCGTCATCACTTATACACAAGATAAGTGGGAACTTATAGGACATCGATCGTCTCATAGACTGTGCAACAACAACAACTGATACTCTTACTTACCCATCCCTCCCCCACCCTCCTTTCCACTTCTGTACTTAAATTTTAATGACTCCGTTAATTTAAGTAGACACTTTTCGTTTTAGAGGAAAATCTTAAGTTTTGGTTACTTAAGTCTACAATAAGGTCCTTTTAGTCCGTATACAAACTAATCAACCAACCATCTGATATTTCAAATTCTTAGTGTCACATTACGTCGTAGATAGACGGGTACAAGATTTCGAACCTACTACACTAGAGGAGACAGTTCCAAGTAAACTTAATTTTTACGAGACGTACATTCACTTAATTATATTATAGGTTAATGTACAACGCCATCAGTTTTAATACAGAGAGGGTTTTGTACGAACACAGAAATAGAGACTCGAGACACTTATGCAGTACGATGCATTGTTCTTTCCTAATTTCACCGTCTACTTTAACGGATTTTAGATTCGTAGGGTCGTGTTTGACCTACAGGTCTGTTTTCGTACGACTGAGTAAAGAAAAAGAAGACACGTCAGAGAGTGACTACCGTATAATTCGGGAGATACTAGAAAGAATGACAACAATGTCGGGAGACTCTTGCAATCGAGAATGAGCTCTGTCATTGGACATTATAGGACAGTGCCAAGTCCAACGAAACACCAGGACAACCCTTTGGAATAAGTAGTAAATCCAAGGTGTTTCATAGTAGTTAGGTCAACCCACCTTATTTTTCCAACCGTCCTTTACTGGACTCATCTTTGTGACACAGGGCAAGGACAGAGAGTGAAGGGTGAGTACGGGTGAGAAAAGAGGGTATTCGTAGAGCTTACATACTTAATGTCGAGAGAGAGTGGTGGAGAAAGGTGGTTACGTTTTCCGTAGTGTAAATTTTGTAATCGTAGAAGATATTGACTCACGGGTGTCAGTAAGATGCACGTACCACTTGGGAGTCTCTCATAGATAAGATCTCAAACACCCTTATCTTGTTAAAGCACTGTCACTTTATAGACTCGTAAAAGGCGTTGTGCGAAGACTGGAAATGTGACTCTGTCTGTAAAGTCACCATTACTTTAGGAATCAGAGATAACTGTCCTTTTCGTAGATGTTTACTGTTAAAAATAGTGTATCATTTAACAGGGTTTACGTCGATTCCGATTATCTTGAAAACGGTTCATCTTCAGAGTCTTAACTCGAATTCGACGACTATTTTAGAAATTTTTATTTTATTTATTTCATCTTTGTCGTTTCGGTAGGAACCGTGAATTAATCGAAAGACGGTAGAGGAGACTGCAAGTTTATGACTTTCTACGAAATACGGATTTCTTCACCGAGGGAACGGCACTTACCCTACGGAGTCACATTGTTTAAGGTAAAGGAGGTATTTCCGGAGGTACTCAAAGGTGACTTTCATCTAGTCATATCACAGTGAGATAGACATCGAGAGTGTGACGTGAAATATGAAACCAATAAATACCTACACAGAATATAGGGGATAATTTGAAGTAAAAGAAAATCCGTATCCCTGAATTTTACACTACCGTCACTACCTTTTATTTAAACCCCTATCAATCCCTGACTTCGCTGAATCGTCGTCGTCGTCGTCGTCGTCCCTGAAACCCTACTTGTGCATGTGTGATGATATAAATTTTACCTATTGACTGTTCCCGGATTATATATCGTGTCCCTAGAGACGAGTTACAATACACCGTCGGACCCTACCCTCCCCTCAAACCCCCTCTTACGTATATAATATACATACCAACTCAGGGAAACAACAGGTGGACTTTGATAGTTTGTAACAATTAACCGATATACTTTCACTTTCAGCGAGTCAGTACAGACTGAGGAGCGTTAGGGTGTCTGATATATCATGTCCCTTAAGAGTTTCGTTATTATGACCTCACCCATCGGTAAGGGAAGAGGTCCCCTAGACGGGTCGGGTCCCTGACTTGGGTCCAGAGGGTGTAACGTCCGCCTAAGAAATGGTCAACTCAGTGGTCCCTTTGGGATTTAACCGATATAATTTTGTATTTTCAAATTTTTTTTGGAAAATTAATTTCAAAAAATTTTAGTACTAATATACGAAGAGTCTCATTTAATTACGAAAAATTTTCTGTAATTATTTACCCTATCGTTTCATATCTCTTAAGTTATTTAATCTATAAAAAGACCGAGATATATCACCTATTTTACACACACGAACATACATACACACACTAGTCAATATAAGTCCATATTAGGTTTGATGACCTTCGTTCTTAATAAACTTTATAACCGAGTTTGATACCTACAAGAGTCTTACTCCAATAACCGTAAACCCGGTAGACCTTTACCTATATATATATATATATATTTTATTCGAATCGTAACCGATATCACATAATTCTTTGTTTCAAAGATTTTTTTATTCAAAATGAAAAAACAAAGATTTTGTTATTTTATTCGAAACCAACATCCTAATTCTCTGAGTGAAAGTTCTGTACCGACTTGTTAACTCATGAATTAGAAGTCTTCTAGGAACACTGAAAACCCCGAGTGCAATAGGACAAAGACAATATCCTTAAAATCAGTCTTAACCCCCTCGATGAGTCCACAGAGAAATGATGTGTTATTACTAGACGTAAGTGAAAAGTAACCTTATATAACTGAATCAAAACAGAAAAAAAAAAAAGATTAACTACATACATTAGATATGAGAAGACAACGATGGTCTGTACCATTTCTGGGTTAATGTGTAAAATCTGATTCAATAAAATCAACACAGACTGAGAAACGTCTGGGTACCTGACATAGGGAGGTCCGAGGAGACAGGTACCCCTAGGAGGTCCGTTCTTAGGATCTCACCCAACGACACGGGAGGTCCCCTAGAAGGTTGGGTCCATAACTTAGGTCCAGAGGACTCCGAGGACGTAACACCCACCTAAGAAAATGGTGACTAGGTGGTCCCTTCCGTAGGGAAAATGTACTATACAAATTTACACTCTATTTTGGACCTAAGGAATCAGGAAACCGTATATACGACCACCAGTGTTCTACTTGAGGGTTCCTCTCTAATAGTATCTTTTACAGACCCCTGTTCACAGAGGGCGTTTGTCGAATCACCGTCCGAAAATCGGGATAATGAAGACCAACATTGAGACTAGCCTTCTTGACTTTGAGTCTCTTCTGGTGACTTAATAATGTCACTCTCTTTAACAACAACGACAACAAGAACGTTAATAAAATTAGTATATGCGAAACAAGTTTTACCTCGGAAAACTTAACCATTCCCCTTAGGAATTGAATCAAGGACGCCACGTTAACTGATCATTATTTTAACTAAATAAGAAGTATTCGGTCTCTCCAGAGACGGCAATAATCGACGGGAGATCAAGAGGGTTACCTGTACCAAAAGTTCTGTCAGGATCATAATAGTATGTCTATTCTATGCAAACTTCAATAACTAGACGTCTGAGAACAAAAGACCCCATCAACTTGAACATAGACTAAAAAATTACCAAATACTTCATAATTCACGTTTCACTTAAATAACCTCTTTACAATATAATGAACAAAGATAAAGAGAGGATCACGAAACTTAGACCAGTTTTAACTAATTATTATACAACCTTTTTATTTACTTGTCTATATATGTTTACGACAAATGGAAAACGATATTTGTCTGTAAAAGTGTGTGGTGTCTCGTGAATAATAGTACACTGGATGAATAGAATTAATAGTAAAGGAACTGGAGGGACTGATCCAATTTAAAGGGTAAAATTTACAACAGTATCGTTGGACGTCAAAAGGAAAGATCGTGAAATGTGAAAAAGAAGGATCGTGAAATGTGTTTAGATTAATTAATGAAACAACCCAATAATCAAATTTTCTAACAAACATGGACTTCACGTTATTAGTACAAATCGAACAATACTGATTATTCTAAGGTATATAACAATTTATAAATAACTTACTTATTTATGTACATTTAAACTGAGACGTTTCATAACCCCTTTTTTAGACCGTACGACGAAGATAAACACCCCTCCCCCTTCCTGAAATACTCACAAAATTCGTGTTAACAATAGAGAATATGAATGGTTCTCAAGTAGTATGGACGCACTTCAGGATCATCCTTTTCTTTGTTGGAGGTGTGCACTGTACATTTACAAGTACTTGTTCAGGACTTGGTCTGAGATGTTTGAAACTGAAAAGTAGGACGCAGATTGAAAGATCGGTGTGATCTGATAATAAGAGATTTGTGAAGTATGAAAAGACAGGAAGACGTTTGATGAAGTTTGAGAAACACCTTACTCCTTATATTTATTGATTCATTACAATAAATCTATTTGACCACGGGAACAATTCGGTAAAGGAGACGAAAGAAAGGGAGAGAGAGAAGTGATTGGAACTTCCAGATCGAGTTTATGGGAGAAGAGACACTTTCGAAAAGGACTATAAATCGGGTGTGTAGGGGACCTTTTAGTCCGTCTTACTGAGTGAAGGAAAATGAAAAGGTACAAAGGTACCGTGATTCTACGAAGATACAAAATAGTGTAGTACAATATGAGACAACGATTAGTTAGTTAAAGGGAGAAAGAGACAGAGAACGAACTCTTTCGGGCACTGGTCTCTCACAACATAGGTGGTCGTGTCACCACCCGTGTATTACCTATGGGTCATTTACCGCCTTCGTGGCAGTAGGTAGGTCCTGATTTCCGTCTTTACACAATAAGTAGAAATTGAGAAGGAAAACGGAATATAGGTCGACGAAGTCGAGTAGGTCACTAAGAAGGAGGTCTTACCTGGACAAACAGATAGGTAGTGAGACAGAAGAGACAGAGGTAGGACTAGGTCCGGTAGTAAGAGAGAGTGAGTCTTATGACGTTAATATAGGAGTGACCAGAGAAGTATAGGTGAAGATAAGGAAAGTTTGGTAAGAGACGTGTCGACGGTTAAGTAAAGGGACACATTTTATTGAGATAAAACAAAAGATTCTCCATCAAAGTGATTCTTATTTTGTTTGGTGAAACGTACTAGGTTTGGAGTGTAGGACGAGGTCATCGTGGTCACAAGTGACTTCAGACCACCGTGACCGGAAGACAACTGAGGATCCTATACGGTTGAGAAAGAGAGAATTACCGAAAAAGGGAAAACAAGTAAGACGGTCTTGACGTGAAGGGGACCGATAAACGTAGAAACCCAAGAAGAGTAGATAGTGTATTGTTGATTTCAATAGAGTCTCTTCTTAAAGACTAGCGAAGTAACCTTCGTCCAGAAACAAATTGTTGTATTTGAGACCTCGTTTAACCGGTTTCAAATTCAGAGTCCAGACGGTGGTTGAGTGACCCTTTGGAACCTGTTCAACAAATTACCGTGGAATCAAAGAAGTAAATATTCTACTTACACGATTGTCTTTATGACATGTTTTTTATATAATAAATCAGTTTTACGATCTTTAAGTAAATGTAATGGATTTTGTTTCATACCTAATTATATAAAAAACTTTTTTCATGAACTGTATTCACGAGTTACTAATAATTGATAATAATAACAATAATAAATGGTGGGAGAATAAATACACGAAATATGATAAATAGTGTCGGATACTAATAACCTAAACTAATACTAATCGTGGATAGTGTCGTGTATGGATAATAAGGAAGAATGACTTAAGCAGTTTGACCTGTCTGGTTAAGGAAGAAATACAAAGATGAGTAAACGGGTTTGGGATAAGTATCATGGATATACTGTACTACCATAAAGAGAGTAGAAGATTTGGTTCTGCCGAACGTTCTGATACGTAGTGTTTTAGAAATATTTGTAAACACGTCATTAAATGATTTGTTTACTTGGGACTATATTCCTTGTGTGTAAGATTATATCTGATATCAAAATCACGAGGTCATGACTCATCGTTATAATGGTGTTCGAACAGTCAAATTCTGTTATGTATTTAAAGTAATAGAATGTTAAAGATACCCAGTCCTCTAGTCAGTGTCGAATTAACACAGAGAGGAAGTCCCAGAGTGTTTCGAAGTAAGATTCGTAGTCGATCCCGACACCAGAGTAAGTTCCGAACTTACCCCTTCTCTAGGTGAAGATACGAGTGTACTAATATTCGTCTTAGGTCAAGGAACGTTCTACAATTACTTACCAGGGTTCTAAGAACGAACGACAGTCGACTTCCGACTGAAGTCAAGGAACTGTGTCCTGGGAGAGATAAATCGTTGAACCTCGTACCGTCGAACGTAGAAGTTTCAGTTAATCCTTATTTTTTACAGAGTCGTTCTATTTACAATGTCGGAATTCATTCTATTAATACCTGTGTAGTAGTATACAATATATAGGGGAATATAAACGTCATAAGGTAGTAATTCTTCGCTCAGTACGGGACGTGTGTGAGTCCTCCTCCCCTAATATGTTCCCACACCGGTAATCCTTTATCCTTAGTACCCTGGTCGGATCTCTGACAGTACCGGAGGGACCTTTTCCTTGTCGTACCCTGTCTCTATTATGACCTGAGACTTATTAAGTCGTATTACTTGGATTTGGTCCGGTTTTCTCCCTATAGGTTTCGTTTGTTCGATTCTTTGAAGGTTCAAGTAATAGATCACCAGTACAAACACGTCTGTTTGTACGAATTAAATCCACCTTTCTCATGGCTCTAAAATAAGGAATCACACTGTCTCTTTAGTAATAATACATTAACCAAAATTAGATATTATTTTTAAGACGTAATTGATATTAATAAAATAAAAATATAAAATATAAATGATCAGTATTAATACAATGGTTTAATTACCTTTTATTGAAAGTTCCAAGACCACACCTCGATAGTCAAGTCAAGTCAAGTTAGCGAGTCAAGTCAAGTCAAGTCAGCGAGTCAGCACAGACTGAGAAACACTGGGGTACTTAACGTCGTGCGGTCCGGAGGGACAGGTAGTGGTTGAGGGTCTCAGACGGGTTTGAAAACAGGTAGGTGAGCCACTACGGTAGGTTGGTAGAGTAGGAGACAGTAGGGGAAGAGAAGGACGGGGGTTAGGGAGGGTCGTAGTCTCAGAAAAGGTTACTCAGTTGAGAAGCGTACTCCAACGGTTTCATAACCTCAAAGTCGAAGTCGTAGTCAGGAAGGATACTTGTGGGTCCTGACTAAAGGAAGTCCTACCTGACCAACCTAGAGGAACGTCAGGTTCCCTGAGAGTTCTCAGAAGAGGTTGTGGTGTCAAGTTTTCGTAGTTAATAAGTCACGAGTCGAAGGAAGTGTCAGGTTGAGAGTGTAGGTATGTACTGGTGACCTTTTTGGTATCGATATTCGTCCATGAAAAAGAGGAAATTTATTCATTCAACAAAAAAAAAAACAATAACAACAACAAAAAACTTCGCGTGTCTGGTCCAAGTAGAGTCTCTCTTTATTAATAAACCCCTGAGAAATTACCCAGATTCATTTACAACAAGTCTTAATCGGACCATGAAACCCCTACTTGGTAGGTCTGTGTTCTGTAAGTATCACAGAACGCTTGTGTATCTATATGTCGTCAAGAGTTAGTATGGAAAGTTTGTATTGAAAGCACGGATTTACGGTTGACGACCTTCAACATTAACGATCAAAGATATAAACAAAGGTCTTGAAAATTTATTAAGTCCTCTCTTAAGTTACTGGTTTATTGACTTTTGAATACAAATTTTTTTTTTTTCTATAAAAGAACCCTCTCTCCTAAAATAAAGTCCTGAAGATTTTTCTATAAACAAGGGTCTTTGGAGAATGGTTCTGTTAGATTTTGTAGGGAGGTCCATAATGATTTTTATCTTTATTATGGTTTATCGATAACGTCAAGTCTCTTATACAACTCCCACTTATCATAGTCTTTTTCACACGTGCATATATAAATACCTACACACAAAGTCACCAGAAAGTTTTCAGAATTAAGGTAAATCTATATAGTACAATTTTAATTACTTGAAAAAGTACCACACACTTCGGTTAAACTTGTAAGATTCTATAAAAAGGGAACGAAGGACCTATAGCTTTACTACAAATATGATATTTCTTACCAACTTTGTATTTTGTTTATATCAACTTTTACGGAACTAGAATTGCATTCTTCGGGTTCGACACTGAAAATTGTGAATGTGATTGTTCAAAGGACTAAAATAGTTTAAGGAGACTTCTTCATCTCCTTCTTCACTTTAACTTTTTTAGAGTTTCTGGTAGAAGACGAGATTTTCCGGTGACTATGTGAAATGTGGTTTTCAATAGAACCTCTATAAGTTTCTAGTATAAAACTTTATACAGTTATAAATACTCTGAAGTTTTCAACAGGGTGTGTACACGGAATTTCGGAGGAATAAACTACTTAAGGTGTTGAGTATAAACGGAATTCTTATCCTGTCATTCTTGAGAAAAATGGATAAATAAATGAAAATGAAAAAAGGTTGGTTTAAAAGAAAGATTTAAATGGACGACGACCGATTACGAAAGGTTTTTTCATAGAATCACCGGCATAGTTAAATGTAAGGGTGATTATCACCTTCTCCTAAGAGAAAAGAGGTGTCAGAGAGTTCGTAAATAACAAACATCTAAAAAAAGTACTACCGGCAAGACTGACCATACTCGAAGGGAGGGTAGAGGGTAGGGTGAGGAGATCCGGTAGTGTCTCGCGGTGTGATCCGAGGGATACAATTTGTCGTCGAAGGTTGATCGATACATGAAAAGTGTATTATCACATACATACATACAGTTACGATGAAAGAGTTAAGTAGGGCGGGAGAGGAAGGGGACGACACAGGAGTTCAGGTAAGAGATACAGACGTAGAGGTAAGGAAGGGACGTTATCCAAATAGTGATAAAAAGATCTAAGGTATATATACACAATTATGTGTCATAAACAAAAAGAGATTGAATAAAGTGATACATATTATCCGAAGTGGTTATGTACTTGGTACTTGAAGGTCTACAAGTTCGACCAAAATCTTTTCCGCCTCCTTGGTCTCTAGTTTAACGGTTGTAGACGACCTAGTAGTTTTTTCGTTCTCTCAAGGGCTTTTTGTAGATAAAGACGAAATAACTGACACGGTTTCGGAAACTGATACACCAAGTGTTATTTGACACCTTTTAAGACTTTCTCTACCCTTATGGTCTGGTGGACTGGACGGAGAACTCTTTGGATATACTTACAGTCTTTCGTTGTCAATCTTGTCCTGTACCTTGTTGTCTAACCAAGGTTTATCCTTTTCCTCATACAGTTCCGACATATAACAGTGGGACGAATAAATTGAAGATACGTCTCACGTAGTACTCTTTACGACCCGACCTTCTTCGTGTTCGACCTTAGTTCTAACGGTCCGTTTTATAGCTATTGGAGTCTATACGTCTACTGCGGTGGGAATACCGTCTTTCACTTCTCCTTGATTTTTCGGAGAACTACTTTCACTTTCTCCTCTCACTTTTTCAACCGAATTTCGAGTTGTAAGTCTTTTGCTTCTAGTACCGTAGACCAGGGTAGTGAAGTACCCTTTATCTACCCCTTTGTCATCTTTATCACAGTCTGAAATAGAAAACCCCTAGGTTTTAGTGACGTCTACCACTGACGTCGGTACTTTAATTTTCTGTGAATGAGGAACCTTCCTTTCAATACTGGTTGGATCTGTCGTATAAGTTTTCGTCTCTGTAATGAAACGGTTGTTTTCAGGTAGATCAGTTCCGATACCAAAAAGGTCACCAGTACATACCTACCCTCTCAACCTGACACTTCTTTCGACCACGAAAACTTAACACTACAACCTCTTTTGAGAACTCTCAGGGAACCTGACGTTCCTCTAGGTTGGTCAGGTAAGACTTCCTCTGGTCAGGACCCACAAGTAACCTTCCTGGTTACGATTTCGACTTTGAGGTCATGAAGCCGGTGGAGTTCGCTTCTCGACTGAGTAACTTTTTCTGAGACTACGACCCTCCCTAACCCCCGTCCTCCTCTTCCCGTGTTGTCTCCTACTCTACCGACCTACCGTAGTGACTGAGTTACCTGTACTCAAACTCATATAGGCCCTCAACCACTATCTGTCCTCCGGACCGCACGACGCTAAGTACCTCAGTGTTCCTCAGTCTGTGCTGAGTCGCTGAGTTGACTTGACTATGAACAGGTGTAACACCACGTCGTCTTTGATTGTGTTGGAACATTTCGTCAATATAAGGTTAATTTTTTTTTTCAAATTCATTTATTCATTGCTGTGGTTTTTCTTTTTTTATTTCTCTCTCTCTCTCTCTCACTTTTCTGTTGGATATTATACCCTCTTTTAAAAACGTTTAGTATAAATATTATTCCCTGTACATAGGTATTATATATTTCTTTAGAATGTTGAGTTAGGTCTTTGTTCTTTGTGTTGATTTTTTACCCGTTTTCGGAGCTTATCTAGAAAGAGGATTCTTCTATATGTTTATCGGTGACTCGTGTACTCTTCCACCACTTGTAGTAATTGAAGTTTTTTTGTTTATAGTTTCAGTGTTACTCTATGGTGAGGTGTCAGAGACCTTACTGATGTTATTTTGTTTGTCTATTTTTGTTTACACCTCTTTAACCTTCGGAGTATGTTACGACTAACCTCTTATTTTACCGTGTCAACAAAGTCTTTTGTAATCCGTTAAAGAGTTTTCAATTTGTTCTCACTAGTATAATGGGTCATTAAGGAGAGGATACATATATGGGGTTTCTTTATTTTTGAATATAAATGAGTTTTTGCGAACATATACTACAAGTATCATTGTAATTGATATTAACGGCTTTTCATATTTGTTTACTTTATAGGTACTCGACTGTCGACCTATTCAGTTATACCACGTAAGTATGTCACTTTACAATAAGTTGTTATTATTTTTAATTTATATAGTACCTACTCGGAAATTATATAAAAATTCAGTTACTTAGGTCAGTATTTCTTGTTATATGAGATACTAACGTACATACACTTTACAACTCTTGTCTGTCTGTCTTACACGTCACCATCCACGGATTGTTATCCCAAAGAGTAAACCCCATAATTTTATAAGAATGTATAAGAATTCAACACGACTACCAAGATGTTAAAACACTTATATGATTTATGGTGAATGTACAAGTGAAAGTTCTTAAGGTAATGTACGAAACATTTAATTCAATATTATTTTGACAATTTTAACTGTATTCACTTATTTAATTAATTCATTGTAAAGTTTTTTTCATAAAATTTTCCTCAAAAGGAATATTGGTCGAGTCTTTGTGAAACCGTAACTTAAGGAACCTTATATAGTCTATAAACTAATAACACAGAATAAAAGGACGGGGGTTCCGGTAAGGTCACATTAAATCGTCTCCGATTGGTCGTTACGGGTACACTCACCCACAAAAGTACCGTAGAAGTAACACTTCGTTTTTAAACCCCCCCCACGTATATTGTAGGCAGAAACCTTAGATCTACGTGTTTTTCGAATAGTAATTACATAACTTTTTGGAAAAATAAAGTAGAAGATTTTTCAGAAAAGAAAAAAAAAATACATGAACAGTAGACGAAGTCTTGGGTTTCGGTTTATCGTCTTGAACTGTAGTTCGGTCTCTTTTAATTAGGACGATTAACTTACCGGAAACTGTGTGTCTTCTTCTTGTTGTGAACTACGAGTTAAATATTTGCTCGTTTAATATACAAGTTGGACCCTTCTCCGTGTTGGATTAAAAAGAGGATAAGATTCCAATGAATCTGACATATAAGGATTTGTTTTCTTTGGCGATTAACTCTGTGTCCTTTTAACGAGAACGACGTTTCTTTGATGTACTGATCGTTCGTTCTGTTTTTATGACTTTACGAGTACCACATGAGAGTTCTATCTGTGACGTCTAATTCATTGAAACTCTTTTACTTAGGGTAAATTATATCCTTGTAATTTGAGTGTACTAGATTTATTTTATATCTATTCAGTTGTGTGTTATACGAAATTATAACTCCCTCTCGTTTGTAGAGTGAAATGTGGAGGACGACTCACGTGGGGAAAAGTGGGTTTATACGGGCACAAACTAACGATTTTATATACCAGTTAGACAAATATTTACGGTTTCAGAATGTACTGTCATCGTTCGTTTCCAATCTTTTGTAAGAATCCGTAGTTAATATTTTATAGACAAAAGTACTCGATGAAGAAGTAAAAAACTTAACAGTCGGAAATACATCTAATCGTGTCTTACAGTTTTAATAAGTGGGTCCTTAGATACCCCTCTTGGATGAGTACTTATACCTTTACCTTCTAATGTTAACACCCAGGTTGATCGTTAGAGAGACCGGGTCGTGACAAGAGTAGTACCTACGACTCCGTCTACAACGTTTAACCGTCGGACACTCGACTTTTTTTAGGGCATCTGTGAAAATCACTTCGAACCTTGTAAAATGTAAACCGTCTAAAGTATACTTTATGTTTGACTCAAAGTCCAAATACACACACACACACACGTACACGCACGTTACACGAGTCAGTACTTTTCGGTTTATAGACCGTTGTAACTGGGTTTAAGGGTGTCCCGTTTTGATCCGTCCTGGATCTGTCGTCGAAGGTGAACACCTGTCTCACTGGAGACGGTATTCTGTCAGAACAAGTAGTACGATATGGGTTCGAAGAGACGGACAATTTAAAGTACAGACCGAGGGTAAACACACACGAGTCAACGAGTCAGTACGGGCTAAGAAACGTTGGAGTTCCTGCCGTCGGGGTGTCGAAGGAGACGAGTACCTTAAAAAGTCCGTTCTTATGACCTCACCTCCTCTTGTTCTACCGTCTACTCATCCACCTACACCTCCTGTAGAGGGAGGTACCTATGTAGTCCTTGTGTGGAAGTCTGTGTCTTCACGTACGTCTTGTAGTCGACTCTCACCTGTCCTCACGGACTGGTCGCCTTTTCTTATATGTCTTGGTGTCTTTAGAACCATCCTACTTCCTTCACTTTCACTTTCACTTCAGTGAGTCAGCACAGGCTGAGAAACACTGGGGCACCTGACATCGGATGGTTCGAGGAGACAGGTACCCTAAGAGGTCCGTTCTTATGACCTCACCCAACGGTAAAGGAAGAGGTCCCCTAGAAGGGTTTGGTCCCTATCTTGGGCCCAAAGGGTGTAACCTCCGTCTACGAAATTGGAGACTCGGTGGTCCCTTCGTCAGTACAGACCTCACCCATCGGAAAGGGAAGAGGTCCCCTAGAAGGGTTGGGTCCCTAGTTTGTGTCCAGAGGGTGTAACGTCCGTCTAAGAAATAGTCGACTCGGTGTTTCCTTCGGGTTCTTATGACCTTACCCATTGGATAGGGAAGAGGTCACCTGGAAGGACTGGGTACTTAGCTTGACTCCAGAGGACGTAACGTCCGTCTAAGAAATGGTTGACTCGATAGTCCCTTCGTCCTACTTCCTTGATCCCCTTTTTTGTCCTCACAATCATCCTGACCTAGACGGGAGTCACCCACCCCCTTGACTTCGTCTCCAGGTTAAGGGTGTAGTCCCGTTAACAGACTCAGTCTCCTCTTTGTAAATTCCGATTTTCTCGACTAGACACCGACGGATTTACCTTACTCTTAGTCTGTCAGGGACCCGTCCCTGTGTTCAGTGGACCTTCCGTGTCACCGACCCTCGACCTCAAATTCTTAACACCTCGTTAGGGTCCCACTCCCGACGACAACTGACACCTCTCTGTCTAACTCCCCTACACTCCCTCCTCCAACACCCCCCTTTACACTCACCTCCTTTCGGCCCGTGGGTACCTTCGTTTCGCTATGACGACTCAGTACGTATCACCCACCTCGGTAGTGGTATCGGAGAAGAGGGGTGTCCGGTCGTAGCCGTCGACTTGTTACGTATCCGACCGGGTAGTTTACGTCCGTAACTTGATTTCTCAACCTTGGGGTGGGTCTCACACGAAAATTCACTGACTACGAGACTAGATGTTCCATCTTAGGGTCGNCCCCCCCCAGCACCCCTCCCCGCCTTCCCCCCCGCCCCGCGGACATACACGGACTGTGGACCTTGTTGTCTCTTCCTGGGGTCCGTTTCCTCGGGAGATTCACGGACTTACCCGCCTCGATGGTCTCTTTCTGACCGATTTCTCCTGAAGACTAGTGGTCGATGGTTTCTCCGAGTCTTTTTTCTGAGACTATCACGGTATTGAGGAAATCGTCTCCGTCAGGCACAGGAACGTGTGAAACGTGACGGTCCCATGGACGTTCGGTTCGTCAAGGTGGTGGAAGTACGAGTTAAGAGTACCCCCGTCTCGACAGTGTCCGTTTTTTCAGAACACAGACACACATTCCAGTGAAACCAGTACAGGTTGAGAAACGTCGGGACATCTGAGACCGGACGGTCCGAAGAGACAGTCCCCCCGAGAGGTCCGTTCTTATGACCTCACATAACCGGTTATGACCAACGGTATGGGAAGTTCTCGTGATATAAAAGACGAAGGGATCGGCGGTTGAGGGGACTCATGGACCACGACGGTCTTGGGGACACTGAGTTCGTCGACGTGGTGGAGGTGTGGACCGGGAGTGTCCCCGTTTGGGTTGAGGAGGTCCCGTCGGAGTCCTCGTTTGTGGTCGTCTGCTGGGTGAACGTCTCCACCTTTATTTTGGTGTTAACTTTGGGTCCCCGTCACACCGATTCTTTTCTAAGTTTTGGAAGGGTGGTCGACAATGTTCGACGTCTAATTTAGGCGTACTAGTTGATCCGTCTGAGACACAGATACCTTATATATTTTCCTGTAACTCTCGAGGGTGTTTTCTTTTGTGTGATCAAGACTATCGACACCTGTGACCCCCGTTCTTATGTGTCCTCATCGTGGTCTAATCTTAGACTCGACGGGGGTGTCGTCCAGGTCTCCGGTCGTGTCACAACCTCCCGTAGGATCCCTCCACTCCACCTGACACTGAGGGTCTCTCCCTTTTCTGAGACTGTTGTCTGTGAGTTCTTTTTGTAAAATAATAAGAATAGAAAACTGAACAAGACATCTAAAAAAAGAAAAAAAAAAGAAAAAAGAAAGGGGGGAGACAACATCAACATCTAAAATAACCGTGATACTTTAGAATAATTTGTAAACTCAAAAAAAAGAGTCAGTATAAAAAATAACAACAATATTTAGAGACGGAGATACAACCCGAAAACGTCAAGACACCGTAAAAGGAAATAAAAAAAAAAGAAAAGAGAAAAAAATAAAAATTAAAAATTTGGATCATAATAAAAAAGATGTAAATAAGGGAACAAACGAAAAGGATGACAAGAAAAGGGGAACTTCAATTAGAAATATATATAGAAGAAGTAGATGGAGATAAATTGAAACGTATAGATAAAAAAGAAAGAAAAGAAAGAAAGGAAAGGAGAGTTGTATAAACAATCAAAATAAAAGTAAGGAAATAAGGGGTGAACCGTGGAACGAAATCAAAACAAAAGGTCAGACACGAAATCAATCAAAACAAGGATTGACCATTTATATTAAAAAATAAAGGAAACAAACGGTCCAGTTAGACGACATGAAATAAAATCAACCTAACAAAACTGAAACTAATTCCCATATACACATATAAGGTAATAGAATTAAGAATAAACGGACTAAAACATTGACGGTAAACAGACCCCAAGTAGAAACCAAAGAGTAAAAACCCATAAACAAAATTAGAGTGAATTACGGTATTGTTTGGTGAACACCTTAGAAGTAAGGTCTGGTCTCTAGTACGGGACTCGGAAACCTCACCCTCGTAACTGAGGTTCTGGGATCTGATCGTATCTTGATTGGGATCCCTCATAGTTTATCACTCTTGAGTGTGATTCCTTTGGTTTAGTCCAACTTATGTTTTGGACCGTAGTGGGTTCGTGGTCAGCGTGGGACACGTCCTACGGGGTAGATTTGCTGTTTGTTTTGTTTTTATGTTTGGGTTGGTAGTCGTCTGTCCTAATGGTGGAGTGAGTCGGAACGGGTAGTCCCCTTTTTGTTTGTTGTTGTTGTTTTTAGAGTCCAGTTTAGAGTGGGATATACTTCGAATGTGTTTGGTGACCTGGTTTGAATCCTTCCGTTTTTTGTTTTCCTTCTTTCTTAAGTTTGAACTTCGGACCCTTTTCTTCTGGAGTTTGTGTTATTCAATTTTTTGTATATATATTACTTTTTCGTCTCTTTATGATGTGTTTACTTCCTTGTTTGATCTTTGTGTCTTCAGGTTTATTTACTTCTTCTTTATCCGTTTGATGGACTTTTTCTTAAGTCTTAGTACTATCATTTCTACTAATTTTTTTGGAACTTTCGTTTTACCTCTTTACGTTCATAGTTGATTGTTTATGGATCTTCTTAATTTCTTATTTGTATGTCTCTGTTTGTTGTGTAACGACTTGAATTTTTATGAGATCCGCCTTAGTTATCGTCTTATAGACTTCGTCTTCTTACTTAGTCACTCGACCTTCTATTTTACTACCTTTATTGAAGACTTCTCGTCTTATTTCATTTTTCTTACTTTTCTTGACTCCTATCAGAGTCTGTGGAGACCCTGTTGTAGTTTACGAGGTTGTAAGTTTAATATCCCCAGTGTCTTCTTCTCTTTTTCCTATACTCTTTTAAAAACTTTTCTAATATCAACTTGTAAAAGGGTTGGACCTTTTCCTTTATTAGTTAGTTAAGGTTCTCCACGTTTCACAGGGTATCTCCTATTTGGGTTCTTCTTTGTATGGTCCTGTGTATGATTAGTGTGATTGTTTCTGATTTGTGTTTCTTTCTTATAATTTTCTTCGTTCCCTTTTCGTTGTTCATTGTATGTTCCCTGTGGGGTATACGAATTGTCGACTAGAAAGTCGTCTTTGAGACGTCCGGTCTTCCCTTACTGTCCTATAAAAATTTCATGACTTTCCCTTTTTAGATATTGGTTCTAATGACATGGATTTTTCCTAGAGTAAGTTTTAACTACCTCTTTATTTAAAAAAGTCTGTTCGTTTTCAATTCTCTTAAGTCATGGTGGTTTGGTCGAAATGTTGTTTACAATTTCCTTGAATATATCAGTTCTTTATGTTTTCTTCCTTTGTAGATGTTTTAGTCAAGTCAAGTCAAGTCAAGTCAGTGAGCCAGTACAGGCTGAGAAACGCTGGGGTACTTAACGTCATGAGATCCGGAGGGACAGGTAGTGGTTGAGGGCCTCAGGTGGGTTTGGGTACAGGTAACACAGTCACTACGGTAGGTTGGTAGAGGAAGAGACAACGGGGAAGAGGAGGACGGGAGTCAGAAAGGGTCGTAGTCTCAGAAAAGTTTACTCAGTTGAGAGGTGTAGTCCACCGGTTTCATAACCTCAAAGTCGAAGTTGTAATCAGGGAGGTTACTTGTGGGTCCTGACTAGAGGAAATCCTACCTGACCAACCTAGAGGAACGTCAGGTTCCCTGAGAGTTCGCAGAAGGAGTTTTAGTTGGGGTTTGTTAATTCTTTTACCGTTATCCTTGAATATATAGTTATTAATGAAATTTACATTTATCTAATGTACGAGGTTGGTTTTCTGTGTCTGACCAACTTACTTATGTTTTGGTTCTGTGTATGTATACGACAGATGTTCTTTTGGTGAAGTCTATATCTCTGTATAATCTGACTTTCACTCTCCTACCTTTTTATATAAGGTACGTTTACCTTTCGTTTTCTTTCGACCTCATCGTTAGGAATATAGTCTGTTTTATCTGGAATTTTATTTCTTCTAATTTTCTTTATTCCTTCCTGTGATGTATTACTAGTTCTCTAGTTAGATTCTCCTTCTGTATTTTAAATATTTATAGATACGTGGGTTGTATCCTCGCGGAGTTATGGATTCTGTTTGTGAATTGTCTGTATTTTCCTCTTTACCTGTGATTGTGTTATTATCATCCTCTGAAATTGTGGGGTGAGTGTTTTTACCTCTCTAGTGGTTTTATCTTTTAATTATTCCTTTGTGTGCAGAATTTACTGTGTAATCTACTCTACCTAGAATAACTATAGAAGTCCTGTTCCTGTAAGGTAGGTTTATGTCTTCTTATTTGGAAGAAGAGTTCACGTGTCCCGTGTAAGAGGTCCTATCTGGAGTAGAACCCAGTGTTTAGTTTGGAGTCCTTTAAATTCTTTCAACTTTAGTATAGTTCGTAGAAGAGACTGGTGTTACGATACTCTGATCTATAGTTAATGTTCCTTTTTTTTTTTGACATTCTCTGAGTTTGTGTACCTCTAATTTGTTGTGTAAAGATTTATTGGTTGTCCAATGACTTCTTTATTTTTTTAAAGATCTTTGTTTCCTGTTACTTTTGTGGTGTTGAGTTTTGGATACCCTACGTCGTTTTCGTCAAGATTCTCTGTTTCACTTTCGCTTACACTTAAGTGAGTCAACACAGGTTGAGAAACCCTAGGGTACCTGCCATCGGATGGTGTGAGGAGGCAGGTACCCTAAAAAGTCCGTTCTCATGATCTCACCCAACGGTAAAGGAAAAGGTCTCCTAGAAGGGGTGGGTCCCTAGTTTGAGTCCAGACGAATTAACATCCGTCTACGAAATTGGTAGACTCGGTGGTCCCTTCTCCCTTCAAGTGTCGTTATGTAATGATGGAGTTCTTTGTTCTTTTTGTAGCTTATCTGTTGGATTGAAATATAGATTCTGTTGACCTTTTTTCTTCTTGTTTTTTTCTTTTGGGTTTTAATCACCTTCCTTTCTTTAGTATTTCTAGACTTGTCTTTATATACTTTTTCTTTAAAATTTTTTTTGTTATCATTTCTAATTATTTTGATTTTTGACCGAGAAACTCTTCTATTTAACTGTTGGAAATCGATCTGAGTAGTTCTTTTTTTCTCTCTTCTTAGTTTAGTTGTTTTAATCTTTACTTTTTCCTCTCCAATATTGTCTGTTACGTCTTTATCTTTCCTAATATTCTCGGGTAATACTTGTTGATATACCGTCATTTTACCTATTGGACCTACTTTACCTGTCTAAGAATCTTTTCGAGTCAGAAGGTTCTGATTGGGTCCTTCTTTATCTTTAATACTTTCGGGTTAATGTTCGTGACCTTAACTTCAACACTAGTTTTTAGACGGTTTTTTGTTTTCGGGTCCTGTTCTACCGAAGTTTCCTCTTAAGATAGTTTGTAAATCTCTTCTCGATTACGGATATGAAGTTTTTGAGAAAGTTTTTTAACGTCTCCTTCCTTACAAAGGTTTGAGTAAGAAGTTCCAGTGCTAATGGGACTATGATTTTGGTCTGTTTCTGTTGTGTGTTTTTCCTTTTGATGTCCGGTTATGGTGACTACTTGTATCTACGTTTTTAGGAGTTGTTCTAAAATCGTCTGTCTTAAGTCGTTGTGTAGTTTTTCGAGTACGTGGTACTAGTTCAACCTAAATACGGTCCCTACATTCTTAAGAAGTTATGTACGTTTAGTTAGTTACACTATGTTGTATAATTGTTTAACCTTCTTTTTGGTATCTATTAGAGTTGTCTACGTCTTTTTCTGAAACTGTTTTAAGTCGTGGTTAAATACTAATTTTGAGAAGTTTTTTACCCGTATCTTCATTAGATGGAGTTGTATCATTTCCGGTATCCATTATTCGGATGTCGTTTGTAATTAGAGTTACCACTTTTTGACTTTCGTAAGGGGGATTCTAGTCCTTGTTCTGTCCTCGAGGGTGAAAGGGGTAATAATAAGTTGTATCAACACCGTCAGGATCGATGTCGTAGTCTCCTTTTTTTCATTGTTTTTCTTAGGTCTAGTCTTTTCTTCATTTCAAGAGTGACAAACATCTGTTGTATTATGACACGTATCTTTTGGGATTTCTATCATAGTCTTTTAATGATCTCGATTAGTCACTTAAATTGTTTCAACGTCCTATGTTTTAGTTATGTGTCTTTAGTGAACGTAGAGATATATGATTTTTACTTTTTACTCTTTCTCTTTAATTCCTTAGTTAGGGTAAGTGGTAACGTTGTTTTTCTTAATTTATAGATCCTTATTTGAATGGATTTCTCTGTTTTATTGACATGTGTTTTTAATATGTTGTGACCACTTTCTTTAGTTTCTACTGTATTTGTCTACCTCTCTATAAGGTACAAGGACCCATCCTTCTCAGTTATAACACTTTTACTGATATGATGGTTTACGTCAGACGTCTAAGTTACACTAGAAATAGTTTAATGGTACCTTAAAAAGTGTCTTGATCTTGTTTTTAAAAGTGTTAAGTATACCTTTGTGTTTGTGTTCTGAGGTTTATCGGTTTCGTCAGAACTCTTTCTTACCTCGACCTCCTTAGTTGGTGGGACTGAAGTCTAATAAGATGTTTCGATGTCAGTAGTTCTGTCATACCATGACCGTGTTTTTGTCTTTATGTCTGGTTACCTTGTTCTATCTTTCGGGTCTTTATTTGGGTACGTGGATACCCGTGAAATTTAAACTGTTTCCTCCATTCTTATATGTTACCCCCGTTTCTGTCGGAGAAGTTATTTACCACGATCCTCTTGACCTGTCGATGTACATTTTCTTACTTTAATCTTGTGAAGGATTGTGGTATGTTTTTCTCTTTGAGTTTTACCTAATTTCTGGATTTACATTCTGATCTTTGATTTTTTGAGAATCTTCTTTTGTATTCGTCTTGTGAGATACTATATTTCGTTTCGTTCTAGGAGATACTGGGTGGAGGATCTCATTACCCCTTTTTTCATTTGTTCACCCTGGACTTATTTGAATTTTCGAAAACGAGTCGTTTTCTTTGACATTCGTTTCACTTTTCTGTCGGGAGTCTTACCCTCTTTTATTATCGTTTACTTTGTTTACTGTTTCCTAATTGAAGGTTTTATATGTTCGTCGAGTATGTTGGATTATGGTCTTTTTGTTTGTTGGGTTAGTTTTTCACCCGTTTTCCGGATTTGTCTATAAAGAGGTTTCTTCGGTATGTGTACCGATTGTTTGTGTAATTTTCTACTAGTCATAACGAGTAATGATCTCTTTACGTTTAGTTTTGATATTACTCTATAGTGGAGTGTGGTCAGTCTTACCGGTAGTAGTTTTACAGACCTTTCTCACACCTCTTTTCCCTTACACGAATGTGACAACCACCCTTACATTTAACTATGTCGGTGACACCTTCTGTCATACCTGTAAGGAATTTTTTTTTGATCCTTATTTTGGTAGTATACTGGGTCGTTGGTGTGAGGATCCGTATATGAGGCTCCTTTGGTTTTAACTTTTTCTGTGACCATAGGGTAACAAGTAACGTCGTGATAAATGTTGGTCTTGTACCTTCCTTGGAGTCAAGTCAAGTCAAGTCAAGTCAGCGAGTCAGCACATGTTGAGACTCTGGGGTACTTAGCGTCGTGCGGTCCGGAGGGGCATGTAGTGGTTGAGGGTCTCAAATGAGTCTGAGTACAGGTAGTTCAGCCACTACGGTAGGTCGGTAGAGTAGGAGACAGCAGGGGAAGAGAAGGACGGGGGTTAGGGAGGGTCGTAGTCTCATAAAAGGTTACTCAGTTGAGAAACGTACTCCACCGGTTTCATAACCTCAAAGTCGAAATCGTAGTAAGGGAGGTTTCTTTAGGATCCCGACTAGAGGAAGTCTTACCTGACCAACCTAGAGGAACATCAGGTTTCCTGAGAGATCTCAGAAGAGGTTGTTGTGTCAAATTTTCGTAGTTAAGAAGTCGCGAGTCGGAAGAAGTGTCAGGTTGAGAGTGTAGGTATGTACTGGTGACCTTTTTGGTATCGGAACCGATCTGTCTGGAATCACCCGTTTCATTACAGAGACGAAAACTTATACGATAGATTCAACCAACATTGAAAAGAAGGTTCCTCGTTCGTAGAAAATTAAAGTACCGACGTTAGTGGTAGACGTCACTAACGCCTCGGGGGGTTTTACTTCAGACTGTGATAAAGGTGACAAAGGGGTAGATAAAGGGTACTTCACTACCCTGGTCTACGGTACTAGAAGCAAAAGACTTACAACTCGAAATTCGGTTGAAAAAGTGAGAGGAGAAAGTGAAAGTAGTTCTCCGAAAAATCAAGGAGAAGTGAAAGACGGTATTCCCACCACGGTAGACGTACAGACTCCACTAACTATAAAGAGGGTCGTTAGAACTAAGGTCGAACACAAAGAAGGTCAGGTCGCAAAGAGTACTACACAAGACGTGTCTTCAATTTATTCGTCCCACTGTTATATGTCGGAACTGCATGAGGAAAAGGATAAACCTTGGTCAGACAACCAGGTACAGGTCAAGATTGACAACGAAGGACTGGACGTATGTCTAAAGAGTACTCCGTCCAGTCCACCAGGCCATAAGGGTAGAGAGAGTCTTAAAAGGTGTCAAATGACACTAGGTGTGTCAGTTTCCGAAACCGTCAGTTATTTCGTCTTTATCTACAAAAAAGACCTTGAGAGAACGAAAAAGGTACTAGGTCGCCTACAACCGTTTGGATCTACGGGTAATTGTCTGTTTACCTATTTCTTCATACCATGTATATGTGTTACCTTACAATAAGTTGGTATTTTACCTTGTAGAAACTCAGTCAAGATTACTCCACCTACTTGGATATTGGATAATATGTCTCACTTCATTCAGTCTTTCTGTCTCTATTTATATCATAATATTACGTATAAATGCCTTAGATGTTTTTACCAGGACTTCTTAAATGAATGTCCCGTCGTTACTTCTTTGTGTGTCTCTTATCTGAACACCTGTACCCCCCCGCCCCTCCTCTCCCACTCTACGTACCTTTCTCATTGTCCCTTTGAATATAATGATACACGTTTTATCTATCGGTTTCCTTTAAACGACATACCGAGTTCTTTGAGTTTGTCCCCCAGACATAGTTGAATCTCCCCACCCTACCCCTCCCTCTACCCTCCCTTCAAGTTTTCCCTCCCCTATATACATATGGATACCGACTAAGTCCAACTCCAAAATGTCTTTTGTTATTTTAAGACGTTTCGTTAATAGAAAGTTATTTTTGTATTTAATTTTTTATTTTATGTTTTTCTTATGACCTCACCCAATGGTTAAAAGAGGAGGTCCCCTAGAAGAGTTGGGTCCCTAGTTTGGACACAGGGGACGTAACGTCCGTTTAAGAAATGGTGACTCGGTGGACCCTTCGGGTATCCAGTAACTTAAACGATGACGTCCCAATCTTTTGTTCATCGTTAACGGTGTTACAAACAAAGGAATCACCGGGTCTACCATTTCTCAGACGGACGTTACACTCTCTCGGCCCAAACTGGGAACCCAACCCTTCTAGGGGACCTCTTCCTTTGCCGTTAAGTGAGGGTATAAGAACAGACCTCTTAGGGTACCTGTCTCCTCGGACCGTCCGATGTCAGGTACCCCAACGTTTCTCAATCTGTACTGACTCGGTGATTGTGTGTGTGTGTAAACGGTGTTGTAAATGAAGTATAGGATTTCAATAAGGGAAGAAAGATAAAATAGTCGGAAATTGAGAAAATCACTATACAGAAGGAAAGTAAATAAAAAAGGGAGATTTCTCATCATAAGACCTTGAATAGGTGGTTTGTCTTTGTCTGAGTATCTGAATCTCTTTTTTAAATGTCGACGATCTCCCTTTCCCATCTCCCCACCTTATCAATCCCTCGAACCCTAGTTGTACATGTATGACGATATAAATTTTATCTATTGGCTGTTCTAGGACGACATATCGTGTCTCTTGAGACGAGTTACAATATATCGTCAGACCTATCGTCCCTTCAACCCCCTCTTTCATAGGTGTAAATAGATACTGACTCAGGGAAACGATAGGTGGATTTTGATAGTGTTGTAACAATTAGTCTATATGGGGGTATATTTTGATTTTCTATTCTTTCTTGTTATAAGACATACGGAAGTAAGATTTGATAAAATGTGAAGAATGAAATAAACTTACTTCAATTAGTATGGATCTCCTCACATACAGTTGGGTGAGGTCATAAGAACGGACCTCTTAGGGTGCCTGTCTCCTCGGACTACCCGATCTCAGGTCCTCAGTGTTTGTCAGCCTGTACTGACTTCACTGAATCGTGTGTCGTGTTAGTACGGATGTCTGAGTTAAGAATCACTTATAGAGTATGTGTATATACAGATAGGGTTGAAAAGAAGACTGGGGATCCGGTTTTATAGGTTGATATGTCTACTATCAAACGTTATAGGATGTAACACGTACATGTAGTACTCTTTGTGACCCGACGTACTCGTGTTCGACCTTAGTTCTAACAACCCTCTTTATATTTATTGGAGTCTATATGTCTACTATGGTGGGAATACCGTCTTTTGTTTCTTCTTGATTTCTTGGAGAACTACTTTCACTTTTCCTTCTCACTTTTTCAACCGAATTTCGAGTTTTAAGTCTTTTGATTCTAGTACCGTAGGTCAGGGTAGTGAAGTACCGTTTATCTACCTCTTTGTCACTTTTGTCACAGTCTGAAATAAAACCCCCCGAGGTTTTAGTGACGTTTACCACTGACGTCGGTACTTTAATTTTCTACGAATGAGGAACCTTTCAATACTGGTTGGATCTGTCGTATAATTTTTCGTCTCTGTAATGAAACAGTTGTTTCCAGGCAGATCAGTTTCGATTGTCATCAGTACATACCTACACTCTCAACCTGACACTTCTTTCGACTCACGGTTTCTTGACTACGAAAACTCGACACCACAACCTCTTCTAAAAACTCTCAGGGAACCTGACGTTCCTCTAGGTTGGTCAGGTAGGATTTCCTTTAGTCAGGACCTATAAGTAACCTTCATGACTACAACTTCGACTTTGACGTAACGAAACCGGTGGACTACGTTTCTTGACTGAGTAAACTTTTCTGGGACTACGACCCTTTCTAACTTCCTCCCTCCTCTTCCCCTATCATCTCCTACTCTACCAACCTGCCGTAGTGGTTGAGTTACCTGTACTCAAACTCATTTGAGGTTCTCAACCACTACCTGTCCCTCCGGACCGTACGACGTCAGGTGCTCCAGCGTTTCGCAACCTGTGTTGACTCACTGACTTGACTTGACTTGACTACAACACGTACGAGTCAGTACAGACTGCGAAACGTTGGGGTACCTGATATCGGGTGGTCCGAGAAGACAGGTACCTTAAAAAGGTACATTCCTATGATCTAACCGAACGGTAAAGAGGAAATCTCCTAGAAAGACTGAGTCCCTAGTTTGGGTGTAGAGGACATCGAGGACGAAGTCCGTCTAAGAAACGGGTGACTCACTAACCCATTTGGGTTATAGGAGATCCATGATGGTTGGTTTATCTGAGTGTTTGAGTAAGTTATCGGAAAAATATTTTTAACAGACAAAAGGATATAAGGGGTAGGATCACTGATATGATAGTAGATGGACTGTATTTAGGAAATCAAGTGAAAAGGACAGAACAACTTGGATCTAGGTATCTAAATCAAACGGTGTGTATTAGTACGGATAAAGATAAAATAACCGATTATAGGAATAATGAATTAACCTAATGACTTTATCATAAAATCAACAAATAAGATTAACAAAATGAACATACATCAGAGAGATAGTAAATTAGGTCGGAACTGTACTGTGGTCCAACCAAAAACGGTTCAGTGTCTATGATAACACAAGGAATATCGACGTAAGTAACGTCTTACTTTCAGTTCAACAGGTCGTGTTTTGCAGTAAGTGTCGAATCGCGATCAGTCGGAGGGTCAGATAGTGAGAAGATAGAACGGTATATTTTCCAAAGGACCTTCGTAATACGGTCAAATACGAAAACTGTCACTACACCTGAGAAGAATTACTCCGTTAACAATGAAAAGGAACTTCGGAGTCCGGTTCGTCACGGGTGTTCTTAGGGACGGAAGAACATATCAAACTCCAATCTACAAGAATATGATATATATGTCAAGAGGTGGTATAATAGTGACGGATGAGAGAGAGATAGAAAACGAATAAATAAATATACTAAAAAGTTGTCCTGAGAGTTTTATAGTCTTCTGTTATCACCATAGAATTAATATAAACGTAAAATTTTGTAAATGGGGTCACGAACTGTGTCTTATTCCTGAGTTATATTTGTAAAAACATACTAACTACTTATCCATCAAGTTATGATTTATCGAGTTACCAGAAACTTTTAACCACTTTGAATTAACGAGTAGAATGAATTAGTTCAGATGGTTCGATAAGAGACTTTTACGATCAGATAACTCTCAAGAGAAAAGGTTTTAAAAAATATTTTAATGAAGAAACTTTAAAATCTTCACTCCTACTACAGAACTGAGTGTATTATTATAAAAAGTCATTATAAATATCCGGGGGAAACATATTGTTTTCACAAAAATATCTCTATTTAGTATATTGGCAAGTCAAAAGAAAGACGACTGACTTATCGGGATTGATCAAGGATAGATGGTCACACTCAACTAGGAGATGTCAGTACGAGACAAGATATGAGACTGAAATCTCACCAATACAGTGGACTTCGGAATCTAATATTTGAATTAGACTACGTGAAAGAAAGAAATAGATTTTCGACATTATTTAATAGAAAATAAGAGTAACAAGACATTTTGTTTTGGATTTTACCCCTACCCCTATTTACCAGTAGACTCACATAAAAATCCTTTTTGTGAAACTTTTTACATCGAGTTTAAACTAACAGTTTTTGAAATTCCTTATAAATAAAACTTTCAAGAATAGTACCTAAAGGAAATTAGTCTATTACACACGTACGATTTGGTGAAGTCAGTTCGGACTGAGAAACGCATAGATACCTGACATCGGGTGGTCCGAGAAGATAGGTACCCTAAGAGGTCCGTTCTTACGACCTCATCCAATGGTACGGGAGGAGGTCCTCTAGAAGGGGTGGGTCCCTGACTTGGGTGGTGAAAATAAAGAGGACGTAGCCATCCATCCAAGAAATGGTGAGCGTGGTGGACCCTTCGGGATAGGACATTATGAATTTGTAAAAAACAGAACATGGGGAATTATGTAAATCCACTCATGATATAGGATTCATCTGTAGAAAGACGTCATTTTGACTATTAATTGTTTGTAGTCTAGAATGTCGTCGGAACCACTCGTTCATACACCCACCTCTCTCATTTTCTACTTTCCCATAGTTCTCAAAATATCTTTAAAAGAGATCGGAAAATTTAAATTTGATAAATCTTCCAAAAGTTTTATTGTATTTTATTCATAGAGGTTTAGATTTGGACATTCGACTGAGTACGGGGGAACTACTACAGACACAAGATTAGGGGTCTTTGACACTTATACGATGGAATGTACCGTTTCCCTTGAAACGTCTACTCCAATTAAATTCTTAGAACTATATCCTTCTAATAGAACGTAATAGATCCATCTACGTCATATTAATAATATGTTCCTAGAAATATTCTTCCTTCATCCTCCCAGTTTTTCGTACTTCCGATACACTATCTCTTTCATTTGTAAATACACTATATGAAACTTGTTGTCTCTTTCCCAGGTATTCGGTTCCTTACGTTTACTGGAGATCTTCGATCTTTCCCGTTCTTTTGTCAGAGGACATCTCGAAGGTCTTCCTAGGTCGGACTTCTATGGAACAGGAATAGGGTCACTTTGACTAAGGTCTTAAAGACCGGAGGACTTAACATTTTATTTGTTTAAACACGACAAAATTCGACGATTCAAATACCATTAAAAATGTCGTTGTAATTTTTAATTATATAGAACGAAAAAGAATTTTACAAACACCTTTATTTTAAACATATCGAATATTGAATTATTTTCAATATTTATTTAATGAATCTTATTATAATACTAGACTAAAAAATTTAATTTTAAACTGGTAAATGAGTTCACTGTAACTTACTTATTATTGTAACCACCCGTGTACTATTGTTTACCTCCTACAAGTTTTATCATAGTACTTCTTATGTGTTTAACCCCATTTTTGGTAACACAAGATGCGGACCGATATGACGAATGATTATCTTACTATAATACGTTTAATAATCGAAGACATCCGGAGTTAAAAGGGTAAAAATTTTAATTTTTAATCAATGGAGATTATTACGATGTTCTTAAGTCAATATTATTACTGTTAAATTTGTATTTATCATTAAAAATACACGGTTCTTAACAAGATTCGTGAAAGATGAATACTTGATGAGTTATAATTGTTTTTGATATAGTTAATCCCTGATAAAGATAAGGGTAAAATGTCTTTGCCCTTGCTTCGTTGAGAAGGTTCCAGTGGTTGATTCATTGTTTCTCCTAAGATATGTTTTCAGACCACCGTATAAGATACGATAATTGGTGACGTAATTTGGACCTGGTACCGGGTATCTGTCTCCTATTGATCGGATTTCGAGGATACATACTTGAATTATTAAGAAATAGAAAAGTGGACGTAGATGAAATTCCTTTTATAAATGTCTTTGTCTCTTTAGAATTTTATTAGGGACTACCTAACTAGTGTTTCCGGAAAAGTCCGGGTTACTCGGATATTTTAACAATGACAACAGTGAGGTTCCATGACCTAACAGTTTAAAGGACTAGGTTCTTCCGTTTTGAGAAGATACAGGTCTAATTGACTGGTGAAGATCTTGAAGGGTCCACGGAGACTCCCATTTCTTAAACGGACGTTACGTCCTCTGAGTCCCCTACACCCAAGTTAGAGACCCAGTCCTTCTGGGGGACTTCCTCCCGTACCGTTGGGTGAGGACATAAGGACTGACCTCTTAGGGTGTCTGTCTCCTAGGACCCCCCGGTGTCAGGTGTCTCAACGTCTCAACCTATGTTGATTTCACTGTCTCACGTATACTGGTGAAGATAGGAAGAGTGAGGTGACTTAGAGATTAACTTAATGGTTCCTCTCTGTAAAAAAATTTAGAATCAAATTTTATAGTAATAAGGTTTCCTATTTTTATAAACAGTAACCTTTTCATGAACCAGTACTTAATTAAGGTCGAACAGGAAAGACCTTTGTACAAATAAAATTGTGTTCAGTTTCCAAGACGAAGTCTCGTTCTATATCTTCCTTTTTATGTTGGTGGGGAATTTTCCAGAATTACCCTAAAAATCGTCAAATAAAAATAGAAGTTTCCTTGACTCTCTCATAAAGATTTCCTTCGGTATTTTACACAGGGTAAGATGGGTTTCGTAAACGTAAAAGTCTCACCGTGAAATAAATCGGGTGACACAAGTATAATTAAAAGTCGTGACACTCGCTCGTACTGTCACATATAATTGTGGACTAGATATTTCCCTTACGATTCCGGAATGAGTTCCATAATCAGTGACGTGGAACCCTTCAACAACATAAAGACGACAACCGAAGTCACGCCGTCCTACGTGTACGAAACTAAGAATTACTTTGTACATATACTAGTTTAAACAGTAGTTCTCGGGTCTTCGAAGTTGTTGAAAAGGTTTCAAGTCTTCCTAAGAGGTCCGTAGAAGACAAAAAGATTTCTGGTAACCAGACACGACATATTTTGGGGTACAGGGTTTGTTTTACAGTCTTTTTCTTAATATTACACTTCCTCTCTCAATAAAGAATTTCTCAGAACGTACAAATCATGGGAAAAACTCTGCAAGTTTGGGTTCGGATTTGTAAGTGTTTAGTCTTGAATTTTGAAGTCGAATAAACAGAGAGTAAAGGTTCCAATATGCATTAATTCCCATTTCTGATATGGTACAAGTAGAAACATTGGGTTAGTGATTCTTGACTTCTAAGGGGACATTTGTAGTAAGTCGTTCACTTTTCTTCTTTCTTCGGTCCTTAGTTTCTTTAGAGAGAAGGAATCCATTGATGATAGATAAGTCAAGTCAGTGAGTCAGTCCAGACTGAGAAACGCTGGGGTACTTAACGTCGTGAGGTCCGGAGGGACAGGTTTTGGTTGAGGCCCTCAGATGGGTTTCGGTACAGGTAGCTCAGCCACTATGGTAGGTCGGTAGAGTAGGAGACAACAGGGGAAGAGGAGGACGGGAGTTAGTAAGGGTAGTAATCCCAGAAAAGTTTACTCAGTTGAGAAGCGTATTCTACCGGTTTCATAATCTCAAAGTCGAAGTTGTAGTCATGAAGGTTACTTTTGAGTCCTGACTAGAGGAAATCCTACCTGACCAACCTAGAGGAACGTCAGGTTCCCTGAGAGTTCTTAGAAGATTGTGGTGTCAAGTCTTCGTAGTTAAGAAGCCACGAGTCGAAAGAAGTGTCAGGTTGAGAGTGTAGGTATGCACTGATGACTTTTTTTGTCTCGGAACTGATCTGTGGAAACAACCGTTTCATTACAGAGACGAAAACTTGTACGACAGATCCAACCAGTATTGAAAGGAGGGTTCCTCATTCACAGAAAATTAAAGTACTGACGTTAGTGGTAGACGTCACTAAAACCTCGGGGGTTTTTATTTTAGACTGTGACAAAGGTGTAGATAAAGGGTACTTCAATACCCTGATCTACGGTACTAGAATCAAAAGACTTACAACCCGAAATTCGGTTGAAAAAGTGAGAGGAGGAAGTGAAACTAGTTCTCCGAAAAATCAAGGAGAAGTGAAAGACGGTATTCCCACCACCACAATGGACGTATAGACTCTAATAACTATAAAGAGGGTCGTTAGCACTAAAGTCGAACACGAAGAAGGTCGGGTCGTAAAGAGTACTACATGAGACGTATATTCAATTTATTCTGTCTTACTGGAGACAAGTAAAGGTTCCGTTTGGTAAGTTGTAGTGCCATTAGGTTCGGATAAGGGGTTGGTCATTGCGACTTCTTCGACTTCAACTTACCAAAATACTTCTGGATGTTCTGGAAAATCTTAATTGTGGGTTTTTTCTACAGGAAAAGTAATATCCCCTGACCTTATGTTTTCATCCTTCAGTCCTTTGTGGACCTCATTGTCCGTTTAAACCGGAACCTCATGTTTTACTTCGTCCCGTTTCCGATTATCTCAAGACGGTTCATTTGTGTGACCAACCAGTATCGCTTGTGGGAGAAGGTTGTTGTGTTTTCTTCTGAGATGAGTACCTGTAGTGGTCTACCAGTTGTGTCTTTAGTCTGACTAATATAAGAAACGTCGGTTTTTACCTCTACGAGATATGTCAGTCGTTTTTGTTCTGGCCCTCGACGGACACCGAGTCTAGTACTCGAGGAATAACGGTTTGAGTCTGAATTTAACTTCTTTCATCCCTTTTGGTGTCTGGTAAGTCCATACTGGATTTGGTTTAGGGAATACTAGTATGTCACCTTCACTATTTATCTAAATTCCCTAATCTAGACTATTTGTCTCACGGACTACTTGATACCTACCTCCAAGTACTGTAACATGTCCTCTGTCTCTAATTCTGGTAGGGGTACCTTTTCTTTACGTTCTTTCGTTTTACCGACAGACTCCTCCGGAATGTTTATCGACCCTGTTCTTGTCTTCGCTTTTCGTTTCCTCTTTTCCCTTTCTATAAGGGTAGACTTACGTCTCAAGGTTTCTTATCCTTTCTCTCTATTGTTTCGGAAGGAGTCGTTAGTTACGTTTCTTTATCTCCTTTTGTTATCTTACCCTTTCAGATCTCTAGAGAAGTTCTGTTAATCTCTATTGTTCCCTTGTAAAGTACGTTTCTACCCGAGTTATTTTCTGTCTTTACCATACCTGACTTTCCTTCGTCTTCTATAATTCTTCTCCACCGTTCTTATGTGTCTTGACATGTTTTTTGTAGAAGTGTTGGGTCTATTAGTACTACCACACTAGTGAGTAGATCTCGGTCTGTAGGACCTTACACTTCAGTTCACCCGGAATCTTTCGTAGTGATGCTTGTTTCGATCACCTCCACTATCTTAAGGTCAACTTGATAAAGTTTAGGACTTTCTACTACGACACTTTCACGACGTGAGTCATACGGTCGTTTACACCTGTTGAGTCGTCACCGGTGTCCTGACCTTTTCCAGTCAAAAGTAAGGTTAGGGTTTCTTTCCGTTACGGTTTCTTACGAGTTTGATGTGTTAACGTGAGTAGAGTGTGCGATCATTTCATTACGAGTTTTAAGAGGTTCGGTCCGAAGTCGTTATGCACTTGACACTTGAAGGTCTACAAGTTCGAGCAAAATCTTTTCCCTCTCCTTGATCTCTAGTTTAACGGTTGTAGGCGACCTAGTAGTTTTTTCGTTCTATCAAGGTCTTTTCGTAGATAAAGACGAAATAATTGATACGGTTTCGGAAACTAACATACCTGGTGCTGTTTGAGACCTTTTAAGAATCTCTACCCTTATGGTCTGGTAGACTGGACAGAGAAACCTTTGGACATACGTCCAGTCCTTCGTTGTCAATCTTGACCTGTACCTTGTTGTATGACCAAGGTTTATCCTTTTCCTCATGTAGTTCCGACATATATCAGTGGGACGGATAAATTGAATATACGATAGATAATCTAAAACTAAATTTACACGACACGAATCAGTAAGTCAGTACAGGTTGAGAAACACTGGGGTAACTAAATATATAAAGGACGGATTTATTTATAAACCTATCAAGGTCAGATTTTATATAAGTATTTGAAAGGAGTTGTGACTGTTGGCAACCAACTGAGTCAACAAAGAAAAAGAAAAGTGATAGTTTAAGGACTTTTTCGTTAGTGAGAAGAGACAAAAGAAAAGAAGTTTTGTACAAGTGAAGAATCGAGGACGGTTGACAAAGGAGAAGAGTTAAAAGATGTGTTGACAAGATGAGTTCAAATGGTTACTGGACCAATAGTAAAAAAAAAGGATGAGGAATTAGTAGTGAAGTATCGTAAAATGTATCAACAGTTGTGTAAAGAGAACCTTGATAAAGGTGGAGAGAGAAGTAGAAACGAGAGAGTCAGGGAGAGGTTGGGGTTGAAAGTATTTTATCGTTAGAAAGATATCCGTAAAAATTTCGAGAATGAAGCCACAAAACAAGAATGAGACGTTACAGACGGATCCGTTAGATTAGATAACAACAGATAGAAGATAGAAAAAGATGTTTCAAAGTTACGGTATAACTCCGTCTCTAGTACTTGACCGATGAGGAAACGGAGAGGGTCAATCTCTTCGACTTTGTGATGTCATAAGTGGAACGTATCCTTGACACGAACAAAAAATTCACTGTTAGAGACGACTGTGTAGAAAGGTCGAAAAGGAAGGTAGGTAGAGGGAAAAAGACGAGATTTATAACTGTACTATCGACTTCTGGTTCACCAGTAAAACACCAGTACGTCCGTTTAAAATCCTTACCACCTTGTTCTTCTATATATCATGGACACAGGATTATATATTCCATTCCTAGTCAGTGCAAAATTCGGTCAAGTATGTAAACTTTCGGAAAGTTAGGTATTCCGAACTTATTGTTTTAACCAAATTGTGACTTCGTGAATGTAGTTGCTGTTTCTTAAAAAGTTTGTTTCTTATGTTTTGAGTCACTAGACAAAACTTGACCAATGGGTTCGACTCCTAACACATGACGTTTACTCTGGGTTTAATAATCGGGTCATGGGTATGTCTGGTTCGCTTGTAAATGTATACTTTTTAACGTACAGTATAAATATCTAATTTCGATATGGGTTTGAACAGAAGAAGAGAAAACAATTTTTTCAAAGAAGTGACTAGTTTGAACAGAAGAATTTTCCAACACGGTAACTGATGTTGCTTACAATGTCTAATGAACACACAGAGATTAAATAAGTATTTAAGGAAGTTTTTTGTGACTTGTGGACGGTAATCTAATATACGATCCATCATTCCTATGTTTTGTGTCAGTTCGTACCTGAGGACTTTGTGTCATCCGTTGAGTGAAATGGAATACATTGTCTAACTATTTCACTACGTTCTTATAATAACTGACTTTCAATTACGTGAACACATTCAAGAACCTAAGCACCTACTGATACGTATTACTGGATCATGACGGTTCCCCGGAAACATAAAGGGGTTTTCGTAAGTGAGTGGGGTCTATTCAGATTTAAATGATAAAGACGAATAGACAAAACACTCTTATAGTTCAAGTGTATGGTTATTTTCTATTTCTCAACCTAACCCTTGTATAAACCCAACCTCCTCTTTTTCGTTAACAATAAATACTTCTAACTAGATAAGTTCAAACTGTCTTTTGTTGTTTTAAGACATTTCGACAATAGGAAGTTAATTTTTTATTTATATAAAATTCCTTTCTAACTAGATAGATCGGTAAATAGATAGTAGATACATGGCATATTGAAGAACCCCAGTCACAGAAGGAAATGAGACAATACGTATACTTCTTAAAGTTTTGAAGGGTGATGAAAAGTAAAAGAAGTAGAGTCACACTTTACGAAACGACGGTGATGACTCAAAAATCCAGAAAATCTGTTCGAGTGAGTTTTACAATAGTTCTCTCCTTGAACTGATATGATACTCGAGAACTCTATATATATATGTCTACATATAGGAGTCGAACGATGATATCACCGATTACGAGATTTCTCTTTTATCGGTCCAACTATACGAGAGAAGGAGCATATCAAAAAAATACTTATTCAGATACGGAAAATCATAGTCCAGAACTTAGCCTTACTCATAACGAATCATTAATTGTTAACGTTCACTTTTAAATAAAAATTACTACCTCCACTTTTACTACTAGTAGGATTTTGTTTTCGGAATACTAGACACTAATATATTGGTAGAATAAACAAGTGGAGAAAGTATTTCAAACGGGTTATTACAGTCAAGGTTCATAAAAAAGAGAAAAGACTGAAGTGCCGAGTCTAACGAACATTGAACAGTGACTGTTGACGTCAATAATCATAACGAAAAGAGAAGTTTGGTCACTTATATATAAGTAACAGTCAAAATTCGTTCCCTCAAACATCCATAATACCCCTTACACCCAACTGGTTTACTTCTTCATTTCACTGTATAAGTATTTACTAATTACATTTTTACCTAATACTCTATTCGATATTCTATATGTTTTCCTCGTGAACTGAAATATCTCTTTCTGTAACACCTCAGTTTTACATGTGAATGTTTTATGGAAACAACGTCTATATTCTAAGGTAAAGGACTCTCGAAATGAGATTCATGTAAATCAGAATACAATTTGTGTCAGCATTCCTTGACCAAGTGTACTTTAAACCTAACCGGTTTTGAGTACTATCTGAAGAGTTTACCAACTCTTAATTTTGACGGTGTAGACAGTATCGTTGATTCACTCGATTGACCTTGAAAATATTCACCGACTATCTTTATGATTCTGTTTTCACCTCTCATTCACTATCCAGTCTAATCGGTCCAAGAAACTTCCTTAGGACACCTTCTCTTCCACTAACTCATGGGATCGGGGGTCTTAACAAAATATAGTATTTACTGAAAGATTAAAGATTCGGTGAAAGAACAGAAAATAACGTGTTCACAATCATGTAAAGGAATCCGTACTAGTAGACCTTTCGTAAAGACGGAAACAATAAAGGTGTACGTAGAGGTAGTATATATGTGTTTATGTATGTGTGTACGTGTGTGTGTGTCTCTATACGAGTATGTAAATATATATGTGTGAGTGAAGGTGAGGTATGGAATAAAGGATAAGGTTTCTTCTTGTGCATCTTTTATGAGTTTATCACGTAGTCCTCTCTCTTTTTGTCCCTTTCATGGTGATTTTTCAATAGTAATCCTCAAGGATTGCTAGATTCCTTGTGTAAAGAAGGACAAAACATTGTCAATTGTAAACGTTGGTGTCAAAACTTAGTGGTTCTTTTTTACATTAAATAACTATAACAGTAACTATACCAATCATTCCCTCTTCATACACATATTGTGGAGTTGATCTTATGACAATTTGATAAAAAATTTTAGGTCGTGTGTTTTTAAAATTTTTAAATTTTTTATTTTTTTTATTTTTATTTTATCAAATTTTTTTTTAGGTCGTGTGTAGTCATGAATTTTATTATTTTTAGTAAACGTTAAAAATCCTCTAACAAAGGGTTTAAAGTGTTTTATTCTATAAAATTATATAAGGGAACCTCGAATATTGTAGTAAAACTTAAAAATGACTAGAGGACACATAAATATAGAACCAAGAGATTTTCTCTAAAACTGGAGAGATCCGTCCTTGATTATATGTAAATGTAGTAAGGAGAAATCCTCTTCCATATTTTCACAAGTAAAAAGTTATAGGAGAATTGTTTCTACATTTTTGTATTTGGGGGATAAAACATAACGAAATTTCGTATGTTGAGACTTTGTGTGAGGTCGAGTTTATTTTGTCTCTTATGAAAAATTAGTAATCTAATTCGGATGAGTAACAGTTACTGTACTCCTACTCTAACCTTTATCTTATAGTAATTCAGTTACGAAATCTACTCCCTATTATTAAATGTAAACATCACGTCTCGTGTAAAGTAAGTGTTTCCCCTACTCATTGATCTAAACAAAAGGAAGGAGTATTTAATGATCTTAAGTTCACCGTATCATTAATACTCACCTGACTAACGAAAGATACAAACGTCGGACCTAAAAGTCTCGATGAATGTCGTAAATTAGATCGTAAATATACTCGAGGGGTTAACCCGAAGTTACTATGAAAGGTACAAAACTTTTTTTAGGTCGAAATTCAATCAACATGTCATTTCACAAACCAGGGTTCCTAGTTGATGTACGAAACAAATACATCAAATCTGACTCGAAAAATTCCCGGTCTCACAAATTTATTGTTTTAAATATTTTAAGAGAGATGGAAGAATCACGTCACTCCATACTCACTTTAATCTTATAATTTTCTCTGTTTTTAACCCAGTAGTTACGTGTTTATTGAGAAAACATTAAGTTTTTGTAAAAGGTTTTCGTCAGTCTTGTAGAAGTTCGAAACTTGACTTTAGTTTACTGAATCAAAAGGTTCCACTTAACTTACAAACTCTCTATAAACATTTGGAGATGGTATCAAAAAGCGGACATATAAAATGGTCTTAAAATGAAACGTACGGTTTTTATCGTTTTCGAAAACCTAAACGGAAGGACCCCATCAGTCTACCGTAATATTTTGTATAGACGTTTACATCGTATTTGACTCCAAGTGGATGTTTTCCTCCATTAATAGAGAACTATGAGAACAAAGAGTTTACTAAAGAATCGAAGAGACTTTTTATTTCAATGTACTTCCAAACGAAATTAAAGACAATAGTAAAGGTTACCTGTAGAAAGTAATAATACAACGAGTGTATATACTGTAAGATGTACATACAAAACACACGGGTCAGTACAAACTGAAAAACGTTGGGGTATCCGATCTCGGGTGGTCCGAGGAAACAGGTACGTAAAAAGGTCCGTTCTTATGACCTCATCCAAAGGTACGGGAAGAGACCCGTTAGAAGGACTGGGTTCTTAACTTTGACGAAGAGAACACAGAGGACGTGACTGTCCGTCTAAGAAATGGACTCTTCAGGGTGATATAATGTACCATACTAAACTTTAATGTAATTATATCTTTGATAACAAAAGGAATTTATCCCGAAAGACTGTACCCGTAAAGAGTAATAAAAGAAGAGAGAGAGATTTATATAATATATATTAACTGAGGAAATATTTTTGAAAGGAGAAACTCAGACTCTACCAGTAAAAGTTTGACGAAACTTTAGACGTGTGGAATCAATTGACGACTATAGTCAATTTTAGTACTAACCCTATTTAGATTTCTACTTCTGGATTTGAACTTAAATATTTCAGTATTGTTCTCTTAGATAAGAGAATTTAAGTGACTTGTTATGTGTTTTAAATAGAAAAGGATAAAAAAATTATAAACCACTCTTTTCTCTTTATGTACTCAGACTTTCCTTTTATAAAACTTTTATTTTACACACGTTTATTATTATTATTTACCTACGTTCATCCTAATTGAAATATTTTTCCACTAAAAATTTACAATCAAAATTTACACAACATATTTCTAGTACAACGTAGTGGGGATTCTTTAGTAGATTTTGTTTTGATTATTCTTTTTAATCTCGACGTTAACGTAGAAATTACTTTGATTTTGTTTAAATATTAAGAGTTACCTTTTCCGTCGTTTACATCACTTCTAGTTTGTTTATTCTTTTGACGTGGACGTCTAAAGTCTTTTTGTTTCCGTATCTTATATTAGAGGGTTTCGACTACTGTATGGTACTCCCCTGTTTTGATTATTGAGGAACAAAGTATGTTGTCCTTAATTTAAATGGTCAGTCGTCACCTTAGGAGTGTTCGAAGTTGAACTATGGTTGGATTTCGTGTCCTTCTACCAGACTTTCTTTTGAGTTTTAACGGGATAAACGGGTTTTATTACAGTTATCTCACCTATAATCTATTATCTACAAGGAACTCGGATATAGAAACCTGACTCTCCCGTATTACTGAAGCTATTAAGTAATACTCAGTTACGAGATAGGACCTCTTAATTCAAATTTATGAAAGATAGTATCTTACGTCAAGACCTAAACTTTATCGTTTATTTCGGTCGGGATACGATGGATATTCTCTCTATGGATTTTGTATTTTTGAGTCTGACTGACTTTTAGTTTTCGTATAGACTTTTTATATTGGTGGTGGGGGGTTTTTTTCGTAACCGAGGGGTCTACTATCTCACCATTTCTTAGGAGGACGGTTACGTCTCTGTATCCTCTACTTCCAAGTCATGGACCCAGTCCTTCTAAGGGACCTCCTCTACCGTTGGGTGAAGTCATAGGAACGGACCTTTTAAGCTACCTGTCTCCTCAGACCGACCGATGTCAGGTACCCCTCCCTTTCTCAACGTGTGTTGACTTCGCCAAATCGTACGTACGTGTGTTCTACATAAAACTGTCTAATGTATTTTTATTGTGACCCCTCCGTTTATCACACCGAATCGTTTTCTCTTCCTTCTCTCTGAATTGACATATGGGAAAATGTTGGAAGTCTCAAAACGTGACATAAATACTTAATTGTTAATTTTTCGTTAAATAATTTTATGTATTTTGTATTTTATATATTTCATGTTCATTATTATGATGTCCGTTCAAAACATATACTATATTTAATTCACTATAAGAGAGACTTCCACCGTCAAAGGAGTAGATATATCATTAAAAATAGGGACACATGAAAGGTTGATATTTAAAATAGAGATACAATGTTTTACAAGAACTCTTATTATGCACATGTAATATAAAAACCTGTTGTACATTACACGACTCCCTCAATTAAAACTTTATTAAAGAACAACATAAAACATTTACAGTTAGTTTTTTTGAGAGTTTACGTTATATCCGAGTTCACTCAATTTTAATTTTGACGTCAAAACTGGAACCATACAAGTGAGTCTTAAAAATCGACCGAAGATTAGTAAACCCAAGTTTTAACCCTTTCCTCATGCAGTTCCGACATATAACAGTGGGACAAATAAATTGAATATATATCTCATATAGTACGTTTTACGGTCCGACCTACTTCGTGTTTGATCTTAGTTCTAACGGTCCTCTTCGTAGTTATTGGAGTCTCTATGTCCACTGTTGTAGGAATACCATCTTTCGTTTCTCCTTGATTTCTCGGAGATCTTTCTTGCCTCCTCTCCTCCCACTTTTTAGACCGAATTTTGAGTTGTGAGTCTTTTACTTCTAGCACCGTAGGTCAGGGTAGTGAAGTTCCGTTTATCTACTCCTTTGTTTCCTTTGTCACTGTCTGAAATAAAAGAACCCGAGTTTTAAGTGATACCTACCACTGACGTCGGTACTTTAATTCTGCGAGTGAGGAACCTTCTTTTCGATACTTTTTGGGTCTGTCGTATCTGTAATCGAACGACTATTTACAGGTATATCAGTTTCAACACCAAAAAAGTTCTCAGTACATACCTTCACTCTCATCCTGGTTTTTCTTTCAGTTCGCGGTTTCTTAACTACGAAAACTTGTCACCACGACCTCTTCTGAGAATCTCAGGGAACCTGACCTTCCTCTAGTTTGGTCAGGTAAGATTTCCTTTAGTTGGGACTTATAAGTGACCTTCCTACCTACGACTTCGACTTTGAGGTTATGAAAACGGTGGACTACGAATCTCGGTTGAGTGACCTTTTCTAGTACTACGACCCTTTCTACCTTCCGTCATCTTCTTTCCCTACAATCTCCTACTCTACCAACCTACCGTAGTGTCTGAGTTACCTGAACTCAAACTCGTTCGAGGTTCTCTACCACTTCCTGTCCCTTCGGACCGCACGACGTCAGGTACACCAGTGTTTGTCGACCTGCGTTGACTCGTTGACTTCTTGCTGTTTACTAAACCCCAGATTCTCTTTGTTTAGAATAGTCTATGAACTTAATTTTCCCAAATAAACCTGTACTGGTTTTATGTACGATGGTTATAATACGTATACAATCTCTTATTTACTTTTACTTGCTCGTCCACCCAGTGTCTATTTACATGGAATAATTAATCAATTTTCCATTCGATTAATCAACTCAGTTTCTTGTTCTCAATTCTCCGGTAAGTCTCAGTTCTAAGATTTACTTGCCTCGTCGACCACGTACCCCTACTGGGTCTCTCTACAATACCCCTCCCTCTACCCTCCCCCCCACGTACAAACCCTTACGTACATGTGGGCACCACCTAAGTACAGTTACATACTGTTTTGGTTATGTCATAACATTTTATTTTATTTCATTTTGTTATTCTTTTTTAAAAAATTTTTTTGGATGTTTTTTATTTATTTATTTGTCTCGAGGTAGAACGGAGGGATCTCCGGGGATCCCTAGTTTGAGTTCACAAAAGGTTTGGAAAGTCAAACAACTTACCAAAGACAACAATCCTATTTCAGGTTTAAAGAATTGTACCGTAAGTTACGGAAACACTGTAATGAACACGAACGACACCTCTGGGTAATGTACAATAAGAGGAAGGTTTTACATGAAATCGGTAAACTTTAAAAGTTAAGAAACTTACGTTGTTCAAGAGTCAAGGAAGACTCAGAAACTTGATAAAAAAAAAAAAGGCCACGACTGGGAGTTGGATGAAGTGAAGAGGAGACCGAGTATAATGAAAAACCGGAGTCTCAATTATAGTTAACTGGGTACTTTGGTAAGGACTAGGGGGATCTGATAAGTTTCAGAGGAAAAAGGTATCGTGAAATATGTGTGTGTGTGTGTGTGTGTGTGTGTGTATATAGTAAAAGATTACGGTGTTGAATTACATTAATGGACATATTAGTGGAAAGGAGAGGTCATCATACGATGTACTCATACAAACAGAGTAAATAATGAAAGAGAGGTTTTATACGGTGATAGTGATAGATAAAATTTTAGTGACGGAGATTCTGTGTGTGTGTGTGTGTGTGTGTCTTTTATAGGGTGAAAAATGGAATAAAAAGAGGTAGAATAAAAAAAAAGGTAAAAGGAATGATATATGAAATTGAAGTAAAATAGATGTATCCCGTCCCTAAAAAGAGGTAAAATGAATGTCGAGATAGGGGTCTCTGACTGTGTCACAGACCGTGTTTTATCTGAGAGTTTTTTACAAGAAATTTACTTACTCTCCACGAGTTCTTTTGTTCACACGAAACTTACTCACGTAGCACGGTCGTCCGTCCCAACTCTTCTTCCGATATGAAGTCACCTCGATCCCACCTAGCGGTTCCGATTGTCTATGGTACAAGAGTGAAGTAGTTGTCGATCTGAGAGGAATTTTTTATTTTTCACTAAAGTGAAGTATCACAGTGAACTAAGATGAAATTCCAGTTCCGAAACCAGGATTAGGACGACTTGGGGTTGACATGGTCGTGTGACGAAATGTACATAAAATGTGTTCTATGAGTCATTTACCTTTTTTCATTTACCTTAGTGGTTATTTGAAATCCGTAACAACATTAAAATCCTCAATGATTTTATCTTACTGACGGACATTCTGTCAACCCACTCTTCTTCCATTTAGATGTGAAACCGGGACCGACTTTCCAAGGAACTCCCGTCGAATACAGGGGTATTAAGGGTGTGTTTGTGACCTCTCCGATTTACTATTGTACTCTGTCAAACACTGATATATATATATCAGAAATTGTATGTCAATTCCTATGGTTGTTCGTTTGTAGGGTGACTTCCAATGTTTAGTACAACTTTAGGTTCCCGATAAGGGTAACTGACCACTTTCTTGATCCTTTCTCCTCTTCAACTAAGACTCGACGGTGATCCGTCAATTCTGAGAATAAACTAGGAAATTAGTCAATAATGATTTATGACTTTTCTCTGGTAAGTAGGGATCTTGGGTCCAAACCTCACAGAAGAATCGTTGCCCGTCTTTTCTCAATAAGAAGAGTGTCTAGGATAGTCGAGTAATATCAGTAGACCTTGGTCAGAGTAAGGTTTCAAGGTCTACTGAATAAGGGAAACCAAACAACAGGGAAACTCTTCGTCTCTTCTAAGGTTCAATGATTAATGTCCAGTATTAAACACAATAGGCGTCAATTGTACCTTATAGGAGGATAACGAAAAAAAGGGGGATAACTATGTCCGTCAGTATTTACTCTTCACAAATTCTTTGATATAAAGTAACTCTGTGGAAACGAAGGACGACGGAGATAAAGTCTTTAGTTACCAAAAGTGTTCTGTAATAGTCTCAATTGTCATCGTAAAAGTTATTTACGAAATTTATGAATAAAACCCCCCTTTACAACCCTCTCTTAAACCTGACTTAATAGGTCCCATTTTCGTAAGTGTCTCAGATGACTGAAGATTTCTTTTGTCACGTACAATACACAGTGTAAGTTCCCCACAACTTGATTTTTACTGCTCTGTCAAACGGACTCAGAATAAGAACTAGTAAATTTTCAAAGTTAGATACTTCTTGAGAATGGGTATCAATAAACTTTGGTCGAAGGTATTCTTGGTAACACTGAGATAAAGGTGAAACGTTTCTTGTGCTACCAAGATGTAACTTAGACCCATAAACTAAGATTTCGTACATTATTGTTTTCATGATACACGGATCAGTGTTTTGATCGTGAGAGGTTGAAGTGGTGCCACGGATTCTCCGTTGTTGACTTTATTGACTGTAGTGTTATGGTCTGGTCTCTTGAGGTCTTGACACATTTGCCGTATAAACACATTGGGGTTTCGTGATAGTGTAATGACTTTATACTACTATTTTGTTTTTTCTTAAAAAATATTCATGTCTATACTACATATTAATCCGTACTAGAAAGACTGGTACCTAATGGTACGAAACGGTAAAAGGGGTTTGTACAGAGACCGGTTAAAAGGACGTCTTTTAATAAAGGTTCCGTTTCTCTCCTTATCGTCTCCTCATTCTGTCTTTATATACGTACACATACATGTATATATTTAATTGATTGAAACTTTCCCCTGGTTCATCGTGTCAGTTTAGTCTACTTTTAAGACTTCTCTTGAGACATACACTCCTGTTATTAAGGGTCCCTTTTGTCTTCTACTCAACAATCTTTATCGGACTTCCACCTTCTCTCTTATATACTTAGGTAACCGGGACCCTACATCCTATTCTATGTCGAATCTTACTATCCTAAAACTTGTTTTACTGAGTTTGTTTTTTGAAATATTTAAGATTTTCATTTAACTGGAAATGGAGGGTAGTCCTTCTATGACACATCGAATTTACGAGGAAAAGAGAGAAACTCTGTTAAAACGAGGGAAAACGGAAGACGTAAGAAGTTACGGTATGGTTTAGGTACATCGTCTAATTGGGACTTGTCAACTCTTTAATGAATGAGACGTTGTCAAAAATTTACCGACTACAATGACAAAAATGACATATACAATACCACAAATTGTGGACATAGTAACGATCTAAATTTTTGATCAGTTGTAGACTACAAAAGTAACTGTTGCTGACTTAGATTTTTATTACTTTTGGTTTTACAGCTTTCAGTCATAAGAAACTTTTCGACACCTTTCCCATAATCGTCAGAAAGGGTCACTTCGATTCCTTCGTAAAACAGTGACTGTTAATCACCATTTAGACTACTCAAAGATATCTAATGGCAGACAAAAAATAAAATCAGTGATTCAGCACAGACTGAGAACCCTAGGGTACCTGACATCGGGAGGTCCAAGAAGATAGGTACCTTAACAGGTCCGTTCTTATGACTTCACCTAACGGCAAGGAAAGAGGTCCCCAGAAGACCCACTTCCTAAAACGTTGATCATCCCATATAAAACGGTGAATTTTTAGGTGGGGTTCTGCAGTGTAGAATTTTGTTGTGTCTAAACAACAAACAGTACTAAGACTCTCAACTGACCCGTCAAGTGTCACCCGGTCGAGTCTACCCCGACTTACCACAACATACCGGAACGACCGTGTAGAGTACTAGCTGAGACACAAATGATCTCACTACCTCTATTGAACCAGTGTATGGAGAGTAGTAGCTTTTCCGATCTTGTCTGATTGAGTACACTACCACCCGAGTCGTGAGGGGTCTATCGTTCTATTTGAGGGTTCACGTTTACGAAAGTTCTGAGACGAACGTAGTGTAAACGATTCTTGGGAAACCGGTTTCGTTCTCTATGCCGGTTGGGTCTTCATTCCCCGTCTCTTTATCTGAGGTGGAGACAACTATTTCAACGAAAAACATTTTAAATTAAATAAATAAATACCAACACGACCCAGAAGTGATGTCCGAAAACAGATCAACGTCTCTCGTTCCTGGTGAGAGATCGACGGTACACACCCGAATGACGTTTCCGAAGAGAACACCTTGTGTCCGAGGTCCCGTACGTCTGAAGCCGTCAACGTCACGTACCCGAGTCGTCAAGAGTCCGAGCTCTCGTCCCTAAGCCGTTGACATCGTGTTCCCGGATCAATAAGGTACGGTACACCCTATGAGGTCCTGGTCCCTAGCTTAGACGGAGAGGACGTAACCGTCCACCTAAGAAATGGTGACTCGGTGGTCCCTTCGGATTTTCAACGTAACAATTTCTGGACGTATGTCCCTCTTCTCAGAAAAACGTTAGATGGTCTCCTTGTTGTCTCCTTTTTACCACACACTTTGACGGGAACAAGATCCATGGGATGTCTTTGGGTGCACACGAAACACTGATGCTGTACAGACTGTGAAACACTGGAGTACTTGACATCGGGTGGTCCAAGGAGACAGGTACCCTAAGAGGTCCGGTGTTATGACCTCACCCAACGGGACGGGAGGATGTTACTAGTTTGGGAGTAGAGGACACAGAGGACGGAACGTCTGTCTAAGAAATGGTGACTCGGTGACCCCTTTCGGTCACAGGTTTTTAACAAAATCTTCTGAAAAACACCAAAGAACCATGGTTTTTAATAGATCTTAATCTTTCTACAAAAGGACCGTACTAAGTTCCTGTATAACGTTCAGTAATAGTAAGGTTTTCTTTGAAACTACACATCTACTCATGTTTGTATCGGGCCACTTTCTGTTACCGTTAGAAGACTTACCTCTTCACTACGACAATCGATCAACCTCTGACCGTTGAAGACCTGACGTCAGTAAGGTAGACCACAGTGAACGGGAGTTAACGTTTAGGTAGATCGAATCCGAACTCTAAAATTACTTCCTAGTTTTATACTTCAGAGTGATTATTTTACCTTTTTGTCTTGTGATACTTTCTATTTATAAATAAAGTAGTGTTATCGATTTGGACGATAATCCAAATCATTTTATGGGATCACTTAAGATCCTGTCTAAAAACTGGGTAAAGTCTAGGACATGAGATATTTAAAATCTGATTTTTCGTCAAGGAAATGGTAATTGTTATACCATTACCAGTCAGTACAGATTGAAAAACGTTGGGGTACCTGACATCGGACGGTCCGAGAAGACACGTACCTTAAAAGGTACGTTCGTGTGACCGTACCCACAGTAAAGGAAGAGGTCCCCTAGAAGGATTGGTAGAGGACGTAGAGGAGGTAACCGTCCGTCTAAGCCTCGGTGGATTCTTCTATGGCAATTGATATTAAGTATCAATTACCATTAAAGGAATGGTAATTGTGATGTCACAATATAAGTAGATGGGAGTTATTGAATGCCAAAATTTGGAGTCTGGTTATGGAACAAAAAGACAACAAACTTCTAATCAGAAATATTCGAGTCCTGAAAGAACCTAACTACTGTCTCTTACTAGTCGTGTAAGTTGTTTCTTTGTTTCCCAAGGAAGGTGTAGAGCTGTAAGTATTACTTTAACTCAGTTTAAACTTTTATAAAAGAAAGTGAAGTTAGTCTATAATGACCTAAACTATGAAGTACTCAGATAAGGGTGAACCAGATCAAAGGAAGTTTAGAAGATTTTATTAAGTTGATTATTATGAAGAATCTGGACCTTGAAGTTTCTTATAATTGTGAAATTCTTTTATATTAATTGGAGATCAAGTCTTTATAACCGTTGTAAATGGAGTAAACAGTTGAGATTATTAAATCATTGACGTCGGTTTTGTGACACAATTCCTAAGACTCCAGTACAGACGAGAGTCCTCCTTTCTGTTGTCACTAACTAATTTCTACAGAAGATACTTACTTTTGATCGTATTTCAGTAACATTCACAGTGGATGGGGGCGGGGGGTTAGAACGAGATTTAGTTTAAACAATAAAATTTCTGGCTCCTTGTCGGTTGTTTCCCTGAATAGGTTCCAGAGGATTATAAGTTACTATTTTTTCAGGTTAGATTTTTGAGTAGTACTGAAGGTTCGGTTATGTGTAAACTTCATCTTTAAATAGTAAGAAGTCGACTGGCATTAGGAGAAAGGTGATAAAGACAAAAAGGGAGTGACACACGGTAGTATAAACCTTCTGTCAAGGGTCGCGAACGAAGGATGACGACAAGGGGAGACATTGGTGTCCTCGACCCTGGGAGAAGATGAAGAGGACCGACGTGGTATCTTGTTCAGTTACTCGATCGTAAACGAGTAAAACGACTAGAACGTAAACGAGATCTTGAGACTTAGAATTTACCTGTCATGTTTCTTACTCCTTTACCTCCCCTTCAGTCTACTAAGGTCGAGAGTGCTCTCGGGTGTCTAGTGTCTCAACTCTGTGACACTGAAACTGACGTGAAGGACGTCGGACCAGACGTTTCGAGGTAAAAGATTCGGATATCGAGACTCAGTTAATAGTCAATACCCGTAGGGATAATAAAAGGGTCACGTGGAGGAAAACTGATTCCTCGTCGTTTCTACAAAAATTGACGAAGTTTGGTCCCTGGGACTGACGACGAAATAAGTCGGGGTGTCAGTACTCGTTCATAATCATTACCTTACGAAAGAATCAGTTCAGTATGTAAATATGTATATTGAAGGTTTTAACTTATTCTACACAAGGTAACCCTTTTTTTACTTTTTATACCAGTAAACTGTCAATTTTTGTAGATGTTGATACAGTAGAGTCTACCGCTTTAGTCGTGGCACAAGATACCATAACTAGAAGTTTAGAGTAGAAGAATAAGAAAGTTGTTATTAGAAATGTCCTATGTCCTACGAACCCCGACCACGTGACCCTACTGGGTCTCTCTACTATACCCCTCCCTCCACCCTCCCCACAAGTCCTAACCCTTGAGTACATGTGGACACCGCCTAAGTACAGTCACATACCGTTTTGGTTACGTCATAACATTTCATTTTAATTTTGTTTTTTCGTTTTTAATTTATTGACTGAACTTTGTTTCTGCAAGATACAAATTACTCGTGACGGATCCCTTTTAAGGGAGGGAAAAGAGATGGGATAGATATAAGTCTTATATAGTGTAGACAATTGATATCCAACAACATTTCTGGTACATAAAGATTCTAATCTCCGACCAAATATCTGGGAACAAGTACATTCTACATCGTTTGAGTATTTTGAGAACGATTTATGTTTCAGATGCGATTACGTAAAAACCGTTTATGAGATGAGGATTCGGGACCAAATGAATAGACGACAGTCATTCTTTTCCATTTTCCTGTACGACAGGACCTTTGAGTTACATAAAGGTAGTACGACCATAGTAAATCTCCGGTTGAGTATCTCACATATAATGAGAAGAACCAATAAATGTAATTCTGAGGTAATTTTTTTTTAAAGGAAATCGGAAAGACAGAAGTAATTACTTTTTACGATGTAATTCTTTAAAGACGGACGAAAAGGAAGGACAAAGTATATCTCTAAGTACACATTAGACGTTTCAGCAGACTTTTCTTACCGTATTCGTCAGTTTTATAAATGTATAAAGAGACATTTTATAAAGTATCTTTCTAAATTGTCCGTATTCATCGATACTGTTCGTACAAGTGAATAGACTTATTTTTATGAAACTCGACTAAAGAACCGTGACTCTCCTTTCGACCAATTCACTGTAGAGGGAAATATCTTACGTTACTAATTTGGGTACTCAACACGAATGGAAGAGATTCTCCCAGTCAAACTATACTATAACAAAAGTCATTTCGAGTCACGCGATATGGACTTTCAAATGTTAGACAGTGATTGTGGTCATTCCTTTCGTTCGATTTGTCACTTTAATTTTGTTTTTGTTTTCTTCTGTACTTTTTTTTTCGTTTTCATTATTTGACAGTAGTGGTTTTTGTTTTTATTTTAACATACTCTCATATCATTGTATGACTATATATATATGTATGTATATAGTGTCTCTTGACTCTTTTGTCACTCATAAGTTTATAATTCTTTATAGAACGTAAATTTCTACTCTTTATCCCATAAAGTTTTCGTCCAAAATTACTTCACGAAAAAAAAAGATAATATGTCCGATGTAAAACAAAAGAAGAAGAAGAAGTACTTGTCACTCTCTTTATCTTGACCTCTTCTGACGGTACTAGAGAACGTCCTAGCATGAAGTTATTCTTCTTACTTACCCGTATAAATAACTAGGGTTTTCCATTTACGGGTTCGAGTCTTTGACATATGAAAGGTCTCCTCGTTCGAGATGAACGTGTTCCATACGTCTTCCGAGTATCTAAGAGGTTCCGACATCAGTAGTCTTGACGTGAAGTCTCTGATACGACTCCCTACATTTTACTATTTATGACCCGTAGGTGTTTTGGTGTAAGGTACGGTTTAAGGATTGGGTAGTATTACTGGACTTAAAGTGGAGATGAAGGGTGAGAAGGAATGGACTGTCAACGTCTTTTAAGGAAAGGGAGTTGCACTAAAGTCTTCAAATTACTTATTTTTTAACTATCGTAAACGTTTCATGGGATGATACCATTGAGCGTTATTTAAATGACCTAGGTGAAGGATAATACGGTTTTTTGGACCGACGGTGTCGGGAAGGTGGGTGAGGCGGGGGGTGGTGGTTCTGATGGTATTACATAACGAATAACCACTCTTCGGAGGAACAATTGTCGAGACTAGTGTCTCCAATGCAAGATTAGATGGAATTTAACGAGTCGAACCTTTAAGTATCCGTTATTAAGAAAAGATCGTCCTAAAGTTATCGGAGTATTTAAGATGAAGACCTTTTATAAGTTTGGTTCTATAGACAAGTGTAAGAAGTGGTGGAATATGAGTAAACGTGTCTTATTCTACAATTTAACCCAGAGAATCTTCTACGTCAAGACCAACAAGTCGTAAACCTAACTAAGAGACGGTCAATTTTTTTTATATATACATACCGGTTCACTCTGTGCCGAAGGTAGGATAGAGTTCCCGAGTCCTAAATCTACTATTGTTAAAAGGGTAAGGTTGTACTGAGAGATCCCTCAACTTCCGTCAACAGTTAAGTACAGAAAGTGAATAAGAAGTCCCGTAAAAAATTTGGTTCACCTCAACAGGGTTAAAAATTTTAAAATTTACAGGAAAAGAGTGACTCAAATCTTTGTCGGTAATGTAAAAAAATTATTTTCTCCTTTAATTTTTCGTTATACGTTTATAACTTGACACCAGTTCTAAAAAACTTTTGAACTCCCTTTTCTTTATTGGTGTAAAGACTCAAAAAGGATGGATTAATAAAAGGTCGTTATAAACATATGGTAAACAATATACGGTCATATAAAAATGGATAATTGAGGAACTTCCGAATCATTAATACCTAGGAGTAAAAACTCCTCTCTTTTGGACTACATTTCCATTCTTTAAAAGGTTTCCTATGAGACAATTCATTGTCATCGTCTTGACTCTAAGTTTAGGTCAGTCAGACCCATGTTCGGTCTCAGAGTGGTCGTTGCCAATGAGACAAAGAAACGGAAACACAAAAGTTAATTTCATCGAACATGTGTTGTTCTATTTACTAACCTCGGGAACCGTTAATTCACTGGAGGATGACGTCACCGAAATAGTCGTGATGGGACTGTCCGACGGTGATCTCTTTGTTTTAATGGATTAACGGATCGGTAGACATCAATTTTCGTTGTAATTGAGGAACACCGATTTTAATCGGATGTCACACGAGTACTACGAATACCTCGGTTCTGTCCTTTATTTTGGGACTTGTGTTTGGTTACTTCTTTATTTCGTACCTCCGAAATCGTATTGAAGTGCGAGTCACATAGTCACTGGGGAACCTTAGTTTGTAGGGAAGATACTCGTGGTGTGTTCACACGAAGATATTTTACCCCCTCTAAGGGTAGAGTATTAAGAAATTCCTAGGTTACAATGTACAATTGGAATCTGACTCTGTTTTTTATTTCTTACCACCACCTAAATAAAGGAAGGAAGGGGGGTTGAAGAAAGATCAAAAATGAAGATAAGAAAAAAGAAGGAAGGGAGAACGGAGGATGAGAGGGAGGGAGGAAAGGAAAGAAAGGAGTGGAAACGGAAGGAAGGAGAGAGAGAGGAATGAGAATCAGAAAGAAGACTTAACGGTAGATCATAGAGAATGGGAAGGGACTTACAGAAAACAGTAACGTAGATCGTTATTCGAAATCACTCTTTTTATTCTTCATGTGACTAAGACTCTTGACAACTACAAATAAGTGTCCTGAGGATTTACTAAATCCTTTTTTACACTACGAGGTTACAGTAAAAATTTTGAGTTTTAGTACCAGTCATAACTTGATATAAGTGAGTACCAAGGGTGATACTTTATACAATCTGAGAGTTCTATAGTCAATAATATTATTGTATGGGGACGGGATGGTGAGTTCCCGTCGACAAACAATTGATTATATTCTAATAGAAATTTTTTCTTAAAGTTGTGACAATGTTACTCTCTAAAGTCCCAACTTTCCATAGTACCATCCTTACGTAAGGAATTTGAAAATAGTTGAATCATCCAGACTCTACCTTTTTTCTATGTGAGTAAGATTCTTCTGGAACGAAATGGAATTTAAGTACACCCCTTTTTATGAAAAATACTATTCGTATGAGGATCAAAGTATGTACGAATAAATTACTGGGTACTTATATGTAATATAAGTATAAAAGTATGTGTATGTGTGTGATATAGTTACCATTTTTAAAGGTGTTTTGATTAGAAAAAAAAAAAGGGATAGAGTTCGAATCACTTGATAAATAAGAGTAAATCCCTAATCAACATGTCTCCAAACTGTGAGATCCTATAATACACGTAACTTGTACTTCATGTCGTAACTTGTCTATTTACTCGTCCTTTCTTCGTAAAATCACACTGAGATAAAAACGAAACGATTGAATTATCGATTAAATTAACAAAGTCAATTTAATATCAACTAAAGATTTTATTGATTTCAGTTTAGTTATCACTTATACCATGGGTCTCCTTAGTAAAATACTGATTCACAAAATTTTTTATTTCGAATAATAAAGTTTCATATTTACAGAACATTATATAAGAATTTCCATGTCAATTACAAGATTCAAACCCCCGAAAAAGGATATTTCAAAGTTTCAAACTTTCTTTTTGGAGTCGTTATGGAGAGAAAACATGGATAACGAATTAACGAAGTAATTCGTAACTACGGTGTTTTGATCAGAAATGTTCAAACTTTGTCAAAACTAAGGTTTTTCTTCAGTATTAAATAGATAAAAGAAATGTAAGATAGGTAGTCGATAAACAGAATATTTATTTTCATACTTCGTTTATTCATTACATAAGTACACGGTAGAGGAACCCACATATTTCCAATTCTTTTTAACTAATGTTTGCTTACTCTAGATACTGTTTCCGTCTTCTCATTCCACTGGTCGGGGGGTTTAATTAGTCGTATATTTAATTTGAACGAGGGTTTGTTTTCATCTTGTCCTTCGTAACAGTAGTTATTAGATAATACGGTTCTGTCAGAGGTCCTACTTATGATTACTCATATTCGTTTATCATCGATCTACTCATTATATTTAAGAATTTTTCAATCTTCAGACTTACGACAGACATTTAAGAGGTGTAAAATGTATTGAATAATAACAATAGTCGTTATCATGATAGTGTCATTAAATAATAATAAATGTCCCGTGGATGTCTTACGGGATATGATACGTTTCCGGAAAGACGTACAAAAAAAGGATCAAAAGTGTAAGTAGAACTTTCCATTCATAATGATAGAAGTAGAATGTTGAGGTCTTGGACTTAGAGTTTATTGAGTTGTAAGTTTTTCACAACATTGACATTTAGACACTGTTATTGAGACCCAGAGAAACTAAAGTTACCGATGTACAAAAGGTGTCACATTTCTGACTTTTATGAAAAGTTTGCGTATACTAAAATCACTGTATCTTACAAAAATATTAGGACCATGAGTGACTGGTTAACAGTAGAAGTCAAATAAAGTCTTAAATATAAAAAGATCTGTTAAGGTATCATAGACAATTAGTGGATTGAAACCCACCAATCTTTACTGGTGGTGAAAAATCTTTTCTAGAAGATATTTTTCTAGACCTGTTCACTTTTTGTCTCTAATAGTGGACTCCCTTTTTATCAAAGATTCTCTTAATTGAGAAGATTCCTTGCTTAAACAAGGTATTGGAACTGATCTGTATTGAATCAGTCGTTTCATTCCAGGGACGAAAACTTATACGATAGATCTAACCAGAATTTACCTGATAATACGTAATCACTACACATGCTTTAAACGTTTTAAAACTTTATAATTGTTATTTTAAGGTATCTTCTTTAATTTATAAACGCACTGACACTTATTAGAAAAATTTAGTCAATTTAGTGTAAAACGATTAAAGTCCAACGTTTCAATAAGTTTTGTAGGAACTGATTATAGAAAATTTTTTACCTTTGAATGTAATAGTATACATTTTATCTATCGGTTGTCCTTAAACGATATACCGAGTCCTTTGAGTTTGTCCCTGAAACATAGTTCGATCTCCCCACCCTACCCCCTCTACCCTCCCTCAAAGTTTTCCCTCCCCTATATACATATGGATACCGACTAAGTACAAGTCCAAACTGTCTTTTGTCGTTTTAATACATTTCGTTAATAGGAAGTTATTTTTTATTTAATTAATTTAATTTCTTACAAATTAGAAATTTTTGAGTTCATTGGATTTCCAGGTTGTACGGTGTAAAACCATAGATAGGTACACTACGGTACGATACATCAGTATACATACCATTACATCCTGACATAAATATTCGTTCTTGGTATGGATGTAATTTAAAAATTTACCTCTTCATCTAATATTTTTATATTTTGTATCATGATTGGGTAAATTTTTTTCTTATAAAAATTTTTAATACAAAAAAAGTGATTCCAGTGTGGTGAAACTATTTAAAACCTACTTACTTAACAAGATCATCAAAAAATTCAATTGTGGAGAACTTTAATGTATAATTTCCCTTTTTAATATAATGTTATATAGATTCCCTGTAAAGTTTGGGAGGTCATCGGTAAGAATAATGTTTAAGATAAAATTCTTATTTTCACATTAATGGATGTTTATCACCATTTAAAAATGGTATCACTTTGTTGGTCACTTAGAAATATAATTGATAATTTTACGGTTCTGGTCAGAGTAATTTTGTTCTCCTTGTGACCTTACTGGTGGTGACTTTATTACTAAGTCGTATTCTATTACGTTATTCTTCTTGTTAGTCGACATATTAATAATATTTGTTTTCCTGTTTGTAGAGATAAAAGTACTAAAATACCAACTTTATTTGAGATATTTTACATATTATTTATGATCTTTTTAGAATTACTCGATTGGTCTATTTTCTTTTACTAAAAATATATAACGGGATGACTGTTATCACCATTGTGATATTATGTAAAACATTATGTAAAATTTTCTTTTCAATAACTTATAAAAATTATCAGTAATTATTTATCGGACTTATTTATCTTTCTTATTTACTACAGACATCTCATAAGAATTTAAAATTTTGTTATAATATTTTTATATTTATAAAGGGGTTCAATTATATAAAATCACAATTAACTGTGTATAATTGTAATTTAAAAACTAATTCTTTGGAGGTTTAAATATAAGTTTAGGGTGGAAGGGTTTCGACTGTCAGAGAATTTGATGTATAAATAATATTATTATATGTAAAACAATATATATTCCATTCCTAGATTCAGTAGGTTTTACTTTATCGTTAATTTCTTAAGTTTAAAAATTTTTCTTTGACTTCTGATAAAAATTTGTGTATACCTTTTTATTTATATAGTATTAAATATTCTTTGAAAAACTTTTTTTCTACTTTCACTTATGGGATAGTGTATATTTTAAAATGGTGGGACCAATGACTTTAGTTTGTCTTACAGTAATCGTATTAGTTTCTGGTTTTTGTTTCATTTTTTTGTCCCTAGTAACTTTTTATCTTCCTTTTTAGTTTCATAAACACCTTTTTAATATTAAGTGAATTATTTACTAGAATTATATTTATCGATATGTAGAATTTTACTTTCTTAATTTAGGGTCGGAACGTCGTATTTTATAATTTAAAGTCTTCCTAATTTTATGATAACGTTTTTCAGTTTGTCTTCCTAATATCATTTACATCTCTTTACAAATATATCGTATTTTCCATTCCCCTGAATATAGTTCATTGTTTAGGTCTACGGTATTTTCTTGTGACTCTCGACGTGTTTTTAATTTTGAAACTTATCTGTTAGTAACTCCGTTTCAATTTTATTTTTATTACCTGATATTTCTTGACAAACTTTTTCAGAATCGTAAGGAAAGAGGTGTTTCTTGGGGATTTTTAGTTTTAATTGTTCTGGTATAGTAAATTTCGTTTTTTTTCTTTTCTTTAATTTAAGCGTGTCTTTTTTTTTTCCGTTTAACAGTTACTTACAGTCTTTCTACAAGTTAAGTTTTCATTTGACTTTTATAGTAGTTTAGTTGTGACTATAACATAATAATTGGGTTTATAAACCCAATTAAAGTCAAGTTATCTGACATAATAAAGTTAGATAATTTTTTAAATTTACGACTAATATAAAAGAAGACCTACCCAATACCTCTTTGTCATTAATGTATATGACAACCATTCTCTTTTGTCGTGATTCATTTCATTATATCGTCGTCGTACAAGTATAAATGTTGTACTTTGCACTGAGTCTTAAAGATAAAACCGTTTAGATACGTTGTTTATTTTCGTATACTAGAAATATTGTTAGTCTAGTAAGTCTGTACACTAGTGTCTTTCCATACAGGTGTATGTTATCAAAAATATTATTGGTACAATAAAATATCTTCATCAGTTCAAAGTTATTATTTTTTACTGAATTTCTACCAATGAATCGACCTCAAGTCCCGACGGGTGTCTCCGTCGTAAACTTCCCCTTTTCGGACCTCGACTCCTTCAAGCTTCTTCTTTGGGGTTTTAGATGTAAATCTAAGGAGAAAGGGTTGACGACTAACTAAGGATTTGACGTATTTATATATACATGTTTATTATACATAGTATTTATATACGTCTATTATACATTTAAGACATTGTTATAAATATCTCACTTTCAAGTTTATCGGGTCTTATTTTGAGGTCAACCCTACGAAAATTCTGACTTGGAGTCTTCAGTGTACTATGGTTCTTCTGTATTTAATTTCAGATTAGGAACGGTTTTATTTCTTCTTAGATGTTTTGAAATCCTAAAGAGTCGACAATTGACTCTTCCCACGGTGAGATCCTAAAGGTCATACCACATTCCTGATACAGGATTTGTACTCCTGAGACAGGACGTACATTACCGTTTTAAAGGGGATAGTACAAAGTAGGTAGTGTGTTTTAATACTCTATCCCTTCTTTTGTTTTTCGGGGTGTCTTAGTGTACTAACTTTCAATTTTTTTTTTTACCTTTTCTTATATCCGTTATCTTTATCTCGTTACTAAGTCTATAATCTCAATAAGTTATCTCTGAAAATTTGTTGTCACTTGTTATGTAAGTTCTTTCTTTTGTATTTTTTAACCTGTTACAGGTACTTTCTTCTTAAAAATCTCTTAATATTAAATATTTTTAATTGTTTTACTTGTAAAATTTTGACCTTTTATCCTTTAATTTCTAGTATTCTTCATTGTTCGATTCTTAATTGTACAAGTTAGATGTTCATTGATAACTCATTGTTGATTGTCTCCCGAAGGGACCACCGAGTCGTCATTTCTTAGTCGGACCTTACGTCCTCTGAGTCCAAGTTAGGGAACCAACCCTTCTAGGGGATCTCTTCCTTTCCCATTGGATGAGGTCATAAGAAGAGACCTCTTAGGATCTCCTCCGATCCAAAGAAATCTTAGGATCTCCTTAGGATCTCCTCTTAGGATCGTCCCAGGAGACAGGTACCCCAGCGTTTTCTCAATATGAGTCGTTGCTTGTCGTCCTCGTTTTTGACGATCAACTGTGACAAGTTTCTCCTTTCCCATTTTACCACTTGTTTTATTTTTGAAGGAAAGGAGAGTCTAGAAGACTATTTTACTCCCTTTGTCTCTCATGTCAAGCCAACGAGTCAACACAGACTGAGAAACGTTGGGGTACCTGACTTCGTACGGTCTGGAGGGACAGGTAGTGGTTGAGGGTCTCAAATGGTTTTGACCAGGTAACTCAGTCACTACCTATGTTGGTAGAGTAGGAAACAGCAGGGGGAAAGGAGGACGGAAGTTTGAAAGGGTCGTAGTCCCAGAAAAGATTACTTAGTCGAGAAACGTACTCCACCGGTTTTATAACCTGAAAGTCGAAGTTGTAGTCAGGAAGGTTACTTGTGGGTCTTGACTAGAGGAAGTCCTACCTGACCAACCTAGAGGAACGTGAGGTTCCCTGAGAGTTCTCAGAAAAGGTTGTGGTGTCAAGTTTTCGTAGTCTATAAGCTACGAGTCGAAAGAAATATCAGGTTGAGAGTGTAAGAATGTACTGAGGACCTTTTTGGTATCGGAACTGATCTTCCTGGAAACAACCGTTTCATTACAGAGACGAAAACTTATGTGACAGATTCACCCAGTGTTGAAAGGAAGGTTCCTCATTCACAGAAAATTAAAGTACCGACGTTAGTGGTAGACGTCACTGAAACCTCGGGGGGTTTTGTTTTAGACGGTGACAAAGGTGACAAAGGGGTAGATAAACGGTACTTCACTACCCTGGTCTACGGTACTAGAACCAAAAGACTTACAACTCGAACTTCGGCTGAAAAAGTGAGAGGAGAAAGTGAAAGTAGTTCTCCGAGAAATCAAGAAGTGAAAGACGGTATTCCCACCACAGTAGACGTATAGACTCCAATAACTATAAAGAGGGTCGTTAGAACTAAGGTCGAACACGAAGGAGGTCGGGTCGCAAAGAGTACTACATGAGACGTATCTTCAATTTATTCGTCTCACTGTTATATTCGGAACTGCATGAGGAAGGGATAAACCTTGGTCAGACAACAAGGTACAGGTAAAGATTGACAACGAAGAACTGGACGTATCTCTAAAGAGTCCTCCGTCCAGTCACCAGACCATAAGGGTAGAGGAAGTCTTAAAAGGTCACAAATAACACTAGGTGTGTCAGTTTCCTGAACCGTATCAGTCATTTCGTCTTTATCTACAAAAAGACCTTGAGAGAACGAAAAAGGTACTAGGTCGTCTACAACCGTTAAACTAGAGACCAAGGGGACAGAAAACATTTTGGTTGAACTTGCAAACCTTCAAGTGTCAAGTGTATACCAACTTCGGACCGAACCTCTTAAAACTCGTAATGAAATGATCGTACACTCTACTCACGTTGACTCGCCATCAAACTCGTAAGAAACTGTAACGGAAAGAAACCCTAACCTTACTTTTGACTGAAAAAGATCAGGACACCGGTGACGACTCAAAAGGTTTAAACGACCGTATAACTCACGTCGTGAAAGTGTCGTAGTAGAAAATCCTAAACTTTATCGAGTTGACTTTAGGGAAGTGGATATGATAGAACCAAGCATCACTACGAAAGATTCCGGGTGAACCTGAAGTGTAAGGTCCTACAGACCGAGATCCACTCACTAGTGTGGTAGCACTAATAAACCCAGTACTTCTAGAAAAAACATGACAAGACACATAAGAACGGTGGAGAAGAATTATAGAAGACGAAGACAATCCAGGTATGGTAAAGACAGGAAATAACTCGGATAGAACCGTACTTTGTAAGGGAACAATAGAGATCTGAAAGGGTAAGATAACAAAAACAGATAAAGAAACGTGACTAGTGACCCCTTCCGAAAGAATAGAGAGGAACGATAAGAAACCTTGAGACGTAAGTTTACCAATATAGAAAGGAAAAGAGGAAACGAAATACGAAGTGAAGAAAAGTGTCGATAAAACATTCCGGAGGAACCTGTCGGTAAAACGAAAAAACCTAAAGAAAAGGTACCCATACCAGAACTAGGGACAGAGGACATGTTACTGTACTTGGAGGCAGGTATCAAGTAGTACGTGAGATAGTCTAGATCAGGGAATTTAGATAAAAAGTGAAGGTGACATATTAGTATTCCCTAAAATAAGTCCAGCATGGACTTACCAGATCACCAAAGGGATGAAGTTAAATTCAAACTTAAACCGTTATTCCTCAAGTACTAGACTCGGTGTCAGTCGAGGACCAGAACAAAAACGACTGACATATCTCGAAGAGGTAGAAACCGACGTTTCTTACATTAGTTAGACTAAAACCACAACTGGTAGACCACTACAGGTACACATCTCAGAAGAGAACACAACAACTTTCTCCCACAAACGATACTGATCACACAAGAGAATCTTTTTGAAATAATCGGAAACGGGACGAAACAAGGTATGAGGTTTCGGTTTAAACGGACAATGAGGTCCACAAACAACTGAAGGATGAAAACGTAAGGTCAGGGGATATTACTTTTCCTGTAGAAAAAACCCACAAGTAAGATCTTCCAGAACATCCAGAAATATCTTGATAAGTTGAAGTCGAAGAAGTCGTAATGACCAGTTCCGTATCTCAACCTAATGGTATTATAACTTACCAAACGGAATCTTTACTTGTCTCTAGTAAGACAGTAAAAACTCTAACATAGGTTCATGACGTAAAACCTGAGAAAACAACTGATAAGACTACGGTCTTTCATGTCTTACATTCATTTATTTTGAAAGTCTTCTACTATTGACTTCCACTCGACTTTTCCAATGTGAACTTATTTCCTTCACTTTCATATTCTGTATTTTTTAGACTTCTTCCTGGAAGGACGGTCTTTCTTGTTTTTTACATTTCTGGGGATCTCCCACCAACTAATTAGACGACTTCCTTTTTATTCCTCTAACTACATCAATATTATTATCCTTTACTTTAAGAATTGATGGAGTTCCCGTAACCCCGAGGGGGTCATCGAGTCGACCATTTTTTAAAGGGACGTTACGTCCTCTGGGTCCAAGTTAAAGGACCCAACCCTTCTAGGTTACCTCTTCCCTATCCCTTGGGTGAGGTCATAAGAACCCGAAGGATCCACTGAGTCGACCATTTCTTAGACGGGGTATTACACCCTACGGACCTTAACTAGGGACCATACCCTTCTAGGGGACCTCTTCCCTTTCCGATGGGTGAGGTCATAAGACCGGACCTCTTAAGGTACCTGATATGTCAAGGTGAACGTTTCTCAGATTGTACTGACTCGTTGTAAGTGGATAAAAGTTCCCAAAACTTGAAATAAGACTCAATCCACCCTTCCATGATGTCTCGAAAAGTACAATTTTTACCGTACGAGTCTACATGTAAAATTGTAGAACGTAATCTGACATCCTCAATTCTCTTTTTCGTCCATCTGATAAAACCTCAGATAATATCATTAAATTTATGTTCTGCCATCACTGACTTACTCCTGCCCTCGTCACTGTTTTTACTCTTTATATATAGTAGATCTACATAAAATTAGTTCTCGATTGTTCCTTACAACGTCTTCCTTTGCCGTTGGGTGAGGTCATAAGAACAGACCTCTTGGGTACCTGTCTCCTCATACCCCCTAATGTCAGGTACCCCACCGTTTCTCATTCTGTGCTGACTCGGGGACTTGGTACTGGTGGTGGTTGTTGTTCCTTACCTTCTCTGTCTCCCCTTTGAATGTCCCCTTTAAACTTACGTCTCAAGGTTCTTATCGTTCCTCTCTACTCTTACGGAAGGGGTCGTTAGTCACGTTTCTTTATCTGTTTTTGTAATCTTACCCTTTCTGATCTCTAGAGAAGTTCTGTTAATCTCTATTATTCCCTTGTAAAGTACGTTTCTACCCGAGTTATTTCCTGTCTTTAACATACCTGGATTGTCTTCGTCTTCTATAATTCTTCTCCACCGTTCTTATGTGTCTTCTTGCTATGTTTTTTCTAGGAGTGCTGGTTCTATTAGTGCTACCACACTAGTGAGTGGATCTCGGTCTGTGGGACCTTACACTTCAGTTCTCCGGAATCCTTCGTAGTGATGCTTGTTTCTATCACATTCACTTACCTAAAGTCAACTCGATAAAGTTTAGGATTTTCTACTACGACACTTTCACGACGTGAGTTATACGGTCGTTTAGACCTTTTGAGTCGTCACCGGTGTCCTGATCTTTTCCAGTCAAAAGTAAGGTTAGGGTTTCTTTCCGTTACAGTTTCTTACGAGTTTGATGACGTGTCAACGTGAGTAGAGTGTACGATCATTTCATTACGAGTTTTAAGAGGTTCGGTCCGAAGTTGGTATACACTTGGCACTTGAAGGTCTGCAAGTTCAACCGAAATGTTTTCTGTCCCCTTGGTCTCTAGTTTAACGGTTGTAGACGACCTAGTACCTTTTTCGTTCTCTCAAGGTCTTTTTGTAGACAAAGACGAAATGACTGATACGGTTCAGGAAACTGACACACCTAGTGTTATTTGTGACCTTTTAAGACTTCCTCTACCCTTATGGTCTGGTGGACTGGACGGAGGACTCTTTAGAGATACGTCCAGTTCTTCGTTGTCAATCTTTACCTGTACCTTGTTGTCTGACCAAGGTTTATCCTTTTCCTCATGTAGTTCCGACATATAACAGTGAGACGAATAAATTGAAGATACGTCTCATGTAGTACTCTTTGCGACTCGACCTCCTTCGTGTTCGACCTTAGTTCTAACGACCCTCTTTATAGTTATTGGAGTCTATACGTCTACTGTGGTGGGAATACCGTCTTTCACTTCTTGATTTCTCGGAGAACTACTTTCACTTTCTCCTCTCACTTTTTCAACCGAAGTTCGAGTTGTAAGTCTTTTGGTTCTAGTACCGTAGACCAGGGTAGTGAAGTACCGTTTATCTACCCCTTTGTCACCTTTGTCACCGTCTAAAATAAAACCCCCTGAGGTTTCAGTGACGTCTACCACTGACGTCGACGCTTTAATTTTCTGAGAATGAGGAACCTTCCTTTCAATACTGCTTTGATCTGTCGTATAAGTTTTCGTCTCTGTAATAAAAAGGTTGTTTTCAGGAAGATCAGTTCCGACAACAAAAAGGTCCTCAGTACATACCTACATTCTCAACCTGATATTTCTTTCGATTCGTGGTTTCTAAACTATGAAAACTTGACACTATAACCTGATGTTCCTCTAGGTTTACCAACTAGTATTTCCTTTAGTCAGGAATGATAAGTAACCTTCCTACGACTTCGAGGTTATGAAACCGGTGGATTACACTTCTTGACTGAGTAAACTTTTCTAGGACTACGACCCTTACTAACTTCCGTCCTTCTTTTCCCTTACAGTCTCCTACTTATCGTAGGAGTTGAGTTACTTGTACTCAAACTCGTTCGAGGTCCCCTATCACTTCACACGACGTCAAGTACCCCAACGTTTCTCAACCTGTGTTGATTCGTTGACTTGTTGTTGTTGTTGTAGTGGACCCATCTTAAATTATGACTTACTAGAAAAATTTCACTCCCAGTAGAAACATCCTACGATCACTTAGTTGTATAAAAAACGGTGTACCATTCATTTCGTCCTCCCAAAGGACCATCGTGATCACCATTTCTTGGGTAGACTGTTACGTCCTCTTCATTTTCTGTACCCAAGTTAGGGACCCAACTCTTCTAGGGGACCTCCACCCGTACCTTGAGTGAGGTCATAAGAACGGACCTCTTAGGGGTACCTGTCTCCTCGGACCTCCAAATGTCAAGTATCTCGACTTCCTTCAGCCTGTGTTTTCTTCGTTGAATCGTGTGTACGTGTGTTCATTTCGGAAAGGACAGTCGGAAATGGTACGTCATTGGTTTACTACTCCCTTCAAGAGGTATTATTATAATAAGGTTGATTATTATGTCTTCTTTTTGACTTAATCTTATAGTGGTAGACTGTATGGGATTAATAATTGTTTATATCCATAACTCTTGGTTACTGTCGATTTCACATTTTTCTCTTTCTTTTACTGTTATACCCTGAGGAGTAAGTTTATCGGGTTGGTTTTTAATTGAATTTAGAATAGTTTGGTTCTCCACGTTGATGGTTAAGTGTCCTTTAAGTTTTCAGACTTCCTACTCAATTCAACTAACAAATCGTCCCCACTTCTTTCCTAACCTAAGTAGATTTTACTGTACTCAAAACTATTCTTCCATTGTAAACTCAATCTGAGACTTATCATGAACATTAAATTTTTGTTCTTTCCTCAATTTCCCCACAAAGTACAATTCCCTCGTTAGACTCGTTTCTGTCTCTCTTACACTATATAAACACTCTTCCGGTTAAAAGAACCACCGACTCCTTGTTAGAATCGTCTTATCACATTGGAACGAACTTTCAGTTCAACCCTTCACACACACACACACACACACACACACACACACACAAAGATTAGACATGAAAGATTAAAAAGATTTTACTTGTTTCTTAACAATATATTAATATAAAGATATGAGTGTATTTAAGTTTAAGAAAAATTACATCAATTTATCTCCAGTTGATCACCTTCTGAAGTCTATGGTAGTAATTCAATAAAATGAAAAAGGGGAGTGGTCAGGACCAACACATTGTTTTCTATATGAACCGACGTTGAGACAAGGTAATTTACAACCACGATTCCAACAGTGGTCAGTATTTAAAATCTTTTTTAATTCACCGAAACAGTCCTTAGACTTTTAGTAATGGTAATGACTTTACAAGTTAAGTTTCGGGTCAAACTCTTTATGTTTTAGAATGAAATAGAAGTCCCTTCAGAAGGTTCGTATGAATTACAACTACGGTTATTTAAAATATTATATGACACTGATATTTGTCCCATTTATGTTAAACCATATCCAAGGTTAATTCTGTTTATAACCTCGATTTTGAACTAAAGGTTTGAGAAAAAGTAAGACGTCCAACTCCTGTTAAATTTGAAAACCTGGTGACGTGTGTCACTTACACATAAAAAATTTCACTTGTATAAGATTATTTCGTATAAAACAAAATATATAAGGGGTTTTTATTTTATTTTGAACTTCTAACTATCTTGTACTACTTGACCAATTTACCTTACTAGTTTCTGTTTGTACAGAGACTCCTGTTTGAGTCTCCTACTTTTATCTTCCTTACTAGTCGATTTTTCTCCCTATTAAATTTTCTGAACCCTTTCTGTTCCTGAATTCTTTTCGGGTTCCGAGAGCCAGAGACCAACGACCGTCTCCCTTCGATTCTGTCCCGAGGCCCTCGGTTTCGTCCAGGCGAATCAGACAATGGGTTTGACCGATTCACGTCTGTGAGAAGTTCCCTATTCTTGTTGAAAATCGACTTTTTACCTTGATTCTATACAAGTTTCTTTACCACAGGTTGGGTTCTTATCACAAATTCAGTTCTTTGGACCCTGAGGGGACGACCAGATCACCAATTCTAAGGTGTGAAGGTGACGTCCCCTATACGCAAGGTAGGACCCACCCCCTTGATTCTTTAGAGTACGGTATCATGTTTTTCTTTTTCTTTTGGATCCAGGATCCTCCACAGTCGTTCTACCTTTTTGTCCTATCCCTGGAGTTTTCCTCTGTTTTCTGTAGTGACTTTCGAAACTCCGGTCTTTCCCACGGTTCTTGAATAAGAATGACCCAAAAAGACATTCCCTTCGTTAATACGACTATGTTTCTCCGTTATGGTCTAATTTGAGAATGTAAAAATGGTATTGTACAAAATGGAACCCTTTTCGGTGGGGTTAAAACACGCAAAAGTTGGAAAGAATGAGAATAGTCAGTTGTGTTTGAACTACGGTTCATTGATTGTACATAGACATAAAGAGGTACGTATACAATAAACACATTATACTTTAATAAGTACCTGTAAAAGTCACATAAAGGACAACTCCCGTGGTATGTAAATAAGTAGGTTGTTTATAATTAACCCATGTATGAGACACATTCGAGACAACATTGCCAACCCACACCTCACCGCTCATTCCGTCCAAACGGGAGACGAGAATACCTTGTTTAAGGTCAACTCTCCACACTTGTAATTTATTTATTCTACCAATGTTTAAGTTCCATCTCTTAACCTTGTTACCCCACACTGTCAAACACTGACTTACTGTTGAAATACAACCTCACCAATCCTTTCTAGAAATTTCTCTACCGTAAGTTCGACGTAGGACTTAATATTTTTTTTGTAGGTCGATTTGTTCACCCTAAGTCACAGATCTCCTTTCTGTTCCTTATTTTGTTTTAATCCAGAACACTAGACTATGGAACCTTTTACAAAACCCTTTTGGTGTCCACAAACTCAGTTTAGAGTACACATGAAACTCGGGGAGAAAAGTCTTCACAGAGAGTTTCTTTTTACTGGTCTCCCTCTACAACATTTCAAACCTCAGAAGAGATTCTCTCTTCATAGTTCTTACTGATGATTGAACTTTTCTTTTACATCTAAAGACGTCTCGTTTTCCCCACTACGATAGTACAAAAATAACATGTTCCACTTAAACTACAACGACTGTAGGGGACGCACGGGTCTCTCTTTACTCTTTACTCTTTACGTCCTCTACTTCCATGTTTCGGTTAAAGGGAAAACGTTGTTCTGTCTGAGTCATTCTGTCAGAAACGACGAAAGAAGTAAACTTTTGAGTAGGTACAAAATAGAAGGAAGTATTTGTTACAAATCTATTTGGACCGCTTATTACCACAACTTTCCTTTAAAACTTCCAGTAGAACCACATACGGGGAACGAAGTCCGTCCTAGCGTAAGTACGGGTGGGTTCTTCGACAGAAGAGAAGACAGTCCAAAAGAAAACCTATTACAAATAAAAAAGGTCCCCCCTCAACCCATCCGTCCTCTCATTACTTCTCATACAAATAGAACTTTCGTGTCATCTCAATAAAATTACGTCCTCGGGAGGAGAGGGACAATACGGTCCCCGTCTCATAAGAAGATTACGGAATATGTGAATGAAAGTCGAGATTTACATAAACACGTTTAGAGTACTTAGTAGTTCCGAAAACTTTTATAAATATCCCTCTCTTTGAGATGGGAAAAGTAATCTCACTCATTTTGAGTGTAAACATAGAACGATAACAAATTCCTCTTGTTACCTACCCACCTACTTTCTCTTACAGTCGACCTAGTTGTTTGTCGACAAGGTTGTCTTCAGGACAATGGGATATGTCGTTTCGTCATAATTAACGACGGAAGGGACCTCAGAGATTTCTACGAGCCTGTCGTGTAACATGGGACAGATTGATTTTAGTCTTCAATCCTGATTTTACTCTGAAAGTAGTAGTACTGGTGAAGTGGAGGTCTCTCTATCGTCATCCGGAAATTTCGAAAGAAATAAACTAGAGGGCTCTTCTGAGATAGTGGAAGGTTGAATCACAGGAGAAGTTTACCAGATTGACTTTGAAGACAACAACGTCGTATTGGTCCGCCGGAGCACAGGTTTAAAACTACCTTCGTCCCGGAGAGCAAAACACATACTCATAAAAGAAGTCAGCGATTTACCACAGACTGTGAAGCGCTGGGGTACCTGACGTCGTACGGTCCAAAGGGACAGGAAGTGATAGAGGGTCTCTAACGAGTCTAAGAACAGATAACTCAGTCACTACCATAGATTGGTAGAGTAGGAGACGACGAAGGAAGAGGAAAACGAAAGTAAGGAAAGTAGTCCCAGAAAAGGTCACTCAGTCGAGAAATATAGTCCACCGGTTTCATATATGGGGAACATTATAACTATCCGGGAACTTTAAAGAATACTTCTATCATACCATAACCCATTTTCAATATCCTTAACCTGAGTCGAGACCTACTCTTAGAACCGAGACGGTAACTGATTAACCTACTAGTTGAATCTCTAGGTTAATTGAAAGGGTTTTACAACAACACTCCTAGTTAACACTGTTACGGATTCATTAAATATCGTTACACGGATTAGGTATAATCTACGGTTATAAACAATGACAGATCGGTGAAAAAAAGGAAATAGTTACCCACAAAAAGTTCGAAAATTAGATAACAAATTTAGTATCTTATATCTATCTCCAAGTCAGTAGATTCTTAATATTTACTAGGTCTATTGAAATACGAAGTAATAGTTAAGTGTATACAAAGTTAGATGCTTAAGAAAAGACCTTAGAAGAATTTCGAACAGGATGTATTATATGTAAGTCTCAAATAAAAAGAAAAGAAATGTATAATTAATATTTAACATAATTTAGTGTAGAAGTCAAGTCAAGTCAAGTCAGCGAGTCAGTACAGGTTGAGAAACGGTGGGGTACTTAACGTCGTGCGGTTCGAAGGGACAGGTAGTGGTTGAAGGCCTCAAGTGGATTCGAGTACAGGTAACTCAGTCACTACGGTAGGTCAGTAGAGTAGAAGACAGCAGGGAAAGAGGAGGACGGGAATTAGAGAGGGTCGTAGTCTCAGAAAAGGTTACTCAGTTGAGAAGCGTACTCCACCGGTTTCATAACCTCAAAGTCGAAATCGTAGTAAGGAAGGTTTCTTGTGGGTACTGACTAGAGTAAATCTTACCTGACCAACCTAGAGGAACTTCAGGTTCTCTGAGAATTCTCAGAAGAGGTTGTGGTGTCAAGTTTTCGTAGGTAAGAAACCGTGAGTCGAAAGAAGTGTCAGGTTGAAAGTGTAGGTATGTACTGGTGACCTTTTTGGTATCGGAACTGATCTGTCTGGAAACAACCGTTTCTTTACAGAGACGAAAACTTATACGACAGATTCACCCAGTGTTGAAAGGAAGGTTCCTCATTCGTAGAAAATTAAAGTACCGACGTTAGTGGTAGACGTCACTAAAACCTTGGGGTTTTTTATTTCAGACTGTGACAAAGGTGACAAAGGGGCAGATAAAGGGTACTTCACTACCCTGGTCTACGGTATTAGAATCAAAAGACTTACAACTCGAAATTCCGTTGAAAAAGTGAGAGGAGAAAGTGAAAAGTAGTGAAAGACGGTATTCCCACCATAGTAGACGTATAGACTCCAATAACTATAAAGAGGACCGTTAGAACTAAGGTCGAACAGGAAGAAGGTCGGGTCGCAAAGAGTACTACATGAAACGTATCCTCAATTTATTCTCCCACTGTTATATGTCGGAACTGTATGAGGAAGAGGATAAACCTTGGTCAGACAACAAGGTACAGGTCAAGATTGACAACGAAGGATTTGACGTATATCCAAAGAGTTCTCCGTCCAGTCCACCAGACCACAAGGGTAGAGAAAATCTTAAAAGGTGTCAAATAACACTAGGTATGTCAGTTTTCGAAACCGTATCAGTGTAGAAGTGTAAAGAGTTTAAGGATTCTATAAAATTTGTTTTTAGGGAACCTCAGTCCGTTTTATAATAACCGATATTGTCATAACGACTAGTGGTAAGACAGTGGATCTAATATTTGATTTGTTTTTATTTATGCCGGTAGTTCATATTTAAACCCCTCATCTTGTGTTATGTAAGACACCTGTATAACGGACTGTCTGGTTCAAAAGAAGATGAACGGAGATTACTCAGTACGGTGCAAAAAAAAATGAACGGAGATTACATGGTCCGTGACACTGTTCTTTGAACTTACTGTATAAGAACATCTGAAGTTCAAATTCTCCTTCCTTTGTAACGTTCAACATTCAATGTTGTGGTAAACCGTCTACAATTTCGTCTACATGTTCGTTTCACAGTTCTTCTAAACTCTACCCTGTAAACTCTGTCAGATCTAGGTCGTAACATATTACCTAAATGGTCGACGTTCTAAGATCCGATAGATCTTCAGGTGTGGAAACACCAAGGAATCAGAGGAGTAACCACTTCACCTCTAAAAAACGTAACTCCTTTAATATTGTGACTCCATAGTCCCAGACAATACCTCAGGAAAAGAAAGGTCTCTAGGATCTAGGGACTATTCTCCTCCTTTAAAGTCTGTTGATAGTGGGGTACACAGTACTAAGTTCGTATAGACTCAGAGATCAAAGACTGGACTCCTATTTCACGATTATGAGGTGGTACTAAATTGTCGAGAGGTGATGTAAGAAGATAACTATACAAGGAGTGAACGGAGTATAAAAATTTTGAGAAAACCGGTACCACACACCGTACCCCCTATCATCAAGGGACTAGTCTCTAACTTGAACTCGGGGGACGTGACCGTCACAACTCAGAATTGGTGACCTAGGGGTCCTTCGGGGAGAGGACGGAGTACTAAACGATGAAAGGGGTTTGTTTCTTCCTTCTTTTTTGTAAGATTAGTCTCCCTCTTGTATACCATTATTTCAGAGTCTCTGTACTTTTAAACACCGAATAATTCTTCATAAACCTTGAAATTCCATCAACCTCTTCTATCCTCGGTACATTTCTCCACCAGGTCTCTCCACTCTATACTATAGTTTTATTTCTTCCCTTGTTAAAAGATCCGTTGTCTTTTAATTTTCTCTCTGGACCAGGAAGTTAAGAACAAAATAAAATCTATTTCCGTTCAAAAGTATTCTAAAAAAAAAAATTCTAATAAGACTATCACCACCCCTTCCACTTGACCTTCCCAATTGTCCACTTCCGACTCTCCAGTCAGTCGATACCTTCTCGAGGTCCACTCCACACTACTTCTAGACTACTTTGAGATACGATTTCATTAGAATAGTGTCCCGATTTACTACTTCACAAAATCGTTAACACACGTTGGTGGTTGAATTGTAATATTAACCAGTATTCTTGTATAGAATCTTTACGTCCAGACCCTCCCTGGTCTTTTATACAAGGGAGGTTGAACTGCACAGTAGAAACCCCTTCTACTATACGCCTTTGGTCAAAAGTCTTGGGTCAAGAACTCAAGTTACACTGACGGATTTACATGACAGGTTTATAGGTTTCTACTATGTACTGACTAATTTAGAAAATTATTGGGGAAACTGATAATGCAATAGGACCTCTCGGGATGAGGTAAGTAGAGAACTGTTATCCTGACTTAGGTTACTATGATATTGGGGTCGAGTCAAAATTCACGAGACATGAAACGATCGTTTAACGGAAGTGTGTCTGAGACTTTGGTTGTGGTCAAAATTGGGATAATGTCAGATAACACCTCCGAGACAATCGAAGTGAACAAAATGTCACATACTGACAATATGTGGTACCCTGAGGTCTTGGACCTTGAGGAGAGTCTATTTCTTTATATTGGATTCCACAGACGGAATAAGTTCCGAGACAGTCTGTGACTATTTCGACTCTCCTATATGTCTAGTAGTGTCAGTAAAGTGAGGGGGACTTCATTATCAGATTACAATGGATTGTTGTCCGATGACCCTAATCTGGCATCTATCGGCCGACGCTACCAGATAGAAGTGGGACCGGGTCAGTCTTGGAACAAACCGTCAAATTTGTGGTCACCACAGTCTCGTAACACACTCAGATAATTCTAAATGGTTCTATAAATGTGAAAGGAGAGATAATTTTACTTTCGAAAGAAAAAAATTGGAAAGGGAGACAAATAGACTGTAAGAGAGGGTTATTTCGTGGATGCGTGAGGAACCCTTGTTTACAGCTAAATTGTAAAAGGCGATGATTCGAAGTACTGTCGATATCTATAGACAACCGTCCATTGCACTTGTAAAGTCGTCGTGAAATCGTACAAAAGAGTTCCTCGTCAACCACCTTCACTTTTCCTTCGTCATATGAAAAAAAAAAATTAACCCCATATCAACCAAATGTTGCAACACACAAAGACGACACGTCACTTCACTTAGTCGATATGCATACGTACGTAAGAGAGGGAGAACCCGGAGGGAGGGTAGGAAGGGGGTAGGGTGGGACGATCCAGTGGTGGCTCGGTGTTCGACTCGAGGGACGTGACATGTCGTCCAAGCGTGATCGATAGATGAAATGTGTACCACCTGTATTTAGGACTCTTTTGTTCTATGAAAAGTCATTCGTCAGACATGGATTGACAGATGTAATGAGAGAGAACAGAGACAAGAGAAGACCCTACAAAGGGTCCGATACACATAACACTCATGATGACAAATGTTAAATTTACTTCGTATATGAATAATGTCTTCTAGACCCCCTGTTATGTCTTTCGATCCTTCTAGTTCCCGTTTAACTAGAGATTATTTAGTTATTAGTAACGAAACCTTGACAAAGTGTATCACCCAAAAAAAAAAAGGATACTTATTTTAAAACCTTAAGACGACCTAAAATTAAACAAAATATACACAAAACATAACTATCCCAGATATCATTGAACAACGAACGGTCCACCGAGTCACCACTTCTTAGGTGGAGGGTTACCTTCTCTACGTTCTCTTTGTCCAAGTCAGGGACCCAACCCTTCTAGGGTACCTCATCCTTTACCGTTGGGTGAGGTCATAAGAAAGGATCTTTTAAGGTACCCATTTCCTCGGACTGTCTGACGTCAGGTACTCTAGTGTTTTTCAACCTGGGTTGACTCTGTGTGTGTGTGTGTGTGTGTGTGTGTGTGTGTGTGTGTGTGTGCGTATGATTGAACAATATCAGTCCTTAGAACCAACGATTACTGTTTTTAGGTTTAACTTATTCGAATTATTTCTTTACAATACCTTTTTTTCTTCCTTTTCGAAGTAAGTATATTGAATCTTCTTGTCTCCATCTACTCTACGAAAAGAGCTACTAATGTTTATCCTTTACGAGTGTATTCCACTTTTCTAAATTCTCAGTGTTCACGCACGAGTCAGTAAAATCAGTACAGGTTGAGACTTTGTGATACCTGACATCGAGGGGGTCAAGGAGACAGGTACCCTAAGAGGTCCATCCTTATGACCTCACTCATCGGTAAAGGAAGAGGTCCCCTAGAATGACTGGGTCCTAACTTGGGTCCAGAGGACGTAACGTCCGTCTAAGAAAAGACAGACTCGATGGTCCCTACTTAGTTTTAAATATATGGTTAACTACAGAATAACCTCTAAATCCAAACAAAAGTAAGAAAATGGTAAGATTTATTACGATGAATTTTTAAATTTACAAAAGATATAAACCTTAATATATTCTGGGGTAAAAATATTTATCTTAATCACCAAGTTTCTCATCTCCTGTGACTTATAATCCTGGGACTTATGATGACTTTGTCATAATCCCTACGTAAAAGGATAACGACCGACCCGGTCGACCAAATAAAATGATAATTAATAGGTTACCAGACGACATCGTCGAATACATAAATGTCAACGATCGTGATTCGAGTCACAGAATCCATACTTTAGGTAAGTTGTTTACAAAGAGTTACTGCTTGTCCTTCTACGACCACGACTCTCAAGTCCCTAAAAAGATTAATTAGACATAAATCCTACTTCCGTATTTTTCCTTTAAGGAGAATATGTATTCGTCATGTGATTACTGTTTACCAACCCTCTTATTTCATTGTTTGGAGTGAGCAACTCATATTTCCCATTAAATTCAAAATGGACGGACAGACGACAAACATCCTCGAATTGGGTAAGGTACACAGGTTTTCTCTGATACGTTTGAAGAAGTACTTTTCGGTAAACTACATATATCACCTTTCCTGAGGTCGAGACCTCTCTGAATTAGAGGTCATCTCCGCGAATTGGTGGGATCCACAATAAAAGGAATAAACTAGTTATCTCGGTTCTCACGGACGGTATCGACGGAGAGTCCGGACGACATGTCTTACTTATCCATTACGCACTCCTTTAAGAAACATTTAACATTTTAAGACGTGTTTATTTAATAAGAACGGTAATAATAACGTTCGAGTCTTAACGAGAATTTACTAAACTTCAACATCTAGAGAAACTTTACATTAAATTCAATACTCGAGAGAGAGGGGGGAGTTTTTTTCCTCCGTGTATGAAACTTTTAATAAATATTAAGGTCCGGTAAATGCTTTAAGAGTTTGGTTGTCATGTACTTTTATTTTGTACTTTACGAGAGGGACGAGTGTTCGATGAACGTGAGATCAATCTGTATATAAAATTTCTACTCTCTCTTCGTTTGTGTTACACGATTAATACCTACTAACATTTCTTCTCAGTAGAGACCTTTAGATTTCGGTACGTCTTTCAGTACATCTTACCAAGAACTGTTTCCCGTTTACTCCACGATAGACCATGTGTTGTCGTCAGTACTTTGTAATCCAACCGGTTTATCAGACAGACCCAAAAAGTATTGTAGAATACTTTTTTGAGTTTGTAAACCGGGTAGGTTATGTTTGGGATAATACAGGTCCGTAATACAGGACGTAACATCCACCTAATAAATGGTTGACTCGAAGTTCCTTCAGGGATTCTTCAAGTACGATACTTTTTTTATATCTATCTCTTGTTTATTTCTCTTACAGTATCTTCAGATCATGAAAAAGATCCGGAATCCTTCGTAATGATACTTGTTTCTATCACCTTCACTATCTTAAAGTCGATTCGATAAATTTTAGGATTTTCTGCTACGATAATTTCACAACATGAGTTATAACAGTCGTTTAAACCCTTTGAGTCGTCACCGGTGTCCTAACCCTCCAGTTAAAAGAAAGGTTAGAGTTTCTTCCCGTTACGGTTTCTTACTAGTTTGTTCACCTGTCGACACGAGTAAATTGTACGATCGTTCTAATACGAGTTTTAGGAAGTTCGATCCGAAGTCGTCATGTACTTGACTCTTGAAGTCTACATATTCGAGCCAAAACTTCCCCGTTTCTTTGGTCTCTAGTTTAACAGTTGTAAGTGATCGAATACCTCTTTCGTTTCCTCAAGGTCTTTTGTAAATGAAGACAAAGTAACTGATCGATTTGAGAAACTGATACACCTAGTGTTGTTTGACACCCTTTTAAGAAATTCTCTACCCTCATGGTCTGGTGGAATGGACAGAGGACTCTTCCAGTTCTTCCAGAGGACATTACGTCCAGTCCTTTGCTGTCAATCTTGGTCTGTACCTCGTTACCTGACAAATGTTTAACCCTTGTCACATGTTATTCCGATATATGACAGTGAGACGAAAAAATTGAATATACGTCTCATGTATTACACTTTACGGTCTGACCTACTTGGTGTTTGACCTTAGTTTTAATGGTCCTCTTTATAATTGTTTGAGTCTCTACGTCCACTATAGTGAGATTACCGTCTTTCATTCCTCCTTGATTTCTCGAAGAACTACTTCCACTTTGTCCTCTCACTTTTCGACCGAATTTTGAGTTGTAAGTTTTTTGATTCCAGTACCGTAGATCATGGTAGTGAAGTAACGTTTATCTACCCTTTTTTCACCTTCGTCACTGTCTAAAATAAAAGAACCCGAGGTTTTAGTGACGTCTATCACTGACGTCGGTACTTTAATTTTCTGTAAACGAGGAACCTACCTTTCGATACTGTTTGGATCTGTCACATAATTTTTCGTCTCTGTAGTGAAACGACTGTTTCCAGTTATATCAGTTTCGATAATAAAAAAAGGTCATCACTACATGTCTACACTCAACCTGGTGTTTCTTCAGACTCGTGGTTTCTTGATTACGAGAGTTTAGTACCACCATTTCTGAGAACTCTCAGGGAGCCTGACTTTCCTCTAGTTTAGTCAGTTAAGATTTCCTATTGTTGGGACTTGTAAGTACCCTTCCTGACCCCGATTTCAACTTCGAGGTTTTAAAACCGGTGGACTGCGTTTCTCGACTGAGTAACCTTTTCTGGGACTACGACCCTTTCTAATTTCCATTTTCCTCCTCCACCGTCTCCTACTCTATCAATCTATCATAGTAGTTGAGTTACCTCTACTTAAACTCGTTTAAGACCCTCGATCACCTCCTGTCTCCTCGGAACGTACGACGTCAGGTACCCAACGTTCCTCAGTCTGTGCTGAATCGTTAACTTGTTGTTGAAAAAGACCCTCCCACTTTTTTACCAAAACTGTTTTACACTGAACTCTAACCGAATTTCACACTGATCACAAATTCATCTCTATTATCATAAACCTTTCTTTACCTCTTCGTTTTGTCATACAATGATAATGACCTAGTATTGCGTCGTGTACCGTTTACTCCGGTGCATGTTTTCTGACCTGGATCTCATGAAAAGATTCCTTTTTCGTAAAATAGGACCTCCATTTAGATCTGAACGAATTCCTATTCGTATTGTTTTACAAAATAATTTTTGTCTGAGGGTTGAGGGTAAAGGATTCTAAGAGTAAGTCTCCTACTCGTTCTTAGAGATTAACAAATAGTCACCGGACCCTCTTAATAATAAAGGTCCGTTCAAATCTTTTATTATGACCTTCATTGTTTATAAGTTACTTCCCAAAATTCGAGATTTTTCCATATTAGTCAGGACCTTAAACATTAGTAAGGAAACTACTGTCACACCTGTTAATAATCTACTTCAAACTTCGACCTTTCATAAGACTACGAGGTATCATTGAGTGACGTTTTACCTTATCGAAAAAATTTGGAACGAATTAGGAACAACACATAAGAACGAAATAAGGATGACCTCTATTGGTTATTGACCAGTACTAGGAGAAAGAGTTTCGAGTAGTAGAGTGTAGATTTGAAGGAAAACTTAAAGGAAACCAGAAATACCTGAATCGGAGATAAAAGATTTACGAACTAAAATTTTTGTTAAACGAAACTAAAATTCTTCGTAAACGAAATCGAAATACGAAACCAGTGGAGTCCAGAAGAGGTGTAAATGGTTCAAGACCTCGACTAAATGTTGTGATTTGGTTAAAGAATCTAACTAAAGATATGAAAAAATACCGAACTGTCAGATAAATGTGAGTACAGAGTTTGTCGATTCGTTTTTACTATTGTGTCCATTGGTTAAGATAGTAAATAAGTCCATTGTTTATAACGAACTGAGGATGTACGACCTGGGATACGATACAAGAACCTTGTGTTTCCACTTATTGTTACTTTCAAATACGGAAAGACCTCAGGCATTACATCCTCACCCGCCTCGTTCTTTAATTGTCTTAAGGAGGGGGTTTCATTAAATGAAAATCTCATCTACTTTTATTTGATAATACCTTTGTGTACTATCTTGATAGATTACGACTAAACACCGTAGTTTCTGTCAAAGTGTTCCCACTGTGAACTTGACTTCCTTATTGTTTCAAAGTTTCACACACCCTGTTATTACCGACGTGAGAGTCATAAGATATGGTAGGAACCCAAGTGACTGAGCTACCTGCACTCAGACTCACTTGAGGCCCTCAACTACTACCTGTCCCTCCGGACCGCACGACGTTAAGTACCCCGACGCTTCTCAGTCTGTGCTGACTCGCTGACTTGACTTGACTTGACCCGAGTGATCAAGAAATCAAGTGATCCAAGAAATCAAATAGACATTAGGGACAATTTGAAAAGGTATCTGTAAATACTAGTGCGAAGGAAAAACGAAGTATTTTCAACATCGATCCATTCTACCGTTTGTAAAGGGGACCGAATTTGGTCCTCTTAATATGTTTGAGTGGGTCCAAGTCAACTTGTAAGATATTGATAACAGACTCAGCGCGAAACCTTTGGTTTGGACTTTGGTCTATTAAAAGGGCACCAAAGTTGAAAGTGGTAGTTGTTAAGTGTACTATGGTCCAAGTTAAGTACATATTATATTTGTCCACATTTTAAAGTTGGCGTTCAGTGATATCTGCATACAACCTACCTGGAACTTGAACCGAAGTGTGTTTACTAAACTCGGAGGTTTCTCTTTTGTAAAGTCAAACAGTAGTAACGTCCATAAGAGGGAAGGTTGTGTCTGTGGGTATCGGCGACCAGATTAACGCCTTTATTGTGAAGGACTAAAAGTCTCGAGTCCGTTGTCCACACGGTAGAGGTCTGGTTGTCCGACCATACAGTTCCGTATTGTCACCGGTCGGTGTTCGAACCACCTTTGATTGTGTACAATCTTGTTACCCTCTACTACTTTACCTAGACGTTACTCATGAAGTATACACTGAAAGTTTTGATGATTGTATACTCCTTTGAAAGGTAGAATGTTGTCGTACCTTTCACTACGTTATTATACAAACTAATCTTTCATGAAGTCCTACATAATTACATTCGTGAATCGTTCAGAGAGTTTGTATAGTAAGACGTCACTCGTATATCTAAAAAAGTTTGTATAGGTAAAGGTGAATCCAACACGAGATCGACTAACGAGATTTACGTTCCCTTCAAGACGTTCGAGAAAGTACATGTGATTTAAGTTTAGGAAACTAGAATAAAACAAAACTATTAAAATTTACTTCTTTTTTTGTGTTTTGTAATTTAGAGACATAAAGGAGTACCACACGTGTAATCAACCCAAGACTTTCATGGAAAGGGAAAACTTAGGAACATTTTGTCAGTAAATTGTGATATAAGAAAGGAAGACTAAGAGACCCCCAAAACTAAACGAAATTTAAGTTTTCCCGTTGTCTGATGTAGTCTATTATTTAGTTGTCAATTGGACCTTGATGAATACAAATTGATCAAAGGAACCGTTACAAACTTAAGTCGTCTAGACTGTACCCCTTGTTGTGAACTCTCGGTCCATGTCACCTTCTTTTTTTTTTTTTTTCGTTCTGGGTCCCCCTTTCCTCTCCTCTCCTCTTTTCTCTTTTCACCAACAAAAGAAATTTTTTTTTATCATTCTTTCGTACCATTTGGAGTCCTGATTCATGACGTCCACACAAACCCTCTTGTCTTTCTATATTATCCAAACTTTTTTTTCTTACTCTTTTCAAACGTCAACATTTTCATTTGTATCCAAATAGTGGGGACCTATCTCGGAGTAGTCGTTACTTCCTCCTCCGGATCACTTGAGGGTGACGTTAGACTGGTAATCGACTTACGTGTGGCTCTTCTTTTCCGTCGTACCTCCCTCGACCGTGGTGGGTCCGATCCCGGACAGACTTCGAAACATAATTTTATGTGGACGGACGAGTGATTAGACCTTTAGGTCAGGAGTCAACATTTCACACCTGACGGGGGGATCAAGATGGTGTTCTTAGACATAGAAAATTTTTTTATATATGATGGGTGTCATTAAGAGAGTGATCGGTGTCAACTTTTGGAAAGGAAACACGACAGGTGTCAGAAGGAATCACGGTGATGTGAGACAGACGTCTCGGTACGGTCGGGGACCTACGTTGTTTTATAGATTTAGAGACAGGGATCTACGCAATGAAAGGATTCCGACTACATTGTCTCATGGTATGTGAGTCACAGATGTCAAGTCAAGTCAAGTCAGTGAGTCAGCACAGGTTGAGAAACGCTGGGGTACTTAGGGTCGTGCGGTCCGGAGGGACAGGTAGTGGTAGAGGGCCTGAAGTGGGTCTGTGCAGGTAGTTCAACCACTACGGTAGGTCGGTAGAGTAGGAGACAGTAGGCGAAGAGAAGGACGGGGGTTAGGGAGGGTCATAGTCTCAGAAAAGGTTACTCAGTTGAGAAGCGTACTCGACCGGTTTCATGACCTCAAAGTCGAAATCGTAGTAAGGGAGGTTTCTTTAGGGTCCCGACTAGAGGAAGTCTTACCTGACCAACCTAGAGGAACGTCAGGTTCTCTGAGAGTTCTCAGAAGAGGTTGTGGTGTCAAGTTTTCATAGTTAAGAAGCCGCGAGTCGGAAGAAGTGTCAGGTTGAGAGAGTAGGTATGTACTGGTGTCCTTTTTAGTATCGGAACTGATCTACCTGGAATCACCCGTTTCATTACAGAGACGAAAACTTATATGATAGATCCAACCAGTATTGAAAGGAAGGTTCCTCATTTGGAGAAAATTAAAGTGCCGACTTTAGTGGTAGACGTCACTAAAACCTTGTGTTTTTTTATTTCAGTCTGTGACAAAGGTGACAAAGGGGTAGATAAAGGGTACTTCACTACCCTGGTCTACGGTACTAGAAGTAAAAGACTTACAACTCAAAATCCGGTTGAAAAAGTGAGAGGAGAAAGTGAAAGTAGTTCTCCGAAAAATTAAGGAGAAGTGAAAGACGGTATTACAGTAGACGTATAGACTCCAATAACTATAAAGAGGACCGTTAGAACTATGGTCGAACACGAAGAAGGTCAGGTCACAAAGAGTACTACATGAGACCTATCTTCAATTTATTTGTCCCACTGTTATGTGTCGGAACTGCATGAGAAAAGGATAAACCTTGGTCAGACAACAAGGTACACGTCAAGATTGACAACGAAGGACTGAACGTATATCCAAAGAGAGTCTCAGAACCTCGTTGTATTTAAACAACGAAGTGTCAAGACCCTCGGATCTTCCGACTCTCAACAACCATTCCATACTAGGAAGACTGCTGTCACTCCCACTTAGACAAGGTACTGGGAAAGGATCGAAGACAACCAATCGACCGTCAGTAACCGTAAGGAAACGGACACCGTTGTACTAAGTCGAAGGTGTACCGTAAGAGGGATATCAGAGAGAGAGAGAGAGAAGTACAGGTCTCCAGATGTAACATACGTCAGTATAACCTTAACCCGGGTGAGATTATTAGAGTGGAAATAAACTGGTAGACGGTTTGGGAATAAAGGTGTATTACAGTGTAACTGTCCATGACCTCTCATCCTGAAGTTGTAGAAATAAACCACCCCCTCCCTGTGTTAAGTTGGGTATTAAGATAAAAAATTTAAGTAAATCAGTTGTACACAAATACCTAGTTTCAGATACTCCATCCTTGGGAGAATCTGTTACTTACACAGTTTTAGAAGTTCTTGAAGTTCTATTGACTTAAAAGATACTATACAACTATACTTATATATAGTATTCTTATTCTTTGTGTGACGTAAGGACTCTTCATCGAAGAAGTAAGTAATTAAGTGACCATTAAAGATAGTACATCTTATAACACAATCGTTAGTATATACTTCTCTATTTTGTGTCATAGACGGGAGTCCTACGAATACTTCAGGGACTATAAGTTCGACCAAAATCTTTTCCGTCTCCTTGGTCTCTAGTTTAACGGTTGTAGGTGACCTAGTACCTTTTTTGTACTCTCAAGGTCTTTTTGTAGATAAAGACGAAATAACTGATACGGTTTCGGAAACTGACATACCTAGTGTTATTTGATACCTTTTAAGACTTTCTCTACCCTTATGGTCTGGTGGACTGGACGGAGAACTCTTTAGACATACGTCCAGTCCTTCGTTGTCAATCTTGACGTGTACCTTGTTGTCTGACCAAGGTTTATCCTTTTCCTCATGGAGTTCCGACATATAACAGTGGGACGAATAAATTGAAGATACGTCTCATGTAGTACTCTTTGCGACCTGACCTTCTTTGTGTTCGACCTTAGTTCTAACGGTCCTCTTTATAGTTATTGGAGTCTATACGTCTACTGTAATACCGTCTTTCACTTCTCCTTAATTTTTCGGAGAACTACTTTCACTTTCTCCTCATACTTTTTCAACCGAATTTTGAGTTGTAAGTCTTTTGCTTCTAGTACCGTAGACCAGGGTAGTGAAGTACCCTTTATCTACCCCTTTGTCACCTNNTGAAATAAAACCCCCCGAGGTTTTAGTGACGTCTACCACTGACGTCGGTACTTTAATTTTCTGCGAATGAGGAACCTTCTTTTCAATACTGGTTGGATCTATCATATAAGTTTTCGTCTCTGTAATGAAACGGGTGATTCCAGGCAGATCAGTTCCGATATCAAAAAGGATACCAGTACATACCTACACTCTCAACCTGACACTTCTTCCGACTCGCGGCTTCTTAACTACGAAAACTTGACACCACAACCTCTTCTGAGAACTCTCAGGGAACCTGACGTTCCTCTAGGTTAGTCAGGTAAGACTTCCTCTAGTCGGGACCCTAAAGAAACCTCCCTTACTACGATTTAGACTTCGAGGTCATGAAACCCGTGGAGTACTCTTCTCAACTGGGTAACCTTTTCTGAGGCTACGAGCCTCCCTAACCCCTATCCTCCTCTTCCCCTACTGGTTCCTACTCTACCGACCTACCGTAGTGCCTGAGCTACCTGCACTCAGACTCATTGAGACCCTCTACCATTACCTGTCCCTCCGGACCGTACGACGCTAAGTACCCCAACGTTTCTCAGTCTGTACTGACTCGTTGACTTGACTTGACTTCCTTGTACCAAAGGGGTCACCATGTTACCATTTCTTAGATGGACGGTTACGTCATCTGCACTCAGCTAGGGACTCGACCTTTCTATGGGACACCTTCCTTTACCGTTGGGTGAGGTCATAAGAACGACCCTTTAGGGTACCTGTCACTTCGGACCACACGATATTTCAGGTACCTCCAGTGTTTCTGAACCTGTACTGACTCACCGATTTGTTGTTGTTCCTTGTCTGTGTGTGTCCTAGTAGATAACGACACACTATGTACGATCTTCCGTCTTTATACGTAGTACCCTCTTGTTTCCTCGATGTACATTGACTTCGATCTCCTTGGTCCTTAACGAAGGTTCTCCTATGAATTTACACAGAACTTTCTATACAACCCAATCTCCTACTTCTTAATTCTTACAAGACCTTATCTCCATATCCTTTCTTGTATACATTTTACTTCCTCTATCCTTTTTCGTGCCCTGTAGACCCCTTGACACTTACTTAGGAAAACACTTACACCTGTACTCCTAAACGACCGTCCTTTGGAGACTTAAACCTCAGACTAGTAGTAGGTCCTACTTCACCTAAGTCTTCCTTCACTACCCTACACAAAGTCCTTTGAGTAAAACTCTTTTCACACTTATTCTTCTACTTCCTTCCGTTCCGACCTCCGTACTATTAGGTGTCCTCTGTCTTCGACTTGTTTCCGTCAATGGTGTCCTGTCTTTTCTCTCCATCCGCCTCGAAGTCCTCTTAACTCCTCTAGTTTACATGTCAGTACTTTAACTTTCTGCGAATGAGGAACCTTCTTTTCAATACTGGTTGGATCTATCGTATAAGCTTTCGTCTCTGTAATGAAACGGTTGTTTCTAGGCAGATCAGTTCCGATACCAAAAAGGTCACCAGTACATACCTATACTCTTAACCTGACACTTCTTTCGACTCGTGGTTTCTTAACTAAGAAAACTTGACACCACAACCTATTCTGAGAACTCTCAGGGAACCTAAAGTTCCTCTAGGTTGGTCAGGTAAGATTTCTAGTCAGGACCCACAAGAAATCTTTTTTACTACGATTTCGACTTTGAGGTCATGAAACCGGTGGAGTACGCTTCTCAACTGAGTGACCTTTTCTGAGACTACGACCCTCCCTAACCCCCGTCCTCCTCTTCCCCTGTTGTCTCCTACTCTACCGACCTACCGTAGTGGCTGAGCTACCTGAACTCAAACTCACTCGAGGTCCTTAACCACTACCTGTCCCTCCGGACCGTACGACGTTAAGTACCCCAGTGTCTGAGCCTGTGTTGACTCGTTGACTTGACTTGACTTGTTTACACGTCACTGATTAATTTGTAGACTTCTTGTAAATATGACCCCATCTTTACTTCCTTTTCCTACTTGGATCTAGTGTATACAATAGTCTCTTAAATTTAAAATAAAGACTGGACACCTACGAAATATACGAACTAGGGATGGATTATTAAAGGATTGTTCTTTAATAATTTTAAGTCAGGTGTAGTACAGACCTTCAAGGGGGTCAAGTAGAGAGAGACCACATAAGAGTGTCGTGGAAAAGACGGGTATAAGAACACTTGAAAGACATACATAAAGAACTTTGTCGTGTGAGATTGGGGGTGTGTGACTGAGTCAGTGACCGTCTCTGAGTTTTAAACGACTACCTTACTTAAATATACAAATTATTTGAAAGGTGAACCCGGTATATTCAAACCGTTAAATCCGTCAAAAGATAATGTCACTTACTTAAATTATTTCAGATTTGAAAATAATGACCTTCTTAATTCGATGTCAATAGACTTTTCTCCCTATTAAGATCGATTTACGTCGTAACGAGTAAGAACATAAACTATCTTTAATCAATCACAACAATGAACGACGACGACGATTCAGTGAAGTCAGTACAGGTCGAGAAACACTGGAATACCTTACATCGGGTGGTCCAAGGAGACAGGTACCCCAAGAGGTCCGTTCCCATGACCTCACCCAAAGGTCCGGGAGGAGGTCCCTTAGAAGGGTTGAGTCCCTAGTTTGGGTGTAAAGAATACCGAGGGCGTAATTGTTCGTCTGAGAAATGGTGGTCACAATGGTCCCTTCGGGCACAATAATGAATCGTAATTAGGACCTTTATTAATGTCGTTATAAAGACGGAGGGTCAGGAACTCAGAAATATGAAGTTCGATCTTACGTCCTCATCCTTATAAAATAATGTTTATCTTCACCCAACCTGTGTGAAAAAGTTTTATGTCGTCATCGTCGGTATCTTGGTAAGAGGGAAAAATTATAAGAAGAATCGTGTAGAAGGTGTCCTCTCACCAAGGGACACACGGGGGTATAAATATGAAATCGATCCTAAAATTGTACAATTACTTCAATCAACAACTTCTTTGATGTTGTGAGAGGGTTACCAATTACGACCTTCACTTCGGTTTAGTCGAAGAAATTTGAAATCAAGGTTTCCGTAATGTCCTTAGATACTTACTTTACTTTTACAAAACTTTAAGATCAGAGAAATTATCGGGTTCGTTAGTAGTCATTTAACGTCTGAAATGTCCATATTAAAAGTCATTCCCAGTCCCTTTAAGTAAGTAATCTTAATGCCCTCTATTTTTAAATTTACAGAGACATTATAAATATCCTTTTCACAGTAGTCATATTTCGTCGGAATTTAGTGTAAGTAAGTAATAATTCGTGAGGAGATGTAAAGACTCACTTCAAAGATTACCCTACTTTAGAGGAGTCGACGCTATTGTAGTACTGACAGATAAATATATCGGTTCAACAGAAACCAATACCTTCACGGTAAAATCCAGCCCATAATTTCGTCTAAAAGGGAAACTTCCCTATATAGATTTAAAGTTACTACCATCCGGTTATGAATCATTTGTTCTCTCAAGTAATTTTAACCCTTATGGATGGACCGTACACTCGTCTCATGATTCTAAATAGACTTCAGGTGAGACGAACACAAAATAATACAAGACAAAAATTCCCTATCCCAAGGTAAAAGTTAAAAAAAAACAAAAATAAAAATAAATAAAAATTAAAAATAAAAATGAAATAAAACGAAATGTTATGATATAACCAAAACGGTATGTAACTGTACTTAGTCGGTGCCCACATGTACTCAAGGGTCAGGACTTGGGGGGAGGGTGGAGGGTGGAGTACAGTAGAGAGACCTAGTTGGGGCACGTGGTCGGGTTCGTAGGACATAGGACATAACTTGTATCTGACCGCTAAAAGTTAAAATTTTACCTTTTTTTTTTTTTTTTTCGGGTCTTTGGTTTTCCTAAATATGAACATACTCTTTTAGACCAACTTACACAAAGAAGAAATGGTAATTCACGAGACCTCCAGTTTACCTGGTAAGAAAGATATATAGTAATTTCTAGTTAATAGTGAGTTATAATTAAAGGAAGGTGTATATGGACTCGAAAACTGTTATTATCGGGAGAGTATTGAGTGATTATTTAACTCGTGTACGACAAATTTATACGTTTGGACTTCTGTGTGGTTACATAGAGAAGTGAAGGAGAAGTATTTGTTATAGTGGATGCATTAATAAACGATAAGTTAAACGTTTAACACGGCAAAGGATTCTTTCGGAGTCCCACGTCGGTTTAGTAATTAATACAATACATTTTATAAATTTCGGTTACTGTCGTGATCACTTTGTATTCTTGTCGCGTCGTCCTCGTCTCGAATTTTTATCGTTATCCGTCGTAAGAAACGACATGAAGGGGTAGGGTTAATGTGTCTATTAAGTCCGTACTCGTTTCTATTAACTCAGTAAGGAGGTGAAACAACATTCAACATCTAGACCGGTTTATAGTCGTAGACAGTATCGACTAACCCTAGAAGAAAATTTATACGGGTCTCGATTGTTACTATTCACTTTTCTTATTACTCTACACGGGAGTTGTTAACCATCCTTTGTAAGTTAAAGTCTGTCCTCAATAAATAAGTTCTATATTGAAAGAAATAATCTGGTTTAATCGTCCTAAGACGATTTTCAAAATAGAGTACCTTCTCAAATTCTCGGTTGTCGAATTGACTTCTTTAAGGTTTTCTACATTGATATTTTCTTCCCTTCCCATCTAACCGTCCTGTCTGATACTACTTTTGTTACCGTTGATCCCCTAGGTTTAATATTTGAAACCTCTTTACTCTAGTCATCTCTAATCTGTTTTTGAAGTACTCCGAAAACGTTCAACAACTAGACATACCTAGGGTACTAAAATAAGGTTCACTTGACTACTGAGTTTTGTCCTGGTGATACCTGGGAGATGGTTTCTTTCGTAGATTTGTCGTCAGACCAGGTGGTTGGAGTTTTATTCCTGGTACTACCCACTTGATTCCTCTTTTCCGACTTTCAGTTCCTTCTATGTTTATTTTAGGGAAAAACGTACATTGGAAAAAAATTTTGATTTTACGTACCGATTCTTCTGGTGAGAGGATACCATTGAAACGTGAGAAATGTGACCTTACCACGGGGTTTGATTCCATTGTCCCCAAGAGTATTTTGTTTGTTTTAACGACAATGTAACTGTTTAAATGTTTTTCCTATTTGACTACGATTTCGACTTCAAGGTTATGAAACCGGTGAACTTCCTTTTTTTGGTTGAGTAACCTTTTCTGCGACTACGACCCTTTCTAATTCCTGTCCTCCTCTTCCCCTGTTGTCTCTTACTCTATCAACCCACTGTAGTCTCTGAGTTACCTATACTCAAACTCGCTTAAGACCCTCTACCACTTTCTGTCGCTTTGGATCGTACGACGTAAGGTATTCCAGCGTTTCTCAACCTGTGCTGCGTTATTGACCCGTTTGTTTATTTTTTTGGAAATTATGTGTAACTCTTGGATGAACGGGATTTGTATTTGTAGAATAGATTAGGAGTGTTTTTGGGACACTCCACCCAGAATACATGTTCCTCGATCAGTCTTGTGACTCTTCTAAATTTATTTTTTCCCTAAGGTCTCGGAAGATACGAATTTCCTTACCAAAGGCATTTTTTAATCAAGAGGAAATGATTATAGACTGTGGTCTAAAAATGACCGTCAATAATGGGACCGTTCCGTAGTGAGTGTGTATGATATAGTCATTAATTTCGAGTCTTGAGACACACAGTCGTGAGTAACGTAGATTGTAACCAAAAGACGGCGTCAGACGGTAGAGGGGTACACTCGCATTGGTCGTGTGTCCGTGAGTCTGGAGGTGCGGGTGGAACGAGTAGGGGAAGACACGTACGTCGACAGTCGTAGGGAGTGAGTAGAGTCCTAGGGTCACGGAGTAGTTATGACTCTACGAATACAATCAAATAGAATTAAGCATGATATTACAACAGTCGGAAAAATTTTCGAGAGACAGATCTTACTCAAAAGTAGAGAAAAGCATTCTCTAAGAAAGATGAGTAACGAGTTCCGAGTTGATAGTCGTAAAGTGTCGTTAGAGAGCGTGTGAGACTCCGGTCACCGAAGTGACCTCCCCATGATCTATTTCCCACCTCACACACACCCCATCTGGGATTCCAAGATTCAATGCATTCTCTCTTGGTTCTTAGGTACGTCTAACCCCTGACATAAAGTAGTGTAATAAGTACGAAACAGTCGTCGTTTCAAAATATTTATATTCCTTTTATATTTCAAGGTCCGTCGAAGGGACCACCGAGTCTACTATTTCTTAGGTGGACGTTACGTTCTGTGGACCCAAGTTAAGGACCCAACCCTTCTAGGGGACCTCTTCCCTTACTGATGGGTGAGATCATAAGACCGGACCTCTTAAAGTACCTGTCTCCTCCGATCGTCCGATGTCAGGTACCCCAGAGTTTCTCAGACCTTAAAATAGAGATATGGTCACACTTTGATGTCTGATTAATTATATAATGGAAGGAGAGAATAGAACCAGAGGTGAACCTTAATCAAGGAGTGGACTTTTAAAGGGTCGTACTTACAAAGATACAATCTCGTAAGACGTCGAAAAAACCGTAAATCTTCGGTTTAGTATCGGGTGACATTCAGACCCTTGGTACACAAAATCTCTTGTTTGTAAAGAGTGAGTCCCATGTAGTTCAGTGTCGATGTCGACTGGGCGTCATGTATTAGTGGTTTACACAAGCTGTTTTGGGTAAGAGTAAGTGATACGTTACATACTCGTCATTTAGGAATTTTGTAAAAATCGGTGAAAAAAAAAAAAAGTGAATTACGACCCTTTCAAATCTACCTTTGGTTTACAAGTGATGTCTCTAGAACACATGAGGTCGAATCACATTAATCCCGGAAAGTAAGAAAGGAACACCAGTACGACAACCAGTTCGATGAAGTCTCGACCCATAGAGAATCGAGAGGACAATCACGAATCTCTACATAAATACAGACCAATGTCTCGAACGGAGGTGGTTTCCATTGTTTCTAGTAAGATGTCTTACACCACTAAGAAGGTAGTTGGTCGAGAAAATTCAGAAGTAGTCCCGACCGTGTAAAGTGAGGTCGAGACTTTCATACAAAGTACAGAAATCACTTATAGTAACGTCCAAACTATCCTACCTAGAATCGAAGGAGCCATGTGTTACCGAAGTGACCACTTCTACTTCAGTCTTATGTCCTTCGTAACGGAGTGTTCTCTCAGTTTTCCAAACCATTGTTGACCTCGACTAGTGTACTATTCGTTTGGTCTTTGTCTTGACTCAGGCTGTAAGCCCGATCCTTCGTCTTCCGAGTCTTCTCCGGACCTCTCCCATTGGTTCCCAAGTGCCACTGGATATGTCACTGACCTTTACTTATTCTGTTCGCGTAAACTGTCATGGTCGTAGTTTTCTAGTTACCGGGCCACACGTATTTCTTCATAGGTCTTTCCAGTATATGAAAAACTTTATTAAGAATCTTTGACAAAAGTGGAAGGAGTCATACTCTTTTACGGACTTTTTGACCGTGACTAACTTTTGAAAAGTTTGTCAAGACGATCAAACCGGTTTTAGTTAATCGTGATTGTTAAACAGAGTTCCCTTTCGATTAAACTGTTCCCTTTACATCCTCTTATTCTTAATTATATAACTTTTAAAAGATACGTGTACATGTGTGTGTATGTGTAATCGTGTATATTTATAAATACTCTGAACTCTTTGTTTTTCGGTTAACTATAAAAATATTTATCAAATCCGTTTCTTTATCAGACATAAACCTAAGTCGAAAATGAAGAAAAACTTTCGGTAGGAGATGATAAGTGGTATAGTTTTAAAGACATGAGGAGATTTTCTGTGGATATCTTTACAGGACAACTAGTATAAAAAATAAGAGGTGAATCTAGTAAACAGAAATAGTTTTCTTTACTAATATTTCAGATAATACGTTTAATTCTATTGGAGGGATTTTCCGATATAGATACAAATAAGGAGTTTTTATTTTCTATATAAACTTATTAAAAAATGTAAACGTTTAAGTGTTGAGGTTTATTTGGTCGTCGTACAGGTCAGAAGGAATAATAAAAGTGGAGTCCAAATAATCTTTTCGTTTTGATACAGTCGTTTACAGACGTCGGTATTGAAAATGATAGTATTTTTCAGTACGATTAATCGGACGAGAAAAGACCAGATAGGTGTCTTTTAAGAGTTTTCGGGAGTTATTTGAGAACTTAACCTACAGTGTTTCTTGGTCGTAAGAGAAAATGTTGGGTACGAAAGTGTAGGTTACTCTGTTAAAGTTAAAATATTATAACATTAAAGGATAATGTCTGGATCACACTAAAGTGGTCACAAAACCAAAGATGGAACCGTTTTATGTCTTTATGTGACTTTGGTCTCTTTTTCATTCATTTATTATTCACACTGCTATCGATAGGGTCCTCAGTATTCTTGATACATCCTATTAGATACTTTTGTGGAAAATCGTAAATATATAACTTCTATAGGTATTAAAGGGAGATAAAAATAAACGAAAGTGTTACGAGAAATATACAAATAATAGTCTCTGTCGTATGAGTTCACCGATTTTTATAAGTGAAACTTTAGTCTCTTTAGACATAGTTTAGAACTAAGACAGTTTACTACAACTCGTTCGTAAATTAGAGAAACTCTGATTAGAGAAATAAAAAGGACCGATACTTCATCCTATTACGAATGATGGGTCTCAAAATCACTAATAACTTATCTTATTGTGTGAGTTTTCAGGGATTGGATCCGGGAACGAGTACATCTACGAGTTATTTAACGTGGATAATGAAAATAAGAACAGTAAAAGGGGGTACAGGGATTCTAGTGACAAACGTTAAATATGTATCCTTTTGATTACAGTTTCTTCAATTCGCTAAGGTGTTAAAGATCTTTCTCCTCCTCCTTATGTACTTGTTTGTAGGACACCGGAGACTGATTCGGGGGAGAAAGGGTCACCTCCCTTCGGTAGGACCATTAGAGCTATACCTCTATAGTAGACCTGACGTAAAAGGTAAGACTCGGTTTGGTCGTCTGAGGTCCTGTCATTTATTCCTCAGACTTGACGTAAATGGTGGACTTCTGTAAATAAAGTTATTCACTTTTCGGGTGACGATTTAAATTACTGAGTTTTAAGTCGTTTCATGTAACACTTCCCTCTTTTGAGTGATGTTAAAAATCAGATGACACTTAAATTACTGAACTCCTTCTCGGTACAACTGAAAATCTGTTTGAAATGTTAGTCGGTTACTTTATCGGAGGAATTCCAGTGAGTCCAACTAACAAACTTTAATGTCACGACTTATAAATCTAAAAGATATTAAAAAGCGAACCACACGGAAAAGTCTCAAAGACAGAACGAATCAGGAGTGACGTAGATTACTCCTATACTCTTAGATATAGGTTTAATAAAGATCGTGTTGGATTTCACCTGTTCATTTATAGTAAGAGACCCAAAAATGATACTAGATCAAGGTACGAACCGAATTTTCATTAGTAAAATTACTTCATCGTATATATTTTGGGATTAAAAATGTAGTAAAGTTTAGACCATAATCGACACTCGAGTGACTCATCCGTCTATCATTTAAAACGGTTACTTATACAGTTTATTGTTTAATATATTACCGTTCTAGGTTCATAGACGATAGCTAAGTTGTTTTGATGGGTTCGTGTAGATGTGTAGTAGGAAATTGTTTGGAATAGTGAAAATAGTGTTCGAGTATTTAATGGAATTGTCCGTGGTCTCACTTTATTTAGGAAAAAATTACCAAAGTCTTTGGATAGTTCGGGTACTTGATTTCGATTCTATATATAAAGGTAAGGATGATTCAATGTGGTGTTCATAAATTGAGGGCTCTCATCTAGATTAGTTTGTGCAAACCGGATAAAATTATAGTCGAACTATGAATAAAATTTAACACAATTAAGGTACGATGGTTATCTAACAAAAGACGAACATATAGAAAGGTTTCGTCACTTGTAGGTCCTGATCGAGACGGTGTTCAATGGACCTATTGTAGCCCCTTTAGGACAGTAACAAGTTTGGAATCAAAGTAATAGAGATTTTGTCTCTATAATTTGTTCAACTGGAAATTTCGGTGGAAGGTCGAGATTATAAGAACCTAACACGGAAGTAACTCCTTCGGTTCTTATTTGGAGACCTTCAATGATCCTTGGAAAACCTTAGGTGAAAACAGAGAGATATAGGAGAATGCTAAATTCACGTCAAAGAGGTTCCGAATATCTGTACGAAGTACCCGAACAACTTAGTTTATTAAAGAGAATCCACATTATACTATATCTCGTGTATTTGTTCAACCATGAACTCATCGTAACTACTCTTCTTATCAAATCTCCAGTCTATTAGACTCTAGTCTCAGGTCCGATACAGTAAGTCAACCATAGACTAGAATCCACTCTGTAAGTTAGAAAGATTTATAGTTAAAGGAATATATCCCGATTTATTATAATGAATGAAATATCAATTTAGAATTTACTCTTCAACCTGTATTTCAAGAATTATCCCAAGGACCTTAGTCCTGGATTAAGACTTAAAAGAAGAAAAATTTTTTAAAATTATTGAAAATAAAAATATTTCCCCTAATATAAGTTCAGAAAAGGTTAGTTTGATCAATTGTATAAGAAAAAGGTAACCTTCGGGGGTGTTAAATAGGGGTTTTTATTTCACAAAACCAAAGAAAACACAATACGAAGATGTGTCTTTGAACACTATGTCCTTTAAAACCTCTTCCTGAGTAGAAATACTTACCAAGATTTCCACCGTCTCTTGACTGGGTATTTTGGAACTTAAGTCGATCCTTTTGTTCGATCAACTCGACTAATACCAGACGTTCTTTACAGGGGGAAAATGGTTCTGAATATATAGGTCGTTTATAAACTCCTCAAGAATGTTACATGGTCGTTAGGACCCAGGACGGGAGTACTTTGTCTGTAAGATTATTCATTACTTCTCTTAAACCTCCTCATATTACGTACGTGGTTCCACTTCCACTGACAGTATTCCTTTACGTACCTTCCTTATAGGTAAGGGTTAAAGTACCGAGTGCATTTCCGACGACCTCTACATTTCCTTTGTACTCTCTGGATTTCTTGCGTATGCATTTCTGTTTCTAACAAGAACCCTCTTCTTAGTTACTTAGCGGACACAAGTGACAGGGTATAAGGGGTAAGTCTTTCTTCATTTGAATTTTTTAAAGTAATCTAGTAGATTAGTTTACTAAGAGGTAAGCCTATAAATTGTATATAAAATAGTCCTTACAGGATGTAAGGTCTGAGACATGAGTTACTTGTCTCGTTTTGTCGTCACTTGTTTCTTCGTTTACAGGACAAGAGAAGTTCGGAATAAATATTTCGTCCTCTGTCTGTTATCACTTCGATTAATCTGTATATCGTGATTCACTCAATGACCTTTCCAAATGTTCCCCTTTATGTCACCCCTTCCTTTGTTTTGTCAAAAATATTATGTCCACCTTTTCTGGAGTCTCCTTCATCGTCTACTCATCTAATCAGTCTTCCTACAACGGGATATTTATAGATCTTCTTCTTATAAGATTCGTCTCCCTAATGTTCACGTCTCCGGGGTTCCGTCCTTATACGAACATTCTTCCAGCACTTGATCTAACATAGGACACGTGGTACGTACACGACCCGTCACTCGGTAGGTCCCTTTCTGTCTTTTGAGACCCCTAGTGTCAGACCCCTGATCTGGTCTGTCTCAGATTTTCTGTCTCTGTCTACAATCAACTCATTATTCATTATTTTATCAAAAATTAAATATAATTTTTTTTTTGTTTGATACTTCCTCTATCGGTGAATCCTATTACTGACGTGTGTCATCAGTCTTCTAAGTGTCGTCTAAAACGATTCTTCCCACTTTTAATTGAAACGGATGAAACTACTTTAATACCCTAGTGTCTCAGTATCTTATATCCTTGGTTTAGAGACGAAGTCTACTGAGAGAGAGAGACTGCTATAGAGAGATATAGATGTATAACCATTCGAAACACCGAGCCTACCATTTCACAGATGGATGTCACACCCTCGACGACGACGACGATTCAGCGAAGTCAACACAGGCTGAGACACGCTAGGGTACCTGACTTCGGACGGTCCGAGAAGGTAGGTACCCTAAAAGGTCCGTTTTCTCATACCCTCACCCTACGACAACGGAAGAGACGTTACGCCCTCTGGACCCAAATTAGGGACCCAGCCCTTCTAAAGGACCTCTTCCTTTACCATTGGGTAAGGTCATAAGAATGGACCTTTTAGGGCACCTGCCTCCTCGGACCACCCGATGTCAGGTACCCCAGCTTTTCTCAGCCTGTGTTGACTCGTTGAAGAGAAAGTATATGTATCTACAATATTACACAGGTGAGTTTTAAGTATACAACTTCACGATTAGGGGAGGAGGTATTACACTAGCAAAAACTTCTATCTCAAAAAGTCTTCCAGTAATTCCAACTTACTCCAGTATTCCCACATTAGAATTAACTGATCTTGGTCCTAGTACTTTTCTCCTTTTCTGCGGTCTCGTGTGGGGGGAGGGGTGGAGTTCATAGTCCCTTTCCGGGGTACGTCTACGTCTCTCTTCCGTCGACAGACGTTAGGTCCTTCTCCGGATTGGTCTATAGCTGAGGTTTTCATGGTACTAGAATGTAAAGGTCGGAAGGATTTAACACTCTTTTAGTTAAAAACAATAAAATTGATGGAAACAATACTGTCGGGTTCGACTGATTTTGTGACGGACACATAGAGAGACCTATATGACACACACACTCCCGTACCAGTCAGCACAGACTGAGACTCTGTGGTACCTGACATCGGGTGGTCCGAGGAGACAGGTACCCTAAAGGGTCCGTTCTTATGACCTCACCCAACGGTAAAGGAAGAGGTCCTCTAGAAGGACTGGGTCTCTAACTTGGGCACAGAGAACGTAGAGGATGTAACCAGCCACACAAGAAATGGTGACGTGGTGGACCCTTCGGGGAGACCTATACCCTAAACAGACGATAAGAGGAACGGAGACGACCTCAAGAGGAAAACCGATGAAGTTTCCCGACCAGACGAAACCCAGCTAACTACTGACTAGACGAGAACGTGAGTACACTTACTTTAGGGGTAGGGTCGTACCTGACGCCGACTACGTTGGTGCTCGTCGACGTCCTCCGACAGAAGTTTGAGTTCAGTAGATTTGGAGACAAATGAATCTACGTATTTCCCTTTTTACTTTTTTTCTTTTTTATCTACTCCTTCTTAAGACACAGGATACAGATCCAGTTTCATACCTGTGGTTTCCTAACAATCGTCGCAGTAAAAGACTTCAGTCGTACAAGAGAGATGATTTCGTTCTTTTCTCATCCTCTTTGGGAAGTAGAAACATATGGAGATCTCACTACTTCATTTTATCGAAAGAAGTTTGGTTTTTATGTCCACTTTTCAAAGGTTTATTTTGGAGGTGAAGGAAGGTTTCTGTTATTATTATTTTACCGAGTACAAATAGTCTCGGAAAGATACACGGTCCGTGACACGATACATGTATTCTCTCTAATAGAGTAAATTTTGTTTGTTTTCGGTTGATTGAAAATATCGTGAATTTTACAAAGGTTTTGACAAGATTTGTGAAGAGTAGATGCTAACGTAAAGAAATGTCTGGGCAGGATGTTCCCTCCTCCTGTTCAGGGTAAAGTGTTCCCTTGACTCCGAATATCTTTCGTGTTCATAAACAACTTTCACGTTGTCAACCGCTGGACGTCTCGGTCGTAGGGTGGCGTCCCTTGAAGAAATACTGAGTCGTCTTTCACCCTTTTTATCTCTCTTTGAGTCTTGTATCAGAGGGGTGAGGAACCATCCTCCGATCTAGGTCTTCTTGATGGTTATGACAGAGTAGTCTCGGAGAGTGCGGAGGTCTCTTGTTTCCCGGTGTGAACCCTTTCACTGTGTCGATCTTTACCAGGGGTCCAAGGGACTACCTGAGTGGACAGGTGGACGTCGTGTCTCGAGGAATGTTCTGTCTTAGACTGACCTCGGTGTCAAGTGTCTTCCTTTCCTCCGGAACGAGTTTCTCTACCTATCCGGAATCTTTCACACTCCAGAGTAGTGAAAGAGAGTGTGTTTTACCGTAGGGGTCTGTATAATAGGTCCTGGATTTATGACTATGTACTGGGGTCAGAGTCTTAACCCCATCGCCCCCTATCTTTGCCAAAACAAAGAACTCCCTTAGACACAACGGACAATTGTACTGTTCTACCCCCTGATCTGTGGTGTTTGACGAACAGCTTAATCCCATTGTCATTTAGTTTCTGGGATTAGAGTGTTCGTCAAACACGGTCAGGGGGTAGAACAACACAATTGTCCGTTGTGTCTGAGGGAGTTCTTTGTTTCGGTAAACCTGACATTTAGTTTCTGTCCGAAGGGGTCACTGAGTCGACCATTTCTTGGGAAGACGATTACGTCCGCTGAGTTCTCTGTACCCGAGTCAGGGACCCAACTCTTCTAGGGGACCTCTTCCTTTGCTGTTAGGTGAGGTCATACGAAAGGACCCTTTAAGGTACCTGTCTCTTCGGACCACCCAATGTCAGGGACCCCAGCGTTTCTCAGTCTGTACCGACTGAACGTACGTACGTTTAGTTTCTGTTCGGATAAGAATGATAAACTTTAGTCTACGGGAACACATGACCTCTTCCACTACCGTGGGGTGAGGTCATGAGAACGGACCTTTTAGGGTACCTACCTCCTCGGACCGTCCGCGACGTCAGGTACCCCAGTACTTCTCAGACTGTGACTCCTGAAGTGAAAGTGAAAGAACGTAACCTCTTCTTTTACCGTTGGGTGAGGTCACAAGAACGGACCTCTTAGGGTCCCTGTCCCGTCGGACCACCCGACGGCAGATACCCCAGCGTGTCTCAACCTGTGTTGACTTCGCTAAATCGTCGTCGTAATCGTCGGGAACGCATGTCTCTACAATACTTCAAACGATAGACAAGACTACAATACCCCGGGTTCACTTTAAGATCCCTCTTGTAGGTTCTCTTACGAAGTGAAAAAAAAGGGCTAAAAAAATCCATAAACAAACGTTCGGGTTCCGGACCCCTATGTTTGGTACTCCTTGCGGGTAGGTAACAACGAGGTCAGGTCCGAAAGATCGAACGATCACTCAGTCGTGAAGGAGGAGAAATTCCTGGGTGACCCCGAATTTCCACCAGGATAGGGAGTAGAAGTCCTTCGTCGAAAGCACGGGACGAAGTCCCTGTAAGACCCACGGTGTGTCTACATAACCATAGTCATCCTTAAACGATGAAAGGTAGTATTCTCGGTATTTTATAAAGAACAGACATAACTAAGAGTTCTGTCTATGTCTTCATGTAACTCTTTATATGTTACAATAAAAAAAAGACGGAAATGATCGAGGGGGTTTGATCCCCGGTTTATATTCCAAAGGAAAGTGTGAACCGGTCTATATTTTACTGTATTTCTCGACTTTTCTGAAACCCCTTAATACACTCAGGGAACTTCTACCGACAGTCTCAAACGGTGATTAACACAGTTTAAAAGATAACGAGACGTTCTTCTCGTAAAAGTTTTACTACGTGTAAACATAAATCCCAATCGACCTTTATCAAATAATAACAACTACTACTAACAAAACAAAACAAAACCCGAAAATTATTCACCTTCCAACACATGTAGGTCGGATAATTTCTCTGGGAAAGACTGGAGTCATATAGAAGGTTTGATCTGTATGGTTGGGGAAAGTTTTTATAGGAACAAATGAAAAGGGTCCTTAGGTGAATTATGATCAGTACGATATCTTTGTACAAAAACTTTTTTACTTGATAATTCCTACGTAGTTTAACCACTTTCGGATGTTTTATATTAACATCCTTCCATCTTGTCTCCAAACTTTGATATAGAAGTTTCAGGCATGTTTTGAGATTTCTTTTCTGGGAGAAACGTGTTCTCTTGCTTAAATAAATATATTTATTTCCTACACAATCTGAGTCTTATATCTATTAGAGACGAGAAGTACCGGACCCCTGTTTTATAATATACTTTCCATCTTCGAGAGATCACTCAAATTATGTAAAATTTTAGAATAAACGCGATTCTTTCAAGGTCTTGTAAACCACCTTAAACCACACAAATTCGACACCAACTCAAGAACAAAACGGATCATTACGGTACGTCAAGGTATACAACATACAGTTTTGACTTCTATTAAAAAGAAAACTAACTTATTTGTTTGTTTAGGAAGAAGAGTTCCTCTCTCAAAATGTCTTAACCCGTCTGACTTCGAAACACACACAATTCTTCATAATTATTAGACTATTTTGTGTGGACACCTAACACTCACCGTTGCATACCGTGCGTCTACATACTTCGTGGTGGAGGATCCCATACAAAATAACCGAATCTTCTCGTTCCCTCTACGACTGCTTGGAACACCTACCTCCGTCCCTTACGTAAAGTAGAGTTCTTTCGTTCTACAGTGTCTAACACCGTCATTTAAGTTAAAGTTTCTACATCCATCTGTACTACTTTTAGTCTGATAGGGTTCTGAAGAAACACACTCGATAACCTTTTATCACACCTATTTTTATTAGATTTGAATCCACGGACCAGAAGGTTTACTAGCTTTTAGATCCGAACCAAAAGATTCCCGAGTGGGATCGAGACGGGTGACCGACACAGGAACACTTTCGAATAGAAGGAGTTGATTGATGTCTATTAGTATCATGAATAAGTGACTCAACTGTTCCTTTAGTCTCCTAGAATAAAATTTTACAGGTAGTGTAGTAAATTTGATAATTTATAGCTTTTGAGATTCTTCAGGTTCCTATTCCCTATTTAGGTACATTATAATAAAATATTAATCATGTAAGTCAATAGATATTTCATGTTAAACGTTGATATATAAGTATTCGAATATATAAATCGTTCTGAATGTTCCTTTGTGTCGTGTCACGATTGACCCGAAAACAGACCAATCACTTTGAAACTCCCTTGAACTAAAAAGAAAGAAAAAATACACAGTGTTGAAGGTATTACTAGAAAAAAACTAGTCTTTTTTTAATGGAATATTTTACTTATTTAATTAAAACGAAAGGTCTCTATTTTAAGTTTTAAACATCCTTATCAAGAGGTAGTAACATGTATCATGGTCTAACACAACCAATTTTAAACCTGGAATATAGACTTAGAAACGAGATAATGGATGACTGACACAATGGAACACGTTGAGTCATCGGAGGACAGGAACGAAGGAGAAGATATATTATCTTTATTATTATTGATGGAGTACTCCAACAACACTTCTATTTTATTTCGATAGGTACTCTAGAGAACAGCGTTTTCTCTACGAGTTATTTATAAATTATTTAAGTAAGTTGATACGACGTCGTCAAATTCTCGGACCCTTCTAGAAGGGAATTGTTAAGAATAGGTATCAAAATAAAGGTTAAATTCTTTTTAGTAAGTTTGAACTTTTATTCCGTTTTCGTACTGAGATAAGTGAAAGTCTCGGTATGTCCTGATAACTTGTTTGGGTGTACTCCTAGGTAAAAACTAGATCCCTTTCTGTTGACGGAAACTAAACATTAACAGAGCTAATCCCGAACCTTAAACAATTCAAGGTAGAATTGAACATGTTCTACCTATTCGACGTTTAATAAAAACAGGTCATCTCTACGTTTATTAAAGGCAAGTCATCCTTTATATTGAGGTTTCCAATTCTAAAATAATATGACGTCCTGTAATTAGTCAAACCTTAGGTTAAAACGTCGGAGTAAAATCGTAAGAAAAAAGGTGACTGATATTAAAAAAGTGTAAAAGAGGAAACTTGATCCAAATGGTAGGACGACAAAGGGAATAATTACTCCGTTTATTTAGAGACTATGTCCGAATGATATATAAACATAATCTAGGTACAAAAATTGAGTAACTTTTAATATGAAATTGTGACTATAACCTGTAAAAAAAGTAATCGTTAAATTTTATATATTTGTCTGTAAATCGAAACATTCGTCCTGTATATTTCAGAATAATCCCTACTTATATTGGAACTTTTCCTTCTACGATGTGCCTTAGAATATAGTCCTTAACAACGAATCAACAATTCGACACAGACTGTAAAAACACTGGGGTACCTGACAGGTACCTAAAAGGTCCGTTCTTATGACCTCACCCAACGACACGGGAGGAGGTACCCTAGAAGGGTTGGGTCCTTAGTTTAGGCGTAGACGACGTTACCGTCCACCTAAGGAATGGTGATTCCATCCACTCATCCATTCGGAGCTAGACCGGTACGGAGTCTATATTTGCAAGAGTTTTACACCAGACTCCTGGGTGTCCCCACGGGTTCTTCAAAAATCCGGGTTTCAGTTTTATTAAAAGTATTGTTGTGATACTATGAACGAAAAAGTGACTGACACGATTTCATTACCATTCATTGTGACAATCGTGGAATTTCACTGTCATTTGTGGTTTGTTGACTAGTAATGGCAGAAAAGGTTTACTTGAGTTTTCTTTTTCTTTGTCAAAAAGAATTATTACAGGAACTACTCCGTCATTTTTAACGATTAGAATAATTTAGAGTGGGGAACTTGTACAAAAACTTTTACGTCACACTGTTTTATCAACAACGAGTCAACGAGTCAGTCCGAAGGGAAACTCTGGAGTACCTGACGTCGTGCGGTCCGGAGGGACAGGTAGTGGTTGAGGGTCTCGAACGAGTTTGAGTACAGGCGGCTCAGTCACTACAGTAGGTTTGTAGAGTAGGAGACAGGAGGGGAAGAGGAGGGTGGAAGTTAGAAAGGGTCGTAGTACCAGAAAAGATTACTCAGTCGAGAGGTGTAATCCACCGGTTTTTGAACCTCGAAGTCGAATCGTAGTCACGAAGGGTACTTATAAGTCATGACTAAAGTCATGACTGAGCAAACTAGGATCATCAGGTTCCCTGAGAGTTCTCATAAAAGGTTATGGTGTCAAGTTTTCGTATTTAAGGAGTCACGATTCGGAAGAAATACCGGGTCGAGAGTGTAGGTTTTATCTTTTATACTTTTTTGTGAAGAAGATTTATGACTTGTACAGAGTTCTTTTCCATGTACACACTAACTCAACGTTCGACTTAATCGACGAAAAAAGGGTACCCGATAGTAAAAGGTAACCAACTTTCCTACAACCAGTTTGGTGTCCATAAGTCTGAACCCCTAGACCGTCTGTAAAAGAGTCTTCACTTACTTCGTTCGGACAGTGAAGTTTCTTTAGTTGATCATCACAGATAACAGTTACTCTTGTTGATAAGAACGTTTATGATCCTAAAATCTTTTCGACATGGTGGTGACACTCGAACTGTTGAAGAAGTTTACATTTCAGAAAAAACCACTTCACCATGTTACAAAGTACAATACCTCACCTAACTCAGTTGTAAATCTTCTCGATGTATTAAGTCACTTGATTATAAAAGGTGTCCTGATAACTTACTACAATATTTTAATACATACTATTTCTTTTTCTAAGTGGGTTTCTACCTGGTCACTCAAAATTATATGTTCTATGGTGGACAGTTCAAAACTACATCATAGTTTCTTCTTACAGGAGTCACCATTTACATTTTATAAATTTTGGTCAATGTATGTCGAGATCACCTTGTCTTCTTGTTATATCGGTCTCGTCTCGAATTTTTATTGTAATCCCCTTGAAGGGACCACCAGGTCACGGATCCTGAGGTATCAGGGTTACATCCCCGGGTCCAAGTTAGGGATCAGTCCCTTGATCTAGGGTGTACAGAGTTTACTCAAACATATGGTGTCGTTTTCTAGGGTTCACGACGTTAATTCTGGATCGTGTCGGTTTATTTACTATTTTTATTTATAATTTTTTATATTAATCCGGAATCCGTTCTTATAGATGTTACTAGACTTTTTCGATAATTTCACATGAAGGGAAAAGATTGACATGATAGACACACTACGACTTAGAAGAAGGATAAAATATTGACTTTGGTACGTAGGGTCATCTAACTCACATGTTCGTCTATATTCTTGGGTTGATAAAGGATAGTTTGGTTTATGTTCCTCTTAGCCTTCTTAACTTTTACTACGATAAAAGTGATTTATACAAAACAAAACCTTTTAAGTAAAATGAAGTTTTACAATAAATACAATTGTACATGACACAAATCATAATAAAATTTTAATAAAATTTTATTTATATAAATTTTAAAGATTATAACTTCCATAATTATGTATACTTTGTGTAAAAACTTTTTTTCGAGAAACCCAAGGAGTTATTAAAATTCCCACATTTCTTCCAAGACCTCTGTTTTTCAACCTCACCGTGACGAGATTATATGTCTTCGTGTTTCTAGAGAGGTACGAGTTAATCCAAATAGATTTCTTGTTTTATTAGAAAATCGATTTCAATTTTCCTATTTTCCTACTCTTCAAATCCTTGAACCCCGTAATATATCAAACTCTTATTAGACTTCATATTTTCAAGACACTTCAAAAGTGTTGTCCAGCCTTCCGTTTGTTACTTTGATACCAAACTACTTATTAGAAACAAACAATTTACAGACCCTTCTCGAGTATAATTCCAAGGTAAATTTATCTGTGTTACGAATAAAATTTTTTATAAATGAAACACTCATAGATACATTTTCCGGAAGGAAATGTTATGACAACTGTGATTAAGATAAAGACACACAATTAGATACTGGTTTGTGTGTTTACATGGGTTTCAAATGTGTCTACAGAGCTATCCTCCAACTCCCCAACACAAACCAAAAGTCAACCAAGGGTTTACCTCCGTTATAGAAATAGTTGGACCGCTATCTTGAAAATCTTTTAGTAATTTTGAGTAAACAACTGAGTTATAACTACTTTAAGAGTAGTATCATTTCTTTGTTACAAAGTAAATTCACGGTCCAATTTAAGACATTTCGATATCCATTCCAGAGTAGATGTCTTATCGAGAGGATTATACAACTAATAGTGGAAAATTTTGACTAAAATACACAAGAAGTTTTCGGTTCTTTATTAGGGACTCTTAGACTTAGGTTATTCGACTGGGTACGACGAACCCCTTTTTACATTCCTTTTTTTCGTGTTCCCATAGGTTAGAGTACAACTTACTTTTACAGAAAAGTGTAAAGTCAACGTGTCAAGTCAAAAGTATCGGTTCAGTGTGATTTTTCCTACTACTACCACTACCTTTCGTCTTCTGATACTCTACCATCTCCTCTTTTTATATCGTAAAGAATAAAGGGTAAAACAGTTCATTTCTATAATTTTTTGTTTTTGAGAAGATAGAGATGATACAACATTTTATTTTCCGTAAAACTGTAGTTCTCTTCACACTTCCTATGTTAAAGTCTTATTTACCGAAGGGACTATCGAGTTAACTATTTCTTAGTCGGACGATACGTCCTCTGACACCAAGTTAAGGACCCACCTCTTCTAAGGAACCTCTTCTCTATCCGATGGGTGAGGTCATAAGAACCCGGAGGGAACACCGAGTCGACCATTTCTTAGACGGTCGTTACGTCCTCTGGACCCAAACTAAGGACTCAACCCTTCTAGGGGACCTCTTCCCTTTCCGATGGGTGGGGTCATAAGACGGGACCTCTCAAGGTACCTAACATACCCCAGTGTCTCTCAGCATGTGTTGACTCGTTGGAAGTGAAAGTGAAAAGTGAAGTGAAAGAAATTCTATTTGATTGATTGTTGGTGGAATGTGGATTAACCTACCTATCTATATCTATCTATCTATTTTACATATACATACCAATATATGAGAAATATATATTTACATACGTGTGTATATGTGTGTCTTGTTACGGACCGTGATTTTTCACAAATATTTTACTATTATAATATAAATCCAAAATGTGTCAATCGAAAAATCATCTCCTCGTCGATATTGGGATTGTCCTTTACCACCAATATTAAATTTTTATACATACTTGAAGGACCTAAAAACGAAGTAAAATATAAAATAAGTTTCTATCTTCTAAAAATTTACTTATAGTGTCCTTTATTTTGAAGTACAAAGGGTACTTTAGAAGAGGTGTCCGGAGGTTCTCCTCTCTAACTCCTTAGATTTTATTATAATTCATAAAGATTCTTCGTTTAGAAAGTTGTCCGAATTTTGTGTTCCAACATATATTTTGTCCCGAAGGGTCCACCGGGTCAACCATTTCTTAGGTGGACCTTCATATCCTCTTCGTTCTCTGTGTCTAAGTTAGGGACCCAACCCTTCTATGGGACCTCATCCTTTATCGTGTGGTGAGGTCATAAGAACGGACCTTTTAAGGTAGGTACCTGTCTTCTCGAACCACTGATATTGTGTCCCCCAACATTTCTCCACCTGTACTGTGGTATGTGTGGGTCTTTGTGTATGTATACATTTTTGTATATACATCAATATGTCTTATGTATACTAAATCTATATATCTGTCTTTATATCTATATGTCGATAGAATTATAACTAAACGTTACAATTTTACTTTAGGGTCAGAAGATGACTAGACCGACTAACGAAACTAATCCGACCGTCTACTTGTAAATAGGTTTAAATGGACAATAAAAAAGTAAAACACCTCCTATCACCACGACCCCCGTTAAGATATGACTATTATGTTAACTATCCTCGATGTTCTGGAAAGCCATCAAAATACGGTTGGGGAAATGTTTAAGATGTAACCCTAAAAAAGAGTATCGACTTCATTAAATTGGAAGTACTAGATTGTGAATTTTTATATAGTATTAGATCAATCAGTGACTTGATCTTCTTAGTTTTTTTATACGGGACATTAATAGTCCGATAGTGAGAACCTGAACCCTTGGTTTACTAGACATTGATAAAGGGACCGATACGGTGAATTGTCATGACTCGTAGTCGATACATAGAAAACAGATTTACTCTGGTCACGTTACGAGGATCATCTCGACGACATCTCCGATTTATTAGTACTGTGAATTCCGTTGTTAAATCCTCGAGAAGAGAGTTTCGACGGTAGGGAACTATCCAATACTAAAGTAGGAATGTCAAAGAGTGAAATTTTTGAAACCTAAACGGGAATTGTAAAAAGAAAGAAAGTGTGGGTGGGTTATAGACCAGTCACTCGTATAGGAGAACTGAGGTAAAAGGTTTACATAGATATTAGAGAGAAAAAGTGGAGGTAACGATAGTGAGACTGGGTTCGGTCTTGGTAGAGAGTGGACCTACTAAGTCGCCGGAAGAAGGAGTGTGTCACCGACCTCACCAGGGTAATGACACATGGGGTCTATGTAGAGACGAGATAAGTTTTGTAGTCAGGACGAGAAGTGATTTCGTGCTCACTGGATGTCCCGAGAAGGACTAGACTGGAGGTAAGAGTAACTTGAAGAGGGGGATTAAGAGAGGGAACGAGGGAGTTAATGTAATAGATCTAGAATATCGACAAAGCGTTTGTACAGTTCTTATGAGGACGGAATCCCGAAAATGGAACCGACAGAAAGACCTGATCTTTTGAGAAGGAGATTTATTGATGTTCTGGTGGTGATGGAGAATGAGGTAAAGGGGTGAATTTACAGTGGGTTAGTGACTCCGGGAAGGACCGACTAGACATATTTTATCGTAACAGGGGGGGTCCACCGGGGATCAGAGATGACAGGACGAAGTAAAGAGAGAGTCCTGAAGAGAGTCACATACACTAGTGTAAGTCCCTTCAAGACATGAGGAAGGTTCGTTCACAGTCGGTCTATGAGGCATGTGGGAAGCTGTAATCCGTGTCTATAAGCTGAACGGAAATGGTCACTCTACACCGGACAGAGAGAAGAACGATCTCCGGAAATTCTCAGTAACGTGTATATATACACAATTACATACTATAAACAAAAAGAAAGACTGAATGAAGTGAGACATATTGTTCGAGAATGAAGTAGATGAAGTCAAGTTGACTGAGTTTGAGTAAGGAATAATACTGACACGTTATAAGGTAATGTATATACATGGTGTTGAAGAAATAGGTAAGTAGACAATGACCTATAGATCCAACGAAGATACAGGACCGATAACGTCCTACCCCTACCCCTCACCCTCCCTCCAAGTCCTCCCTCCCTGTATATATATGTATGAATACCACTAAGTACAACAACATGTCTCTTTGGTTGTGTTGGAACATTTCGTTAAAAGGATGATAATTTTTGTTTTTTTCTTTTTCTTTCAGTAACGTACTATGGAGTACAAAGGAAACTCCTAGTGTAAACAGGACTTACGGACACGTTGACTTGACGTCTGAAGGAGACGATTGAACGAAATTTATATATCGTATTCACTCTTTGTTTGTACATAACCCAATTCGGTTTCTCTGAACTTTAATAAAAAAGTTACGTCGTGTTGTATTTTAGGATATGTAAGTAAAGTCAAGTCATGTTAGGTCCACGAGTCATCACAGACTGAGAAACGCTGGGGTACTTACCGTCGTGCGGTCCGGAGGGACAGGTAGTGGTTGAGGGCCTCAAGTGAGTTTGAGTGAGATAGCTCAGTCACTACGGTAGGTCCGTAGAGTAGGAGACAGTGGGGGAAGAGGAGGACGGGGGTTAGGGAGGGTCGTAGTCCCAGAAAAGGTTTCTCAGTCAAGAAACGTAGTCCACCGGTTTCTTAACCTCAAAGTCGAAGTCGTTTATCTACTCCTTTGTCACAGGCTGAAAAATAAAACCCCGAGGTTTTAGTGACGTCTACCACTGACGTCGGTACTTTAATTTTCTACGAAAGAGGAACCTTCTTTTCAGTACTGGTTGGATCTGTCGTATAAGTTTTCGTCTCTGTAATGAAACAGTTGTTTTCAGGTAGATCAGTTGCGATAACAAAAAGGTCACCAGTACATACCTACGTTCTCAATCTGACACTTCTTTCGACTCACGGCTTCTTAACTACGAAAACTTGACACCACAACCTGTGTGATCCTCTAGTCGGGACCCACAATAAACCTTCCTTTCTACGATTTCGACTTTGAGGTCACGAAACCGGTGGAGTACGTTTCTCAACTGAGTAACCTTCTGAGACTACGACCCTCCCTAACCCCCGTCCTCCTTTTCCCCTGCTGTCTCCTACTCTACCGACCTACCGTAGTGACTGAACTACCTGTACTCAGACTCACTTGAGACCCTCTACCACTACCTGTCCCTCCGGACCACACGACGCTAAGTACCCCAGCGTTTCTCAACCTACGCTGACTGGCTGACTTGATTGATTAGTCAGGAAAGTTACTTATAAGTCCTGACTAAAGGAAATCCTACCTGACCAACCTAGAGGAACGTCAGGTTCCCTACGAGTTCTCGGAAGAGGTTGTGGTGCCAAGTTTTCGTAGTTAATAAGCCACGAGTCGAAAGAAATATCAGGTTGAGAGTGTAGGTATGTACTGATCACCGTTTTGGTACCGAAACTGATCTACCTGGAAACAACCGGTTCATTACAGAGACAAAAAATTATACGACAGATCCAACCCGTATTAAAAAGAAGGTTCCTCATTCGCAGAAAATTAAAGTACCGACGTCAGTGGTAGACGTCACTAAAACCTCGGGTTCTTTCATTTCAAAGAGTGATAAAAGTAACAAAGGGGTAGATAAAGACTACTTCACTACCCTGGTCTACGGTATTAGAATCAAAAGACTTACAACTTAAAATTCGGTTGAAAAACTGAGAGGAGAAAGTGAAAGTAGTTCTCCGAGAAATCAAGAAGAAACGAAAGACGGTATTCCCACCATAGTAGATGTATAGACTGCAATAACTATAAAGAGGGTCGTTAGAACTAAGGTCTGACACGAAGTAGGTCGGGTCGTAAAGAGGACTACATGAGAAGTATATTCAATTTATTCAACCAACTGTTATATGTCGGAACTACATGAGGAAAAGGATAAACCTTGGTAAGACAACAAGGTACAGGTCAAGTTTGACAACGAAGGATTGGACGTATGTCTAAAGAATTCTCCGTCCAGTCCACCAGACCATAAGGGTAGAGAAATTCTTAAAAGGTCTCAAACAGCACCAGGTGTGTTAGTTTCCGAAACCCTATCAGGTATTTCGTCTTCATCTATAAAAAGACCTCGAGAGAACGAAAAAGGTACTACGTTACCTACAGCCATTAAACTAGAGACCAAGGAGACGGAAAAGATTTAGTTCGAACTTGTAGACCTTGTATTAGGATATGTAATGGACTGTGTATAAATGACAAAAGTCAGTACATAACAGACTAAGTGAGTAGTTTTACATTTAAAGTACTCTCGTTCTCGAAGTACGTAAAACAAGTGTTTTAATACTGTATACGACGTACGGGTCAATGAACTCATTCACTTAACTGACTTATTCACTTATGTACCTACGGAATCATACTCCGATCGTAACAAGACACATGTGAAACTTCCAAAATAAACTGAAGGTGTGGTGACAGGATACCCTATGTGACACGTCCATTCCCCTGACTCTGTCTCTTCCTGTGTCTCATCTGTTAGTCCTTTGTAAAGGACTCTTCTCCTTTATCCAAGGTCAAGACAGTGGTTATTCACGAGTTTATTACTACTAATTTCTTAAACCTACAATTTTTATATCATATTGTATTAGATCACTACATTGAATTTTCTATTGGTTAAAGATGGAAGTAACAAGAGATTTTTACAACGTAATAATTCTTATAAAAACTTAATAAGATTACCTGATAAATGTAAGTTTAATTATAAGTGGGTATTATAAGTCTCGGAAAGATGTATCCATACATAAAGTATAAATCCGATTCAAGTACTGTCACCGTCTTATTTGTTTTTTCTTTTAGTTAACTCCACAGTCCTTCCATCTATAGAGACCTAAACTTAAGGTCGAACCTTGAAATGATATGCACACTGGTATCTAATCGTTGAATTGTCGAGATTCAAAGGTAAGGAAGTGATATTTTATTTCTATAGTTATAGAAAATTATTGTAGTGACTCTCTTCATTTACTTTAATACAAATATTTCATGAATTGTCTTTTAACTGATTATTTCCCGTCAATTTTCTATTTGTTTATTTACACTCAAGGAAGAGGGACGAAACACGAAGAGACACTGTTACAAACGATTTTACATAAAACCCTTTGTGATTAAGATACCTTAAATTTATCGACAATGTCCTTTTCCACAAACGAGTTAACATATAAACCCCCTACATATCATAATATGAGTTGACGTACTGATTTGCTGAAGGGAAAGTGAAAAGTGAAAGTACATAACCTCTTCCTTTACCGTTGGGTGAGGTCACAAGAAAGGACCTCTTGGGTCCTGGTCCCTCGGACCACCCGACGACAGATACCCCAGTGTGTCTCAGTCTGTGCTGACTTCACTGAATCGTCGTCGTCGTCGCAAGACCTCCAGTGACGACCCACACCCCTAGGTAGGGTAAATGATCCACACTGACACACCTAGTGTTATTTGACACCTTTTAAGACTCTCTCTATCCTTGTGGTCTGGTGGACTGGACGGAGAACTCTTTAGACATACGTCCAGTCCTTCGTTGTCAATCTTGACGTGTACCTTGTTGTCTGACCAAGGTTTATCCTTTTCCTCATGTGGTTCCGACATATAACAGTGGGACGAATAAATTGAAGATACGTCTCATGTAGTACTCTTTGCGACCTGACCTTCTTTGTGTTCGACCTTAGTTCTAACGACCCTCTTTATAGTTATTGGAGTCTATACGTCTACTGTGGTGGGAATACCGTCTTTCACTTCTCCTTGATTTTTCGGAGAACTACTTTCACTTTCACCTCTCACTTTTTCAACCGTATTTCGAGTTGTAAGTCTTTTGTTTCTAGTACCGTAGGCCAGGATAGTGAAGTACCCTTTATCTACCCCTTTGTCACCTTTGTCACAGTCTGAAATGAAAAAACCCGAGGTTTTAGTAACGTCTACCACTAACGTTGGTACTTTAATTTTCTGCGAATAAGGAACCTTCTTTTCAATACTGGTTGGATCTATCGTATAAGTTTTCGTCTCTGTAATGAAACGACTGATTTCAGGTAGATCAGTTCCGATACCAAAAAGGACACCGGTACATATCCACACTCTCAACCTGACACTTCTTCCGACTCGTGGCTTCTTAACTACGCAAACTTGACACCACAACCTCTTCTGAGAACTCTCAGGAAACCTGATGTTCCTCTAGGTTGGTCAGGTAAGACTTCCTCTAGTCGGGACCCTAAAGAAACCTTCCCTTACTACGATTTAGACTTCGAGGTCATGTAACCGGTGGAGTACGCTTCTCAACTGAGTAACCTTTTCTGAAACTACGACCCTCCCCAACCCCCGTCCTCCTCTTCCCCTACTGGCTCCTACTCTACCGACCTACCGTAGTGACTGAGGTACCTGTACTCAGACTCACTTGAGGCCCTCTACCACTACCTCTCCCTCCGGACCGCACGACGCTAAGTACCCCAACGTTTCTCAGCCTGTGCTGACTCGCTGACTTGACTTGACTTATACCTCGTGAAATAATTGGACACTGAGTTAAAGACAGTGGACATTTTGTATCTAATATTAAAATAGATTGAAAATCCTACTAAAATATATAGTTTACTCTAGTATAATCTATTGGTATCTGAGATAGTAGGTTTGATCCTGTAAAAAGGGGTTGTAAAATATAATTTTATAACTTTCTTGAATTATATGGTAGTATATGTATATATACACACACACACATACATATATATATATTCGTTTAAGATATCAATTGTAAAAAGATCTAAAGAAAAGTGTGTATATAAGTAAATAGATAGGAAATAAAAGGGGAAGACCTTGTGAAAACCTTCACTTTTATCTACTACGAATATGTTGTTATCTGTCCATTATTACCTTAAAACCCGGAGGGATCACCGAGTCTACCATTTCTTAGGTGGACGTTACGTCCTCTGTACCCAAGTTAGGAACTCAACCCTTCTAGGGGACCTCCTCCCGTACTGTTGGGTGAGGTCATAGAACGGACCTCTTAGGGGTATCTGTCTCCTCGGACCACCCGATGTCAGATACCACAGTGTTTCTCAACCTGTACTGACTCACTGATTCGTATCGTGTGTAATCCTGTAAGGATCTGTGTGGAACCATATACCAGAAAGATACATATTAAATGTATCCTGTCATTAACCGACACCATTTGTATGTTATTTACTATCTATAATAGTCAAGTCAAGTCAGCGAGTCAGGACAGGTTGAGAAACACTGGGGTACCTGACGTCGTGAGGTCAATTCAAGACTTTCAAGACTTAATTTCTGTGTATCGTAAAACAGGACATTCTTGTTAGGACTTATTGAAAGACTAGTAAGTTATGATAAGACTCTAACGGAGGTATACTGACGTCTAAAATAAAATATCTTTGAATTTCTAAGTTACTAAAAATCACCAGTGACACTGTAGAAACGAGATGGGGACGTTGGAACTCTTTTAACTATTTTGGACTTCAAGTAGAACTGATTTTCCGTAGTTTACCATCGGTGTGTCAAGTGGGGTAACATTTTATTTCAAGTGAAGATAGACGTTTCAAAGGGTTGACTGTTAAGTTGTCAACAGGATGAGTTTGAGTCGAAGGTCTTAGGTCTGTAAACAAACTAACAAACGTCGACTTACCAAATACCCCTCCTAATTTCTTACCTGAGTGATCGACTCAAACATCTGTAGTCGGTTAAACCAGTTCCCCTCTATACGAATGTTTAGTCACACTACATATTTTTTTGTTGTTTTCATTATTGTTTTACGTTGGTATTACATAATTCGTTAATTATATACAGTTTATTACATAAGTCGTGAGGTGTACCTCCTAGAGACTTGAACTGTAGATTTCAGTCCAAATACAAAGAAGAGAATGGTAGACATTAATGTTCCAAGAATGATCCAGTGAATTGGTCGAGGAGACATTTTAGACTGTTCTTATGAGACTGGTGGGAGGAAGAGTCCTGACCACCTTCCTAACTTATACTATGACGTCTATTTACATGAGACAGTTGGGGGTCTAACGATATGTCTTATATGACAACATACAACCAATAATCAAGAGATGGTCACAGGTGGTTTTACTAAATACCTAAGGTGATCGAGTCATTATCTACGATTTCCGGACCCATAAAAATGAATCCCTCCCTTTTTTATACGAAGAAATAATCTTGATTATTATATTATTTATATATTATTACATTATTTCTTTGTATGAAAGGGTGGTATCCACTGGGAATACTGTGTAGTCGAACTCCAAGATACTGGAACCAATCCGGGAACAACAACAAGTCAGTGATTTAGTACAGACTAAGAAACATTAGAGTACTGAAGTCGTGAGGTCCAAGGAGACATGAGGTGATAGAGATCCCCAAACGATTTTACGTACAGGTAACTCAGTCGTTATGATGGATTGGTAGGGTAGGAGACGACGCACGAAGAGAAGGACGGGAGTCAGAAAGGGTCCTTATGCCAGAAAAGGTTACTCATCCAAGAAACGTAGTCCATCGGTTTCATAACCTCGAAGTCGAAATCGTAGTCAGGAAGGTTACTTATAAGTCCCAACTAAAATAAATCCTAACTGACCAACCTAGAGGACGTCAGGTTCCCGGAGAGTTCTCAGGAAAGGTTGTTGTGTCAAATTTTTGTAATTAAGAAACCGTGAGTCGGAAGAAATACCGGGTTGAGTGTACTGAAGGAGTCGTCGAGTCACCATTTCTTAGACGGACGTTGTGTCCTCTACGTCAAAGCCCTTCTAGACCCAGTCTTTCTAGTGAAGCTCCTCCTTTACTGTTGGGTGAGGTCATGAGAACGGACCTTTTAAGGTACCTGTCTCTTCGGACCACCCGATGACAGATGTCCCAGTCTTTATTAACCTTCGTTCACTCGTGTGTGTGTGTATGTGTGTGTGTGTTTGTGTACGGGTGCGCGCGCGCGCGTACGTAGAACCAGAGTATGGTATCCATACTCTACCATCCAGGATACTAGGGAAATTTTTCCCCTATAATAGTTTATGTTGTGTGTCGACAATACTCTTAGTTTATTCTCGTCTATGTATTTTCGTTCAATATTTCGACTTTCGTAATGGGTCTATACCGTATTAATAAGAAAGATACATGGACTTATTCAACGACAAAGAAATTACGTATATTCAGTCTGAGATCTTGAATGTTAATCATGAATACTTTGAGGGGTTTATTTATGTAAAATATAAGGTAAGTGAATAAAAATTTAGACGTCGTAAAGATCTGTTTAGATTTACCCCGATGTTTCTTGACATCAAACGGTATTTTCCTAGACGTTTACATGTGATTTATAAGGTTTCTTGGCGGGGTCCATGACAAACATCGGGTCACGGTAAATTGTGATGATTCAATATGATCGAGTTTTGTATGGGGGTAGGGTGCGTCCTGTACATTTTAAGATGACCGACTCTCTAGTTTAAACGTCCGATTTAATTTATACTCTGTATCACTACAACAGAATACAGGGGTGGGTTATACAACAAAATTCAATACTTTATACGAAAGTAGTCTTTAGGTCGGACGGTACGTTTTATCGAAGATCGGACACTGAGACCTCACGGAACAATTATTTATGGAAATGTCAGTAGAACATGACTGTAATATTGATCATTTTGTGTAATTCTCTCTCCCTTCATTCCTTTCTTCTCTCTTTATCTTCTCTATCTTGATATTCTCTAAAACCACGTATTTAAGTTTTGTAGAAAACTTACATAAAGGAAGAAAGTAGAGAATAAAGATGAGGTCTTTCACAGACTGTACCGTCTTTATTACGTTTAAAGACGTAATAATCTCAAAACTCCCAAAGTTAGGGTGGAAGTAGAGAATTGAAACTCCGGTAGACAATTTGAGGGGGTCGGAATAGATATGTTACTTACGACAAACAAGAAGGAACAGCTTACGAGGTCCAATTTAGAACTCTCTGGGTCTGATGTCTGTTACTTACTTATGTTACTTACTTATAGTCAATGGTAGATGAAGAGAAAAAAGAGTAAATCAGTAACCGGGTAGGTAAGAAAAATATCTTACATTTGTTTCATGTCATAAACCCCTGTATGTATAATTAAAAAACAATAAATGATAAACATACTTAACGGAGACTTGAAGTTTAAGAAGTACGCAGTGAGACCCTAGGTGCCTGCACGGAGTCTCGACGGGATCCCTATTTCCCTCCACTCGACTTTCTCTTCCTATCTGTGTACCGTTGTAAGTCCCGAGGAAGGGAGATGGAAGTTGGTGTTTGTCGTCGAGATGCAAATAGGAGATTATATCTAACTCTAAAGGATGTTCTATGAGAACATTTCTTTATAATAACTATATTTTACTTTCTTTTATTTGAAGATCTGATCCGTTTATCGATTTCTATCGAAAGGTAAAGACAAGATTAAAAGTTGCTAAGTCACATAGGAAACCTCCGAATAATTCACACTTTAGGATTTCTGAGTCCAAAAGTCCCTCGACAGCTTCGGCACCTCGAATTTTGTACCAAGGACGAGATTTCCTTGAGTATCAGAGTATCTCTTCTACTGTGTCGACGGGCACCTGACAACTTTTTAGTACTCCGATATGTTCACGGTGACACGTACCACATTACCAATCTACACCTCAGGGTCCCTATCCTTGTGTGGAGCTCCAGACCGTATCGTTCCCTAAATATAACCTGTCCTTTCCCTTTCCTGACCCCAACCATCTCTCCTCACCCTTCCGGTGTACATCACAATTATATCGTGCTCGTTTGTGACATTCTCTCCTCTCGTACTCTCCTTGTCCTTGGAGATTCTTTGTTCGGAAAAGAATGTTCTGTCCTTACTCGTCTCTTCAAAATATTCTCGTCTCCGTAAACCCGAAACACACACACAGAGTCAGCGAGTCAACACAGTTTGAAACGTTGGGGTACCTGCCATCGGGTGGTCCGAGGAGACAGGCATTTAGTAGGTAAGTTCTTATGACCTCACCCATCGGTAGAGGAAGAGGTCCCGTAGAAGGGTTGGGTCCCTAGTTTGGGTCTAGAGGACGTAACGTCCGTCTATAAAAAAATGATAGACTCGGTGGTCTCTTCGGGAAACCCGAAATAATATTATTAATTTAGGTGACCCTCAACGAAAATAGCCCTGTACTATTTTTTTAGTACAAACAAAATCCTTCAATCCAGATTACCATACCTCTTTAAACCCCATCTTTTTGGTCTTAAGATCGACTCCTTATAAAACTATTAGGAGTAGAATGAAACTTCGTAAACCGTAAACTTCGTAAAGTAGAGAAGGATTATGTAAAAGAAGTGAACAGAATATCCTGTGATACCAGAGGACTAAAGGGAAAGCAGGGTGTTCGACTAGACCAAACGACCAAGGAGAGTAGAGAGGTCCTAGAACTGGTGACTTACGGAACCCCCAGTCGGGAATATGGAGAAGGAAAAAGACAGAGGTAATTGAAAGAACTAGTAAAATAGTTCTAGTTCTTTCAAACTACTGAAACTATGGTAGATATGTGACTACTGTGGGTTTGAATTTGGAAAGTGGTCTTGGAGTAAGACCTTAAAATATAACAACATTCGTTGACAGATGAAGTGTAAAGATTATTCGTAGAGTTTGTATACACGGAGTTTGTATAAGGAGAATTTTTTACCTCAGGTAAAAAAAAATCGACGAATCCAATTTTGAACGTCTCTAGGAACTTATATGAATAAAGGAGTGTAGGTTACAGGTTAAGTGGTCGTTTAAGAGAGCCCGGGATGGAGGTCGTCCTTCGACCTTTGAAAAGGGTTGTAGATGGTAAGGATGATTCAACCGGTTTTCAAGTAAGTCTAAAAAGGAAGTCGACAATGTCTTTTGGGTCTACTTGAAAAACCGGTTGGGTTATGAGACAAAGTTCGGTGGTATTAAAGAGTACATCCAATGAAGTCATCAGAAGACGGAAAATGAAAATTAGACGAGAAAAATTTTGAATAAAAAATTGACCTCCTTTAAAAGAGATGTTACAATACCACCAAAGACGATATGTTGTTACGTTTAGTCAGTAATAATATGTATCTAGTGGAGGGAAAACTCGGAGGGAGGGGAGGGAGTTGGGTTTGGAGATCCAGTAGTGTCACACGGTCCGACCCGAAGGACAGAGTGTGCCCTTGAAGAGCGATCATAGATAAAATGTGTACCATCACATATATACAGATACGATCGAAGAGGTAAACACGGTGAAAGAGGAAGGGGGTGACACAAGTGTTCAGACAAGAGATATCACAGGGAAGGGACTTGTATCCACGTAGTTATAGTAAAAATATCTAAGGTATACATATATACACCACAACCTCTTCTGAGAACTCTCAGGGAACCTGACGTTCCTGTAGGATGGTCAGGTAGGATTTCCTTTAGTCAGGTCTGATAAGTAACCTTCCTGACTAACGACTTCGACTTTGAGGTTATGAAACCGGTGGACTACACTCCTTGGTTGAGTAACCTTTTCTGGGACTACGACCCTTTCTAACTTCCACCCTCCTCTTTCCCTACTGTCTCCTACTCTACCGACCTACCGTAGTGACTGTGTTACCTGTACTCAAACTCAGCCGTGGCCCAAAACCACTACCTGTCCCTTCCGACCACACGACGTCTGGGCCCCCAACGTTTCTCAACCTGTGTTGTCTAACCGACTTGACTTAACTATAACATATATACATATAGAACATATATACGGTTTATAGTATATAGTTACGTATATATATATATGTGTGTGTATATATATAGGTATAAACCAAAAGAGGAAGACTGAATGAAGTGAGATGTATTGTCCGAGGTCCAAGTAGATGGAGTGATCTTGGTTAAGTTTAAGTAAGAAAAATACCCACTCATTATAAGGTAACATATATGTTTGGTGTCGAAGAAATAGGTAAAAGACAACTACTTGGAGATCAACGAAGACACAGGATCGATAACATTTATCACGACGTTACTTGTAGCCCCTTGTACACAGAAAAAGTTAATACCAAAAGTGTCCCATATACGGATCATCGCCCTAACGACTCAGTATACCATCAAAATAAGGATCAAAAAATTTCTTAGAGGTATGACAAGAGGTATCACCGATATACCTAAATGTAGTGGTGGTTGTCACGTTCTCCCAAGGGAAAAGAGGTATAGGAGAGGTCGTAAATAATAGACATCTAAAAAAAAATTATTACCGGTAAGACCGATCACACTCCACTATGGAGTAACATCAAAACTAAGGTAAAGAGATTCTTAATTACTACGTTAGACGAGAAAATTTCATACAGAGTTAGGTCGTCTGTTTTATCAATGTGAGTTTATATTCTATTTAGTATGTAGAAAAGAGTAGAGTTTTACGAGATTATTGACGTGTAGAGTAATCCGTATTTTCGGTGTCAAGAATGTTTCCAGAAGTCTAGGAACAAATTAACCAGGGACACGGACGTAGAGGATGAGGGACAAAGTAAGTAAGAGTTGAGTCTAGAAAATGATATTTGACGAGTATGAGGGACCTTACAAGAAGGTGGTCTATCGGTGCATTAAAAAGAGACTGAGAAAGTTCAGGAATATGTTACTAATCGAAAAGAATAATAGATGAATTTTGATATCGGTAGCGAGGGTCACAGGAGATGACTGAAAGGTTCGAAATGAAAAGAGGTACCGAGAATAAGAAGGTCATATCTCAAACAGAAGAAAAAATTTAATATAATAAAAGACTGAATATGATCTTTCATTCGAAATACTTCCGTCCTGATACAGTCAAAACAACCGAGGAGATTAGAACCACAAATCTTATCACTGGTATCACTTTTGAGTCGTTTTTAACAAACCACTTATTTGTAAAAATTCGACTTTTCCTAAACCGATACCACCGTTGTCATTAAACTGTCTTTATTTTCGTTTTGTTGTTTTTTTTCCTTTCTATTGACTCCTTTTTCAATCTTTAAGATTCACCGGACGACCTTTATTCACTTTTTTCCCTCTTTCTGACTCCATCAGTGGGATCGTTGAGTAACAGTAAGTATAAGAATAACATCCCTGTATTTTGATGGTAAGTGTAATCCACAGGGGAAGAGACTTTTATTTTTAATGAACTTGTTTCTCTTTTTTCGTAGGATATAAGTTCTTCTCTGGTGAAAAGTACTCCGTGTAGCAGAGGTACTCAATTCTTTCTGTTTTTTGTTGAGTCGTGAAGTGTTAAAATTTTTCAAAATATAAAAAAAAGTTCTATCTTAATAACAAGGGTGATAAACCCTTCTTTTATCTAGACTAACAATTTAGTGAATGAATGACTATCGTATTGGAAAGGAAGTCGTGTCCCTCAAGCTCGAAAGGCCATAGATCCTATAACGGACCGTGAATCACTTGTGAATTATGTATGAACCTCTTAACTCATCCTGATTTTACGTACCTCTTTCACTTTTTAAGTCAGATTTATTGTTGTAGTTTTACGATACTAGAGGAAATGAAACCATCAAATGGTTCATTCTCAAAAAAGTGGACTATTGTATACGATGAGTTAGTTAACAATTGTTTCCCAAAACCGTTGTGGATTTTAAGTACGTCGAGTCAGTCATTTCTTAGACGGACATTACGTCCTCTGGACCAAAGCTAAGGACCCAGTCCTTCTAGGGGACCTCTTCCTTTACCGTTAGATGAGGTCATAAGAACGGACCTTTTAGGGTACCTGTCTCCTTGGACCGTCCGATATTAGATACCCCAGTGTTCTCAGCCTGTGTTGAATCGTTGATTTGGTGGTGATGGTGGTTTTAAATACGATTCATGTCATGTTGTCTCGCTTTATTTGATATGATACAGTATTTGTATTTTTTTTTTTGAACTACTTTTACATAAATGAACAAATTTTCGTACACCAGAGGACGGGAGTTCTTTGGAGGTTAAGTCAACCCTTCCCCTTTTAGCGTATGGTCCGTTTTTGATAAATTTTTAGACTATGTAATGGGTTCGTTTAATAAACTTTCTACTCTGTCTGTCATGTAACATGTCTGTAAGTACAATCCCGTTTTTATTACATCCGTTTTTCCGAAATCTAATTTTTTTTACTTAATCAGGGGAAACCCCTTTATTTTACCTCCTTGAATCCTTGACTACCTCACCGTCTACCCCTACCCCTCCAGTCTTTTCTTGTAAGATCTTCCCTCCTAGTAGTTCTTTCCCGTAAGGTCTTGTGTGGTGTTTTGTTGTCTTCCTTTCTTGTACTGAGAAGGGGTTAAGGTTTCCTTCCGTGTTGGAGGGTCTTCTGTGTTACTGGTCGTGAATGAACTCTTTGTCGGAGACCTAGGAGTTCAGAACGGTCAGGGGATCCTCTCGTCTGTCGTCAGTTGAGTGTAAATTGAAGGGGTACAATGTCTCTTCTCGGTCTCAGTGTCTCTCCGTCTCCCTCCTTCGTCGAGAGACTTTCGGGAGAACGTTTGATTTCCTTTCTTGTAGTAACTCTTCCCTTCTCTCGATTTTGTGGAGATTTAGAACTGAAAGGAGTCGGTTCGTGGAACGAAATTATTTTTACTTTAGAAGTGTTCAATATGTATAAATTAAATGACTAAGTTTCTACTCAGTCTTCTCCTTTTGTTATCAACACTTGGAAAGTCACCATCTCTCTACGAAAGATTTCACAAGGGTTTCGGAGAGCCTCCAGTCTGAGTAGGACTCCGACGTCCTTGCGTTTCCTAAACATAAGTCTCTACACCGAACTACTCTGGTCTTGTTAGTATTAAGAACACATCATCTACAGTAATTAGTTATTTTCCCCTATATTTTTCAGTGTGTGGAGGGAGGGACACGGTCCTTCCTCCTACCGTCAGGTAAAGGCCTACATACGGTGTCGGCCGTCTCACTGAGTAGAACACGGTTTTACGGTGTCCCTGCACTCTCCTTTTCCTTCGTTACTCGTGTCACTGTCCGGTCCTTTCGTCACCGGTGGTGTCAGTTAGACTTTACTCGTAAAAGATTGTCGATGTCATTATTCCCGAAACGACTTAGTCTCCAAGAAACTCAACCTTCCCCGAAGTCAGGTTTGGGAAGTAAGAATGTCAGTTCATATGAACCATTTCTGAGGACCCAACCCCTCTAGGGGAGGTCTTCCTTTACCGTTGGGTGAGGTTATTCGTACGGGTCCCATTCTCCTCGGGTACCTGTCTCCTCGGACCATCCGATGTGTCAGGTACCCCAGCGTTTTCTCAACCTGTACTGACTCGATGATTTATTTTTGTTGTCACCCAGGGTCCCTTCCTATACCGTCCAGGGTTCACTCTTTCGTTCCCTCCCTGTCTCGAGTTGAATCTCGGGCTTGGGGGTCTTACTGAAAAGACATGGAGTGTATTGTTAACAAGAGTGTCATTCGTGTAGAGTTGGTCAACATCAGGTCTTTGGTAAACGTATAACCAACAACTTTAACTTTAATAACGGGGAGATCTATAGTGTCACACACACTAGTATCAAACCCTCGTCACTGTCTCTAAATTTCTCTGTCCTCACTCCTTACCTCCCAGTACTATTATAAAAGGTCCAATCGAAGCTTCGAATGAATTAAGTATTAGATAACCTTCTTGTCAGGATGTCTATTTTAGACCACTGGTAGTTGGGAGAAGGTAGTGTAAAGATACCCGCCACGTCAACCTTATGACCGTATCATCCGTCCGTATATGTAGTCTAAGACTCTCGTTTCGGTTGGTGAGAAGGGTCTCACAGAACCCCTGGTCTCTGAGATCTACCTCTTTTCCATCTCTTCTATCGGTACACAAGGTGATCGTATAACTGGGGGGTGGGTGTAGTTATCCTTTCCGTTCAGAAAGGGATCGACAGGACTATTTTCCCAAAAATTTTCTTTTCAGGTGGTTCTCCTTCTCGAACCGATACGGTTCAAAGGTTGGCCTATGTCCGAAATAATTATTAAGACCAAGAGGTTTCGGTTAACAAACTACCATGTACTCGAAATATGACTCGACCTAAGAAAGTGTACCAGGTAACAATGAGTCGGTGATTTAGGACAGGTTGAGAAACGTTGGGGTACCTGACGTCGTGCGGTATATCGTGTATCGGATTGAACTTTTGTTTTCGATCAAAACCGTTCACTGACCCTTCCTAACTCAGATCATAGTGATTGTTTTTACTATTTTTTATTTTTAACGAGTTCTAAAAAACGGAGTATACAATCCTTCACCCGATTGGTAAAATATATACAATATTTGTCAGAAGTGTTGTTTAAAATCCAACTACTTAGGTAGAGATAAAATATCTCCTATTTGAACTCCGAGTCCCATCAGTTTGTTAAATAAGTTGTATCGATTATTTATTCTCTATCTCCTAATATTGAGTCCTGGTAGACCGAGGTTTCAGATCAGTAGGTTTATACTGTATTTTATTTCGGTAAGTCCGGTATAACCTAAGACGGTCGGTTTACAGTAATGGAGGTAAATATGAAATTCACAGTGACTCTATTCTACACCGTTGCAATCCTACTCTACACGAAAATATGTAGTCTATATAAATAGTTTACTGACCTACTGACCAAATTTCCTGGATTTGCACTACTCTCCACGATCTCGTTATTCTGTTATAGGACGGGAGTATTTCAAAGTCTTGGAATAGAAACGGTTTGTATAAGAGGACTTCAGTATCGAGAAACAATAGGACATGAATGGCTACTTCTTAGACTCCGATCTCTCAAGTCCTTTAGTCGGTCTCATAGTGCTGCTTCCTCACCACCTCGTACTTAACCTCGGTCTACGTAGACTGAAACTAAAGTGCGAAAGGGAGAATGGAGGGTAAGGGTAAGACCTTCGACTTGGACTTACCAGTATTTGCGTGTCCAGTATCAAGTGCCTCCTCGTACATCTATGGTTTCAGATAAAAATCGATGTTCTCCTATACGTGGACATTGAAGATTTGTCCGGGTGGTAAGGTCCCTCTACTCCGTTTGTGGTTTGGGGTCTTACCTTTCTGTTTCTAAAGTACCTCACTTTGTCTTCCCCGGTACCCTGTTCAGAAGAGTCTCTTCTCCCCGGGTTATACCGTCGGTATCGAGTGAGCCTTCTCTGTCGCTCGTGTAAGACAACTGTTGTACCGTCTCCGACGTCTTGGAGGGTCGGGACCTCGGACATGTCTTTAGGAGCACTGGTTTCTCTCGGCGACATCAGAGACTTCAGTCCTGTGGTTTAGAGATTGGAACTGAAGATTCGTGAGGAGACACCGAGGCCAACCAAGGACAGACACTGACACCACAACGACAAACATAACGCAGAAGGACTTCGACCCCTGAGACAGGAGGTAGGGAGACCGAGAGGTCCTACTCATCGAATGTGTCTACTCCCCTGTAAGAGTGACTTACGAATGACTGAATAGTGACCAAATAAGTGTTTAGCCAGTTGTGTTCCTCGGTCTGACACAAGACTTGTCTTTACGTCTCCACGGATAGTCACTGATATGATGTTACGAGGGGTGAATAATTTTCTAAATACCGTCGTAGTAGAAAGACTTTGTGTCGGAGTTTCGTCTTAAGTCTTCCACCTTTCATACCCTTTCTTTATTTTTGTTGAGAGTGGTTCCAGTACGTGAAAGAAGGTACCCTACTTGGAGTCCAGTGGTTTTTCCCAGTCTCCCGGAGTCCTAAAATTTACGAAGACAAGTCATGATACCTTTTTAATCGTGAGTACAACGAAAGGGTTATGTTTCAAATGATAGTCGTTTATTCTTCACCTTCCCCTCACTAAAAACGTTGTCTTTCCTGTCTCTCGACCGTCGGACAGTCAACCTATCCATTGTCTTTACCATTTTGAATGGAACTTTTTTATTTATTTATTTTATTTGGAGATTTTTACTAGTGAATTTGAGTTTCAGTAAAACATAACCATGTTAATCACAAGACGGGGTAAGCCAGTAGAGACTCCGATATGGAAACATGTCACTTATAATCTGACACCTTCCTGGAATCTCTAACTCAGGTTGGTAAGTAATAAATCCTCCATGTTTCCTTTGTTCATAGAACAGGTTACAGGAGGGTGACAAATGAATTTAAATTATCCGAAAAGTATGTTTTTGTGACGGAAACCACATATAAATATATTTTTCTTTCTGTATCTTTTAATTCTTTTATCTTGAGGTAGAAACGGGAGGTCCCCGAGTCTGAACAAGTCGACTTCTGACTATGATGACATGTTGGTGGACCGTCTGTTAAGAGACAGAGTCGCACCGACCTCTTCCTTGACTGTGGTGTCGTTCCCATTGTGATACTTCTTTTCCTTTTCCTAGTATCTCTGTGGTTGTTTCGGACTTGACCGTTTTGGTTACATTAGTTGTAGACGTCGTAAAGTGATTAGGTCCGATCGTATAGATTGGACTTTTTTCTATCCCAATCGCCCCAATTATACAAAGTACACATAAATGACCAGGTCAATGAGTGAGGTGTACTGGAACTCAAGAAAGATTTACGAGTGTTTGGTGTGTAAATTATTAGGTGAAACCTTAAGATGACCGTCTTTGATTATTGCACCGGAATAAATTTAATATGAGGGGACTTAGATAAAAGAGAAGACATCTCTTTTGATTGTGTTTTAAACTTAAACTTCCCAAGTGTGTCGGTAGTTTCCCAATTACTCGTGTGGAGGGAGGGGGGTGACATTTTCATTTTTTCATGACGGTGGTCCACGGTCGTCCCCCGTCGTTTATCGTCAACTCCTACCCTTCAGTCCTCCTTGAGAACTTACTTCCGACCCACCTCTAAACCCCATGGGTCTTGTAACATCAACAGAGTTGTGTCTTACTTTACCTTTTTGATTTTTTTTTTGGACTTTGAGTCTCAAATACTTACATGGGGTTTCAGTATTAGATCCATCACCACCTTGCTCTTTACTATATACAAAGAACCTGAGATTCTTCCGTCTTATCATATGGTCTGTAAATTAAAGTGTTTTTAATTAATCAGAAACATACTTTTATACTCATACATGCGTACGAGTCAGTGTAGGTTGAGAAACTCTGGGGTACCTGACATCCACGGAGACCACGGAGACAGGCACCTTAGAATGTCGGTTCTTATGATCTCGCCAAACGGTAGAGGAGGTCCCCTAGAAGAACTGGGTCCCTAACTTGGTCGTAGAGCACACAGAGGACGTAACCGTCCGCCTAAGAAAGACTGTTCATACTTCTGACCTGAAAGGTTAGTGTGGTTAACGGCTCCAGTGATAAAGTTACTGTAGAGTGACTTGACTCTGAGATGTATACACATACGTTCATATACACAAGGATGAATTATGTCCTTCCTCCCCTCTCCCTCCCTTTCTCTAGGTCTCTCTACTAGATGGGATTTAGAGAAAAGGTTTAAAAGGGTGTCAGAGGAGTTTTTATACAAGAAGAATTGGAATTCCCCAGGTGTAAAGTGGACTTGAGATGCTACTTAAAGAAAATTTCAACATACACTAAGGTAAGTCGATCAAAAGGTCGATATAGTCCTACTTATTTTATTTTAAAAGGTAAGAATTTTTTTTTTTTTCGTAAGTTAAAAAAAAAAAAAGAAAAGAGAGGTGAGGAGATCGAATTGGTGATCATCTCCAATCCTTCAAGTTCCGACCGTCTTAGAACCACGAGGACCTTCTTCCTGAGGTAACGGTTTGTGAGTCATTTTGTTACCAATTCATAAAACTTGTAATACTTTCGAACTTTCCTATCCAGAGACGTGTCCTTCTTGTCAAGTAAGAGTCCCGACACCCCTTAAAACCTTTCGGCCAAGACGACTCCGCAAGGTGCCATTCCCACAGTCGATAAGGCCATTCCGAGTTCACCACGAGTCTCTTTTCCTGTCTCTATAATGTTTGTTTATTAAAATCCCTCCCAACAGTTTACACTTAAACGACACTATTTACCGGAAGTAAACCAAAGGACTTTAATACTTTCGTCTTTGTAGAACCAGTAATTTCTAAATCCCCCAACACCCTTTCCTCGTCTCCACTTTCCCTTAAACAAGTTTTATCTAGGAGGTACGCGGGAAGATAGAGTAGCGGGTGGAGAACGGTCCGGGAGACGTCAGGTTGGTGTGAGAAAAAGAAGGGTCCGAGAGTCGGAAGGACAGAGGGACGAAGACGAGAACGTACTCACGTAGTACGAGGGCGGGGGTTGTCTGAGTGTCGCGAGAAAGACCGTTTGAGGTCTTTGAGGATGAGTACAAAGTTTCCGAGTAGACTTGTAGTGGAGAAGACCTTCTTAAGGAACTAAAAAGACTCTATCTTTATTAGTGTCTTGAGATTTGTGTGGTGACAATATCATAGATTTCATTCAATATTTATGGACCCATACAAGAGAGTGGTCAATTGACCTTGAAGAAACTACAGTCCTTGAGACAGAGTACTTAGAGACATAATCGTCGTAACATAAGACTACACTGTTTCTAGTCTACGAACACTTTAATTACTTATTCACTACAAGACAATTGATGCAGCATACTCATATATTGTAATTTGTAAGCTAGTTGACTATTAAAGTTTTATATAGTCAGTCTAACGTAGAAAATTATATTACTCTTAATTATGAGTTCATAAGACTCATCTGTAGTAACGTAGAACTCCATGACCTACCGAAGAGTTTCTTCTAAGACAACATAAGAACTTTTAAATCATAAGATCCTAAATCTTCTGACTACACTGGTGTAGGTCGGTTCTATCTTACGAAACTTTATATACTCTCTCGTAGTGACCTCTTCGTCCTACCTTTGAGTAAACGTCTCTACCGGAATTGGACCCAGTAGGTCGGGAGGTAGAGAGATCGACTCGACTAGTAACGGAAATGGGCACAATGAATGAGAGGCGACGGAAACGTGGAAGGTATCACACGACGTGAATTGGTAAACGGAGAGAACGGAGGAGAGGACCTGAATTAGATCGTGGATAATCCTTGTGTTATTTATAAATTATTTCTTTGTTTATTCGTTGACCCCTTATGAGACCCTTCCCTTGTCACGAAAGACATAAGAAAAGGGTTAATCCTTAGATCTGTTTCTACCAATAGTACGAGAAACTTATTTTCCCGTTACTCACCCTGAAACCGTTTGAGAAACTTGTGAACAGTAGTTTCGGAATTCTAAGTGGTCATCCTGAATTGGATGGTTGACCTTTCCAAAGTTACAAGTCATCCTCACGAATACTTTTATATCCAAATAGGCTTTATTTGATAAGGTCTTCGTTCATTCTGGTATCTCATAAAGTATTATTTACCACTTGAAGTCGTTCAGTAAATGTAGAGACTCAAAGTCACAAGAGGGTATAATTCTTTCTCAATTAGTATCATTGAAAAGTTTTCCAAATAACACTTAATTAACTCTATTGGGTATACTTCATTTATCGTGTCCCGGACTTTGGGTCATTCGTGAGTACATGATCGATCGGAATAAATCCTGTTGTTGTCATTATTACTTGGAGTGGAGGCTCTTATGGACATTAGTGACCGGACGGGAATCTTTCGTTACACGTTAATAAAGTCAAAACATAGGGATTCACTAGATTAAGGTTGAGGAACAGATCGGACAAAGGAACCTTAGACGACCTGAGCTCCACTGAAAAGACAAACTTAAAAAAGGTGGTCCTCTAACTCTGTCTAGTTTCTTAAAGTGTTCAGGAAATAAAAGATAGTTTACACTGAGGTTCATGGTGGGAGAGATTGAGTTGGGTGACAATCTTCGACTCTTTAGAAGTGATCGACCGTGACGAGTGTCCCTTCATGAGCCCTTTTGATCGGTTATGTGTGTCTCCGAAACAGAAGTCAAATGTCGAATTCGGTGGGATATTCATGGAGAGGTCGTTTTCTTTCTCACGATCAGTTGGAAAAAGTTTTGAAAGGAACGCCGTTCCTAATACCTGGGTATTTGACCTAAAAGTCGTTGGTAGCTGAGGATGTAATTTTAAAATAATGTTGTAGGGAAATTGAATAAACGAAGTCTATAAAAATTAAGTTTCTTTGATTAAAAGGGAATTAGATAAATTCCTTTATATGTATGACTTCTCGGATTTGTTTCCTTCGAGTTCATCCCTTTTGTACTATACAGGGTACAAGAAAAGATCACATCGATATTCGTATAGTATGTCTTTTTTTCTGTGTCGTTGGTACCGGACAGATTAATTTACATAGATAAATTTGCCATAAGTTGAAGTACATTATCTTTGACCTAATATTGTCGAATTGGTTTATCCTGAATAAAGAGAGGAGCGTCGTATCACGGGTACTCTGAAAAGTTTTCAGAATATGTTACATAACGTCTGTCTAATAAATGGTTGGCTCGATAGTCACTTCTGGACTCTGAAGAGTTTCTGGAGTAGTTTTTAAGTCCAGGTAAGATCATAGAACGAGGTGGTAGGTACCGAAAACAGGAGTAACCATTCTAAAAAGGAGGACTACAACAAAGATATAAGTACCGTCTTTGTCTTTTCTGTCCTTTCCTTCCGCCCCTTTGCACGAACGGCCAACTTTACGAGGGAAAACCAGTCCTTGCCTTAACGAACGGATCTACAGAGGGGTGGGGGTGATCTTAAAATGAACTTAAAGTAACCGACTTTGTTACAGAATATCAGAACGGATGGATGTTCCATAGTCCCCTCCACTTGTAAACATTTACTTGTGTAACTGTGAGATGGTTTCGTCTCAAGGTCACTAATTTTGTCCTTCTTCCCCCATCTCACTTTAATCTATCGTCGAATTCATGGAGTGTGTGAAATCTCGTTATCATTAGGCAAACAAGGACCTCCTCCCTTTTTGACAGTGTCCTATTCACGAAGAGTGGTTCATGGGAATCGTAGAGGTTATTGTGCTTGGGAGAGAAGTACTGTCTAATAGATGTGCTACGGAAAGGAAAGGGAACTGTAAGTGTTATGACGGAGAGAAGAGGATCCTTCCGAAGGGAGGGGGTGGGAGGCACAAGAAGTGACTTTAGAAAGAGTGTGAAATACTCGGTTAGGTCTTCGGTTGAGACTTCGTACGACACTTGTGGGATGGGATGAGGTAAGTGTCAGTCAGTCATACTACGAGGAGTAGAAGAGGTTAACGACGGTTTCTTATATGATTGTACAATCGACGTGACCCCAAAATGACGTTAGTGAACAATTATTAATTAACAATTATTGGTTATAAATGACTCACCATACAAGACCATGACACACGAAGCACAGATAATCGAATAGAAGAGAAGCGTTGTTGTGAACCCGAAGGGTCTACCGGGTCACCATTTCTTAGGTGAATGGTCACGTTGTCCACGTTGTCTGTCTCCGAATTAGGAACTCAGTCCTTCTAGGGGACCTCCTCCTTTACCGTTGAGTGAGGTCGTAAGAACGGACCTTGTAAGGTACCTGTCTCCTCGGACCACGCGATGTCAGGTACCTCAGTGTTTCTCAGCCTGTACTGACTCGTTGACTCGTACGTGAGTGTAAGAATAGAAGTAAAATGACCGCTCACCCCTTGGACTCCAAACTTGGGTTCAATTTGAGGTCCGAGTTCAATTTGAGACTCGAGAAGTAATAAATTTTTAAAAAGAGTATTTTGTTAGTAGGAAAACCTTCCGTTTCTGATTAAGAATTTGAACTTGAAAAAATGATGTAAGAAGTGTCGTGACTCGAAACAAGTGATATCTTCGAGTCAATTACAAAGTAAAATGACTAATTGTTTGACTCTCTCACCCTACAATAATCAGTGTCTAGGACCCGTTCTTAGTACAGTAAAACAGGGAATGAGTAAAAATGTGATGTGGTATTACTTAATAGGTTGGAAAGTTGTTTATAAATAATTTGTGGATAGTACTAGATCCGTCTACGATGGAAAACGAATCCAACTCCCAGGATTGGACTTCCTAATGTTAGAATAAGTGACCCTCTTTTGTTTCGTTTCATTTTAGGACCTTTCCTACTCTACTTTGTAAAAGTAGAAAGTCGAACGCTGACACTCTTTAACAATGATAACAACAAACCACAGGTTCCCTTAGGACCCTACTTTAAGTAGTCGAAACTCCAGTAAATAGTAAAAGACCCAAAAAGACGGGGACCAAAGAGGAGACGAGGGATGTCTGGTAAAGGTTTCAGTATTGTCGTTTCGTCGAGATGTCTTCTGTGTACAGACCTTTAGGAGGCAAAAACGAGAGGACACGGAGCTCAGTGTGGTGGAGAGGGGTGGTCGGAGTTCTATTCTCCTGGAGAGTTCTGAAATCCATACAGCCTTAACAGTAATAAACGATACGTTGAAAAAAAGACCCGAGACGTCAGAAACTTTGGGAAACGTTTTTCTTGAAGTCTGTTGAGTTCGAAAATACGGTTACTTTCGTATTTACCTTCGGAAACGAGGAACGGAAACCCATTCGGTTCGGGAGGTAGGGGAGACTGTAGGGTCTCACGGGGTGGTCTCCCATCGAACGTAACTTGAGGTAGACATTTTTGAGACGTGACGTCCCCTCGAACGACTGTAACTTCATCCGTAACTCTAATAGACAAAGAAGTCTAGACTTCAGTTACAGGTCCATATGCCTACCCCTCTACCCTCCTCCTCTTTCAGTCGTACCGACCACCAACGAACACCGGGAGTAGTTTGAGGGATGTCTCTTTTCCTGTTGGGCCAGCTCACACGATGTAGCAATACTTGTACCGGAGGTTTAGAGGACAACACCGGTAATGTAGTCACTATTTTTATGTGAAGAAGGGAGATGTTGTACCTATTTACGAAAAGAAGAAGAAAAAGGACCTGGGAAAATTCTCTTTGAGTCCCCTATTTTTACGACTGAATAACTTAATATGTAAGAAGATCTTTATACAAAATTATCATTAAGAGAAGAAAATTAGAAGTACAGGTGAAAACTCTTATGTCCCCTTAAATACGTTCCGGTTTCTACTAAAGAAAGTTTTCTAGACGAAACTAAACTGTGAACGACACTCCCTTTCTCCTATTTATTCTACAGAGTTCTCCTTTTAGATGTACACAGAAATCTTCTACGAAAACCATGGAGAGAAGTACAGGCGGTCTTGGTGGGGACTAAAGTCGACGTCGACAACACCCACTCAAGGACTCTCGGTTCCGAGTAGAGAGAGACACTCGTAGGACAAAAGTCGAGACAGACTGTTGAAAGAGACTCCAGTGTCCTCAGGGAAGTGGACCTTAACGTCGGATCGTTAAGGGACCACCGAGTCTACCATTTCGCAGACGGACGTTACGCCCTCTGGGCCCTAGTTAGGGACCCAACCCTTCTAGGGGACCTCTTCCTTTACCGTTGTGTGAGGTCATGAGAACGGACCTTTTAAGGTACCTGACTCCTCGGACCATCCGATGTCGGGTACCCCAGTGTTTCTCATCCTGTCCTGACTCGTTGAAGTGAAAGTTACGTCCTTAATTGGGGGACCCCGATTGGGAGTTCGTTCCCTCCGTCCTCTATTTTTGTTCATGGTCGGAGGAAGGAAGTCTACCTGTTAAGGTTCCCTATCAGAGTCTAGAGAGTCGGCGAGACCGTCGAAGCAGTTATTGAACGAGACCAAAACTGAAAAAGAGGAAGGGTGTCAGAAGTAAAGACGAAGGACCCTGATGACGGATCCGAACGTCCAGGAACAAAATTCAAGAAAAAGGTCGTCTTAGGTTTGAATCTATGATGGATCTTAGTTTTGGTGACCAGTCATCTAAATCCAGTCAGTAGACCTATTTAAATCATGTCCTCCCCCCTTTTTTTTTCAGTAAGAGTAATAAACTGTAATATATCGGAATCCCTTTTTTTCAAACTAATTAAAAGGTCAGTAGTACAACTGTCGTGAACTTTCGTTTGATATACGTTACCCCATGAACTTTGTTGATCAGGTCGTGTTGTTTCCTAAGACAATTTAAATAATCGTTCTTCTAACGTCCATGATTCGGAGGAACCGAGGAAAGATGAGAATGGGATTTATCTAGAAAGACGGTTCGTATTACAGAAGGTTAAACCACCGGTCCCTGTTTGTTTTAGTACGTTGGACTTTAAATTGACTAAAGGTGTCACATCTATATAAGATATGATAGTTCCATAAACTCGAAGGGACCTTCGAGTCTGTCATTTCTTAGGCGGACGTCAAGTCTTCTGGGTCCAAACTAGGGACTCAACCCTTCTATGGGACCTCTCCCCTTACCCTTGGGTACGGTTATAAGAACGGACCTTTTAAGATACCTGTCTCCTCGGACCGTCCGATGTGAGGTACCCCAGTGTTCCGTAAACATTAAGGTTGTTCTTTTACGTCATCCGGAGTTAAACGGTAGTAGTCCGGAAACAGTGTACGACAAACAGTGCGAAATCCTGAGACTAAGTTTACGTCGGACCGACTGTTGTACATTATTGTGTAGCCAATTTGCGTCAAGTTGACGTGTGGGTATTAATAGAAGTAGACCAGACCTGTGTCATGTCTTTATAACACTAACAGGATAAACAGAATAAAACAACTCAGTCTTATTTAACTTGTATCTGATCTAATTTTTGTACAGTGATTTCAGGAACAAAAACGGATTATAGAGGGGAGATCCCGGTGGACATTCACTGTAAAGTATTGAAAATCACATTGTTGAAAATTATAAAATAAAGGAATAGGATGAATTGAGCGTACAACTCCCTGTTGTATAAAGTAGACCTTAACCATTTAATTACCTGAGTTAGTTACGTGTGACTTACATTTAATTAGGTATTATTTATCGGTTATTTGGTTTATCTCTCAGGTGAACTTTTGGACACTTTATAGTCGATTCAAGACTTGTTGTCTTTCTCAGTTTTAACAACATCAGACACATAAAGAACGGGAGCCTCGTTCCTCTTTTTCAGGGGTCTTGACGTCTTCAAAGAGTCAATCTCGGGTAAAAGAAGACAGGCTTGATATTTGTACACAAGAGGAGTTCAGGGTCTCAGTCGAGGGTCCGACGACTCACTAGGGCGGGTACCGGGGGCCTCGGACAGACAGACCCTGGTTCTCAACTCAGCTTACTTCGGTCAACCGTTAGGTCAGACGGGGGTCGTGCTTGTCGAAACAATACAGTTTTACCAAGGAGACGAATAAAGAGGACTTCTAAATAAAGGAATTCTAAAACGGTCAGACCGGTTTAAACGACTCGACCCTATATGAACCTTTTATAACCTTCCTTACAAAGATGAGACGGTAACAACTTAAAACAGAGGTGAATCTCTTAGGTCGCCATGTGGGGTTTCACGTTACACAAGTGCTCAAAGAACATCGGTGTCACATTTCAGACGGGAACATTAGTTCGATGGTCAAGGTTTCTTCCTAACGTTCTCGGTTTATCGAGTGTTTAGTACTACAAAGTAAAAGAAGACATTGTATCACGAGCGGTATCGAGTCTTGACTTACTTGAAACGTACCGAATAAAGTAAATTAGAAGTGTTGTAGGTTATTTAAACGAGATAAGAGTAATGAAGGGAAATCCTTTGGGTCCCACTGTTTAATTCCTTAAAACGAGGTTTATTATATCATTCTTTCTCCACTTCCATCTCGACCCTATAGATACTCCAAAACCAGACTGAATTCCACCCAGAAAACTAAACTAACCCATTCCTAATACGGTATTACGAAATCTTAACCATCAATATCGTTTCGTTCCTAAAGTTCCGTTCCCAAAGTTTCTCAGAATTTCTCATTTATGAATAAAGTACGTAGGTGTCGGAACCTTCTTATTTCAGTACAATTGCATCTTGTCCTTTTTCACGCACCTACATCTACCAAAACCAAGAGTAGTTACAGTCTTTTAACCAGAACTGAATAATAAACCTTTTATACCAATGTTCTGAATTGGAGTTTCTTAGTTTCTCATATACCTCTACCTGTAAAAAGTCCGACTTCAGGAGGGTCCACTTTTAATTGGTGAACGCTAATCTTAGATAAACTCATTATCGAAGGTTCAAGAGTCGATGGTGAGACGGATTTGAATGGATGTTTGGAGAACATACTTCTAGAAAGTTTCCTCTTTTTATGAAAGGGTCTGAATCTCTAATTTTTCCTCATCTGAGGACTCTTCTTCCTTCTTAGGTAATATAATTAAGTTAGGTAAGATACGTGACTCCTAAGGGTCTGGGTTCTTGACACGGAAGGTCCATTCTAGACGAGTCTTTTCTATACAACTTACGTACAACTTCCTTGACGTTCTACTACTATTATCGTTTTCAACTATTATAAATTACTTACGAATGAGACATGGTCCATAGTTCGATTTGTTCTCATACCTAATAATATAAGTGAAATAAATCGGTGTGGTTCTCTACCTTTGGTAAATCAAGGATAAAAAGGTCTTTGTTTCTATTGTAATTTCCGTTTTAATTTTGTGGGTTTCGGGTGTTTGTTTCTACTTCTTTGTCCTAACCTTCGATTCAAGATTGACATCTCGACTCTGACGACTCAGACCGTAGAATGAACGGTGTGATACTTTTCTTCTTTCGTTTTCGTATAATCTAATACTTAACCCTCTTTCTTTTAATGTCTCACCTCTGGAACTGAGATCCTAAAGGTATTCACAAACCTCACACCTTTAAGAGTCGGAACGACAAAGATAGTACTGAAAAAAAATCCAAAGGGAGTATGAAATACGTTTGAAAATAACAATATTGTTTATCACGTTCTGTCAAGAACTAAGTACTTCAGAAAGGACGACGACGACGATTCAGCGAAGTCAGCACAGGCTGAGACACGCTGGGGTCTCTACCGTCGGGTGGTCCGAGGGGGCAGGGACCCTAAGAGGTCCGTTCTTGTGACCTCACCCAACGGTAAAGGAAGAGGTCTTCAGGAAAGATGAGATAGTATTTACGAAACTCCCTTCCTTAGTAGAAACGTAAGGATCCTAGACCGTATTATGACTCGTGTCTAAACTGTGTGATGTTTACATGGACAACATATTTATACGGGAAGAATATAATGTATCGTTATTCGTGAAATTTACAAAAATTTACGGATCCTACAAAGATAAACATCCCCGAACTTTCTCATATTATGTATTGTGACATTGAGGGTAAAGTCAAGACTTGTATAACTTTCAGTCTTCTCTATCTATCCGTGGCTACATAGTAGGAAAATTAACTCTTTCGACAAAAACCTCTTACACCGAATATGGATAACCACCCATAAAATAAATCGAGGTTTTAATCGTGTGTAGACGTTTCTCGTCTGAGTAACCTTTTCTGACTACAACCCTTTCTAACTTCCGTTTTCCTCTTCCCCTACTGTCTCCTACTCTACCAGTCTATCGTAGTGGTTGAGTTACTTGTACTTAAACTCGTTTGAGGACACCTGACCTCCTGTCTCCTCAGACCGCACGACGTTAGGGACCCCAACGTTTCTCAGTCTGTACTGAATCGATGACTTACTGTTGTTGTCTATGTCAGTATCTATCAAGACTTTGTGACATCCGAAGACGTACATCCTTGTCTTAGAAAAAGTAATTTGAGTACGGAAGACGTTCATTCACCAGAAACGTCTTCCTTTTCCTCTCTTTCCCCGACTTAATAAGTTTGTGTAGGTAGGCAAATTCAGAGGAGTCAGGACCCTTCCTCAGTCACTCTCTGTCCTCCTGACACGATCACTACAAGGTTAGTGCGTCTCCCTTTGTAGTCCTTTACTTTTGGACACCAAAGTGGGTTGACACAAGACTCTGTTGTTACTATCTCTCGCAGAACTCTGACGTTGTTTAGCACATTAATGAAACTATGTGGTATTGTTTTAGTTCCTCTCCCACTGTGCAAAGACTTCTTTTTTCCTTCTTTTTATCGACAAACCTTAGGATTTTCAAACTTCTCCTTTCTTTTACTGACATGTCCCTCGGACGTTTTTACTCCTACTTGAGAAGGTGACTAGTTTATAGCCGACTAAAAGGACTACTCCAACCGTTACTTCTTAAGGAGAAAATCTAAAATACATTTTATATGAATAACAACACAACAAAAACAAATCAACGGTTCAGTACAGGTTGAGAAAATACTGGGGTACCTGACATCGGGTGGTCTGAGGAGATTAGTACCCCTAAAGGGTCCGTTCTTATGAGCTCACCCAACGGTAAAGGAAGAGGTCCCCTGGAAGGACTGAGTCCTTAGCTTGGGTGTAGAAGACGTGACCGTCCGTTTAACAAACGGACGTCTAAGGCTCGGTGGACCCTTCGGGGTATTTTATGTATCTCCTGCGGTTAGAAAAGGGAGTATTGATCTAATGGGATTTCAATCTCTACTAAAGAACGAGTAGGATACATCCACGATTTAACATAAGAACTTCCCGATGTCGTTGGTTTACTAGGTAGTTAGGTAAGTAGTAAATGTTTCGGTTGGAACGAACACTACGTCTACCGACGTCTAATCGGGTATAGACCATAAAAGAGTATCTTCACCGATCTGTTTTTAAAACTGGTGGAACCTTCTACTCAGGGCGTCCAAAAGTGTCGTCACCGAAGTTAAACCCTTTCGCGACCATGGTAAAGGACCGTAAAGTCGTTTTTTTTTTACTCACTTCCTTCTTTTCCGTTAAAATAAAAATTCAATCTTTTAGGATTTTGGTCGTAGTGTCCCTCTGAATCTTAAGTTGACAAAGGGAATGACCTTTGGTAGAGAATTTATTACGTTCCTCTTTCGACGTACATGTAGGAGTTTCTCACTCACAATACTTTTCCGTTTTTCGTCCGCTAGTCTAGGGCCTTTTTGGGTCACGACGAGACCCTGTACGGGTCCGACACCCCACCCGAGACGGACCCGTCCTCGAACACGGTTATTCTCCTCCGGTCGCGAGTCCGGTCCTTCATTTTCCTAGTTGAGTTCGTAGGAATAGTGGAGTTCCACGTTTTCGTGGACTAAGACCTGTGTTGTCGGAAACAAGAATCCCGAACAAACAAACAAGTCTCTAACCTTATTGTGAAACTCTTTCCTCTGTATTCTTCAGTCGTATTCTCCCCCTCTTACCTTACACCTTAATCTTTGGGGTCCGAGATTCAAGATTTAGAAGTGACTATCGGACAACCTGGAACCCCTTTGAGGAATTGGAGAACTCGGAGTCGAGCGTTTAAACACTTTACCCTTATGGTCGGGGACGGTACATCCTGGTAACTCTACTTGTTCACTCTCTTAATACACCGACTTAAACCGTGTCACCTTCAGTATAATTCTGACAGACACCAGTCACCAGTGTCTTCCGATTGTTCCGTCGACGGATCCTTTCGTGGGCTTTTATCTAGACTACAGTGTCAGTCCAGGTAGAAACTGTTATCCATATCAACGACTCGAAACTGAAGTTGGAAGGAGGGAACGGGAAGAACACTGAATGGATGAACGGAATCGTGAGGATATCCAGGACAAAAGTCCTAGATGATGGGGATTTTAAAGGGGAACCATAAACCGAATCCACTATCGTAGAATTGATACCTCACTCAACGAAAGGGAAGAAAGGAAGGAGGGACTTAGTTGTGAATTGACAAACAGTAGGGTAACGGAGTCCTAAAAACTCAGTCCTTCCCCCTTACCTATTGTATGACTCATTCCACGAGTGATTTGATCTGTGACATGTGTGTAATAGATTATGTTTACAAAAGTTTCACACTAGGGACCCGGTTGTCTCAGTTGGAGAGGACCCTTGAATATTTTTTAAGTTTTAGAGTCCGGGGTAAAGACTGGTCGTCTTAGTTTTTGAGACCTTACCCCAATCACGAGACACAGAATTGTTCAGAAGGTCTACTAAAACACTTACCAGGTCAAACCTTTGGTGGTTAGAATCCGTTGAGAGGGTTGTTTGGTCAGTCTACTCGTACTAGTCGCAATAGGTCCATTCCTTTGACTCAGACTCTCCAATTCGTCAAACGGACTCCAGTGGGACGAATATTTGTTATTCCGATCCTAAGTTTAGTTAGACCGGTGTCTCGGATTGAGTTCAGTTACAGTAGAGAGTATTATGGTATTGTTAACACTGACTTTTACCTGTGGGGTAACGAGTTTCTATTATCGACACAAGGTTGTCGGTGGACCATATTCCCGATCTTATGTACATACGGTTCAGTGAAGTCAGTACAGACTGAGAAACGTTGGGGTTCCTGATATCGGACGGTCCGAGGAGACAGGTACTCTAAAAGGTCCGTTCTTATGGCCTGACCCAACGGTAAAGGAGGAGGTCCCCTAGAAGGGTTGGGTCCCTGACTTGGACGTAGAGAATACAGAGGACTTGACCGTCCGTACAAGAAATAGTGATCGTGGTGGAGCCTTCGGGGTTCCCGATCTTATGTCCCACACATTAGTGATCCTGTTTGTAAGTTTTGGACTGATAAGTAAAGGGTCGAGACACTGACTCACCTCAAGGACGTTGTAGACTCGGAATAAAAGAAGTAGACACATCGAAATTGAACAAGTACAAAAGTGTTTAAAGAGAACATTAAATACCTTCTCACGTAGGTTCCGTAAGCACGTCTGTTTGAAAAACACAAAATTTCGCGAAATCTCCGTAAGTTCAAGATAACAGGTTCTTCTCCTCGTATTAGTCGATAACACGCATTTCCTTTTCTCCCTTTTTTTTGAAATTTTATCTACACGATGGGTTGGGGGTATCGGTCAATGGTTGTTTGTTTGAACCGAAGAATTACTAGACTCGAGTTGACCTCTGTTATTCTAGAGAATAGGTTCTCCTTCACCTTACTTCTGAAAACACAAATCTTTGTTTTTTTCCTTTTATCGGTTTGGTAATCGACTACATTTGTTCTTTTTTTTCTTTCTTTTTGTACAAGTTCAGACGTCACCTGTCTGTGATCTTACCTTAGACTGAACCATAAAGAGAGCACCGACCTCGATACTTCGAACTGGGGACGGATGCTGACTACCCGAGTTCCTGAATCTCAACAGTGAACGTTAGAAACCTTTTATTCGTTCCTGTGAAAAAAGAATCGAGTCCAGATTTACTTTTTTTTACATTATAAAGAGTAAGTTATTTAGGGTTAAAGGAGTGGATATTCTTTCACTTTCCGTGAGTCAGCACAGACTGAGAGACACTAGGGTACCTGATATGTCAGGTACCTTAAGAGGTCCGGTCTTATGACGTCACCCATCGGTAAGGGAGGAGGTCCCCTAGAAGGGTTGGGTCTCTAGTTTGGATCCAGAGGATGTAATGTCCGTCTAAGAAATTGTTCACTCGGTGGTCCCTTCGGGTTCTTATGACCGTACCCATCGGATAGGGAAGAGGTCGTCTAGAAGGGATGGGTCCTTAACTTGACCCCAGAGGACGTAATGTCCGTTTAAGAAATGGTCGACTCGATGGTCTCTTCGGGAGGAGTTGATATTTGATCCTTATTTATTTTATTACAAAGATTCTAACATAACTCCTCTTTTTTTGTATTTGAGTCATAGTAACGGTTAAGCATAAAATTTTTTTTAAAAATTCTAACAAAAATTATATCTGGTATAAATTTCAGAAATAACTTAAACAATGTTATGACGAAGACAAAACAAAACCAAATAAACTGACTCTCCGTACACTTTAGAATCGAGGGGTTGGTCCTTAGTTTGGGTATAGAGGACGTAACCTTCCGTTTCAGAATTCGTCACCTGGTGCTCCCCTCAGGGAGGTTAAGTAAAAAGAACCGATGTTTCTCTAGACACAACTCTCAAGATTTCGAGTAACAGTATTGACTAATCATTTATTGTACCTGTACCATCTTGTCCCATCCTCCGACGGAAACTCTATTAACTGTTATAGTGGTTATGCTTTGTGATACAGAGTGGGTCTCGTTCGACCATTTGCGACGATTCGACTGGTTTAGTGACATAGGTCACTATGTACGGATTCTCCCATCTTGTGTTTCCTTCGTTGACCTTAGAGACTTATGAAAGATTTATACGGACTTCGACACACGTTAATCCAATTATTCAAACACGGAATCAAAGGAGTTGAAATTTTACCTCTTTATTATCATAAATGAATCGTCACAACACTCATTTATATGTCTCTTATGAATCTTTGACGACCCGTGAATCGTATTGTATTTTACAATCGATGATCACTGACTGATCCACAAAACTTTAGTAGTCATAGACCTGTTGAAGAATTATAACACTGACTGGTCGACGAAACTTTAGTAGTTATAGACCTGATAAACGATTAGACCTAGTATTGTTTTATTACTTTAAATCATACACTCTCGGAAATTTCAATTCATCATTTTGCACCTTCTCCTTTACCATTGGGTGAGGTCATAAGAACGAACCTTTTGGGGTACCTGTCTCCTCAGAGCACCCGAAATCAGGTGTCCCGATATCTCAGTCTGTGCTGACTGGTACACGTGCGTACGTGCGCGTATGTGTATGTGTGTGTGTGTCATTTTGGTCCTCGTCGCTGAAAGTGTAGATTAAATTCACACCCGAGAGAGGTGACTACAATATAGGCGTTATTGTTCTTGTGAAGTAAAGTGTCCGTGAATTTATAATACGTACTCCTTAGTGTGTCATTTACCTTTGACTAATGTTGTATTTCGCGGTGTGTACTATGTTGGTCCCGTGTCACAAAAATAATTATAAATTTGTATACACAAAAGGTGGAAATGGACGAGATCCGATCGTCTGTTTTGGTCCCGGAATATAATACATATAGTGTATAACTATGTAATTTTATAATTTTTTGACACTGACCGATACCGGTTATGTAGTAAAAGAGTGAAGTAGTAGTAGATCATAGTGGACGTAATAATCCTACAATTACAAGAATTTTACGTTAATGAATTGTTATAATTTATATATATACCATGACCTGACACCTCCTTTCATCTATAACTCCAGTACCGACTTTAGACCAGGTTTGGATTGAGATCCCGAGAGGAACGTAACCACAAATTTAAGTCTTATCTAACTTTGAGACTTGATTACTATACAAAAGTAAAGTGTGTCGTGTACATTTTGTCGTAGTTGACCCCTCATGACTTGTGAATTATTCGAATTTAAGTCTAGTCCTAAGAGTAAAAAACGGTGGGATACTTTTGCTGTATTACAGGTCCAAGGGACGTCTTAGTTTTCATTTATTATAGAGTACATGATTATTATGTACTTTTTGAGTTTAGGTAATGATAGTTAGATGTTTTCATATCTAACATTTGTCTCACTTACTTACTTTCGAGGGTAACTGGTATCACTATCACTTCAGCGAGTCAGCACAGGTTGAGAAACGGTGGGACACCTGACATCGGGTGGTCCGAGGAGGCAGGTACCCTAAGAGGTCCGTTCTTATGACCTCACCCAACGGTAAAGGAAGAGGTCCCCTAGAAGGGCTGGGCCCCTAGCTTAGGTCCAGAGGGCGTGACGTCCGTCTGCGAAATGGGAGACTCTGTATGTGTCGACTATCTAGGTATTTCAACCTATGAGAGTGGTCATACATCCCCATTTCTTAGGTGGATGGTCACGTCCTCTACGTTCTCTGTGCCGAAACTAGCGAACCAGGCCTTCTAGGGGGTCTCCTCCTTTATCGTGGGGTGAGGTCACAAGAACAGACCCTTTAAAGTACCCGTCTCCTCGGACCTTCCAATGTCAGGTACCCCCAGAGTTTCTCAGTCTGTGCTGACTCGCGTGTATATGTGTGGTCATCCAAATTCATTCAAAAGATTTTTTTTATTTTCGACACGATAAAGTGTTTTCAGTTCCACTTTCTCTTCTTGATGGTCGAAGGTTTTGAACTCCCTGGTCGGGGTATTGGGAAGTCGTCTTTGATAGACTAACTAGAAGAATAGTCTACCCTCTCCGTGTATCATCCAGGGGTCCTTTACAGACAACTCATCGATAATCTTACCGTTTATAGACTAAGGAATATGTTAACCACCACCACCAAATCAGCTATTCAGCACAGGTTGAGAACGTTAGGGTACCTGACATCGGGTGATCCGAGGAGACAGGTAGTCTAAGAGGTCCGTTCTTATGACCTCACACAATGGTAAAGGAAGAGGTCCCCTAGAAGGGCTGGGTCCTTAGCTTGGGTCCAGAGGACGTAACGTCCGTCTAGGAAATGGTTGACTCGGTGAAGATTAGCCGGTACGTTAAGTAAAGTTTTATAGAGAGATCACCACGAATTACAGTATTTGACGAGGTAAAAGAGATATCTTACCGAAAGTTAAACTTTTGGGTTGTTCAGATTTAGATTCTAAATAGCAATGTCTACTCAAAGGGATTTGATCGTATCTTCCTTAGTCTTGGGTAATGACGACGACGACGATTCAGTGAAGTCAGCACAGGTTGAGACACGCTGGGGTATCTGCCGTCGGGTGGTCCGAGGGGGCAGGGACCCTAAGAGGTCCGTTCTTGTGACCTCACCCAACGGTAAAGGAAGAGGTTACGTACTTTCACTTTTGACTTTCACTTCAGCGAGTCAAACAGGTTGAGAATCGCTGGGGTACCTGACGTCGGGTGGTCCGAGGAGGCAGGTACCCTAAGAGGTCCGTTCTCATGACCTCACCCCACGGTAACGGAAGAGGTAATAATTTATTCGTAATTAAGTTGATAGTCTTATTGAAGTAAAGGATTTCTTTTTACTCAAACGTGGACATGTTATCTTTTTCATTTATGGTAACTTATTTATTCGTTACTCATCCCTTATGACTATAGTAAGTACTACGGGGTTCTTCTTTCTTATACCTTCCTCCCTTTCGGTCTCTTCAAGTGAAGGTGTCTTGGGGCTCATACTATAACTATGGTCAATTCGATGGTCCTCCTGATCTTTAGTGTTTTCTTAACCAATAATATTTCCTAGACATCCGGATGTCTCGGGACGTCTAGGGTGTCTTAGGTGAACTTTTCCACGGCTCATCACTCGGGCAGTGACGTGTGCGAGGTTACTGTATACCGGTTATCCAACAACCATTTATAAATTATGTCACTTTACGTTCTGAGACTACGATTGGACGATCCCAATGTTTCACCTCGGTGCGACTGTTTTGGCCCCGAACGTCCCTTGTCACCACGACACAATGTCTCGAGTATAGACGTCTGATTTTAATTTTGAGTGAGATAAGTATATTGTGTTGAGGGACGTCCTCTAGAGTGATCTAAAAGAGAAATCAATTTCGACAGAAGATACCAAGTCGTCGAAATCACACCTCCCTTTAATATAACAACCTGGAAGCGTAGACAGGATGTATGAGATGTCATTGAACTCAACGATAAACCGAAACCTTAAGAGTTAAGGGGTTAGGTTATCATCACAAATGAAAGACAGTTTCAACAGCGTGAGGGGAAAATGAGACCATTACACTCTTTCTGAGACATGGCTGACCAGGTTACACTCCGTTCTTCTGCCTGATCGTCGCATAATTGAAAAATTTAGTTCATATACTTAAAACCTCCTAATTTTGATACCGAGTTGACTACATATCAGGACTTCTTCAAAACCTCCTGTGGTATGAAGTAAAGTACCACGAAACGAAATAACACGAAGTCTCTATAATGTAAAATAAAAAAATGTTGAACTTCCAAACACCGTTGAGTTGTAACTCGTTAGATGGATACGGCAAAAAATTGTCGTGAAAGAGTGAAGTACAGAGAAACAGTATAACCATTAAAAAGGTTATAAAGTTTGGGAGGTGGCCGTTTTTCTAATACTGAGAGACTTACAAGTCTACTACCAATCTTAAAAAAATCGTTATTTCATAAAATTAATTCCATGTATGACAAGAAAATCTATATTACGATAACGTGTGAATTATCCGTTAGATGAGGTCGTAAGGACGGGTTTCTTAAGGTACCTGTCTTTTCGGACCCCCCGATGTCAGGTACCCCAGCGTTTCTTAGTCTGTACTTACTCGTGTGTGTGCCCTATTTCAAAATATAAGTGACCCTTTAATCTTTGAAGTACACTGAGTCAAATCAGTGACAAGCGAAATAACACCATCAGACCTTGGTTTGAGTGTCATAGAAGCTCCATACGGACCTTCAGTCGTTAGGTGATTAAACCTTGTAAGTAGAGACTAAGGTTGGTGGGTTGTGATGAATTTGGTTTTTGATTTCCAGTATTCCTTTTTTCGACCTCTTCCTTTCTTTGTAATTACTTATAATAATCGACAATAAAGACTGACAAAACATGATCGGAGTGTGATTTACGTTACACTTAATGAAGGAAATTAGAAGTGTTATTGACACGTCACCCGTAATAATAGATGTAAAATATCTTCTCTTTGACTCTGAGTCTTTCGTGATAGACAGGGTCACCTTTTTCGGGTTTTAATCTTGTATTCAAACAGACTACTTTAAGATACGAGAAACAGTGGTTTGATACTACTGTCTCAGAGACTTTTCAGGAGACTTTCCTTCCCAGGACACCCTACTTAGTCCACTATGTCTACACTCTTCGTCCGACTTTCATTCTGTCTCTGTCTTGATAAAATTGAGATTTTCTTTTTTTTTTTTCTAATTAGTGTTGACTTTGAAACAGAATTATAGTCCCTATATTAACCCCTCACCTCTTAACAGTACTTCGTCTTGACCGTTTCTTCCTCACTCAGAGTACTCTAATCTAGTACATGGTCACGACTAGGACACGACTCCAGTCAGGTTCTTGTTCTCAGGGTTCTGGTCTATTGTCTTCAGACAATAAATAGACCTTAGTCGTGTATGGTCCTTCGCTCCAGTTTCAAATCTTGTTCCTCACTTCCTGTTGTCGTCCCTACACGTTTCGGTTTCCCCCTCTTTACACCTCTTCAACCACGTCACCGGTGCAAGGTGATCATTACTTGAATCCAAAAACGACCTGTCCGACCAAGAGGTAAACTTTGACACGTGAAGTCAGGACGGTATGCCTTGTAGAAGGTTCTAGTGACCTCCCTCACCGGTGTAGTACACACACTAAATAGAAACCTGAGTTAGAAAGGGACAAAGGATCCATGTTATGTCGAAATTCTGTGTGCATTTACGTAAATCGACGAGCAGTTACTTCCGAAAATGAATAATAAATACAGGGAGGATCACAGTCTGGAACCGTAGACAGGACTAAAGAAACGTTCCCTTACATATGGGACAGAAAGACAGATAGAGAGAGTGTGAGTGTGTGTTTGTGTGTGTGTGTGTGTGTGTGTGTGTGTGTGTGTGTGAGTGTGGACCTGGTCGATCGGACCAGTTACGTCAACAGAAGTCTTGGTCAAACTGAATGTCAGAGTTCCAAAAGTGACCCTAGAATCGAGACTCGGTTGATCGGGCCGACGGACCTCCAGTCCACTGGTTCAGACACAACGTAATGAGTAACAGTTTTAAAGTCGGTTTACTCCTTGTATACATTTTGAATATCCGTAAGACCGTAGTGAGAATTAATCATTGGTGCTAGACTCGTAAACAATAAATTCGAGTAAATTAAGGTCGGTCTAATGTCGAACAACGTTACGGCCGACGAAAGGACGTAGTAGTACGCTCCAAGGTAATCATCCGAAACCCCTTCGTACTTTTCAGTGTAAATTAGTCAAACGTCTCGTTTGACGGGATTTGACTTTCAGTACACTCGAGGTCCCTGACGTCGAGACCGGTGTCACCTTGTCGTCCGCCGCGGGAACCCCTCCTTGGTGACCGACTCCGTGGAGCCACTGACACCGTCCGGAAAAATGAAAGGGTGGTATACAATGTATTATTTGTAGTAAATTCTTGACATGAGACACTCACACGTATGAATAGGTAGGTTCACTAGTCTCTTCTCTCTATTATAACAAAGGCTATTTTTACCGCCCCAGTCCTTTACGGTAGTAACTGGATTTGCCTCTCATCCTACGGAAGTACTTCTAATTACTTAAAAATTTTTATTTTTGTTCACAGTTTACTGTCCAAGTTTCCGAGAGTCGACCGGTACACCAACGTACAACCTCCCGAACTACATGACACCAGTTTGACAATGTCGAGAAAGATTATTTTAGGTTTTAGAAACTTACGTCTTAGACCGTCACTAACAGAGAGGTGTGTGTGCGTTCCATCAGACACGGTCCCACGTCTTTTAGTCCCCCTCGGATTCCCCAGTCCTTCCTCTTTCTACTAGGCCTTTGAGAGAGAAGAGAAGGAGTCGTCCTTTCCTCCAATAAAATCCTGGAAATGGAAAGCTCTTACTGGACCGACGTTCCAGGTACAAAACTTACTCCCTTTTTTATTTACCTCTGGACCTCTTCGTACCCTACCTCGGGTTCCCCTCCTCTCCCCAGGAGATTTACGGCAACCCTTGTCACGTCACAGCCAAGGAGAGTCGAGGATGAACCCTTCACACTCGGAACCTAAGATCAGGATTAAGACGAGGATATCTTGACCCCGGTTCACGACCCAAAATGACGCATAGTAAAAGGAATAACCAGTTTAATCTTTAAACTTACCATACCGGAAGTTCTATAAAAGGTTAGTCTTATAGGATAATAATAAAATTTACAATTTCCGACTAAAGAGTCATTAACAATTCACAAACTTTATTTCGGGACACACAAATTTGTTTACAGGAGATAAAATTTCGTCATACATTTTGGTCGGAAAAATTTTTTCCGAAGAATATTGAATTTTGAACGAAGTTACTCAGTCACACATAAACTCCCGAAGAAACACGAGTCAGGCGACTATTCTCGACAACCTCTCTACTCTCTACATGTTTCATTGAGGATAGGAGTTCCTCGTGTGTCTGGTCAAGTCTCTTGTGTGTCCATGTGCACTTCCCTACTCATTTACTCTACCACGTCCTGTCTCACCTTTTACCACTCTCCAGTCACGGCACCTACAGTCTCTTAACTCACCAGTCGTACTCGACCTTGTTAGAATCTGTCTAGAACCTCCTTCACCTTGACTGAGACCTGAAACTTTTTATAGATGTCTTCTCTCTAGTCCCTATCGGATTCACTCCTACCTCTTCGGTAAATGGTGAAGGTACGACATGCGTCCGTCCTACTCCCCGTCTTTTCATTGAATCTAACAGTATTTCGTCACCCTTTATACTCTTACGATACCTCAGTTTTGCTTACGGAATGTACGGTCGTTTTCAGAGATAGAGAGGAAGTCTATATGAGATGTATACCAACCAAAACTTGTATCGAAACTTAATCTGATAACGAAATGTTACATAACCCAATAAAATTTTAAAAATGTTCGTAAAGAGTACATAATAGGGACCCAATATTTCTCGGGGACCTCCTCCCGTACCATTGGGTGGGGTCATACGAACGGACCTCTTAGGGTACCTGTCTCCTCGGACCGTCCGGTGTCTGGTGTCGCAGTGTTTCTCAACCTGTGTTGACTTTACTCACTCGTGAGTACATGTAGTATATAATATGTAGGACTTATTTGGATAATAATTTATAGAAGTCTTATAGGGAAGTCAGATGTCGGTGGATGTAAACTTAGGGAAGGAACGGTGTACGACCCGAAGGGACTATGAGTCGACCATTTCTCACAATCTCCGAGTCAGCACGGACTGAGAAAGGTTGGGGTCCCTAACATCAGATAGTCCAAGAAGGCAGGTACCTTAAAAGGTCCGTTCTTATGACCCCAACGGTAAAGGTGTTACGTCCTCTGGGGTCAAATTAAGGACCCAGCCTTGTAGGCGACCTCTTCCCTATCCGATGGGTGAGGTCATAAGAACCTGAAGGGAACACCGAGTTGACCATTTCTTAGACGGACGTTACACTCTCTGAACCCAAACTAGGGACCCAATTTTTCTAGGGGATCTCTTCCCTTACCGATGGGTGAGGTCATAAGACCGAACCTCTTAAGGTACCTGGGATATCAGGTACCCCAGCGTTTCTCAACCTATGTTGACTCGCTGAAAGTGGACGGCATACGATAAACCCACTGGAACCCGTTCAATAAATAGGAGAGATACGAAGTTAAAAGAGTAGATATTTTAACCTTATGTTGTTTCAAAGACACTTTTAATTTACGTAATTCTGTAGTTTTCACAGATCTTGTCTTAGACCGCGGTAACTTTGTAAGTCATTTACAATCGTGAATTCATCTGAATGGTATTAAATGAATTAGTAAGAAGTTTAAGTCCTTAAATGTAACGAAAGTTAAAAGGTGGTAATTTTTTTCCGTGACGACAAGTGGAGTTTTTAGAAAAAACAATAAATCTTAATCGATAAAGAAATCTTCTTTCCAAGAGTCTTAACCTTAATGGCCTCAGTTTCCCACACTTATAAACTTCTACGAACAATATAGAACGGTTCATTGAGGGGTTGTCCGACACGTCGGAACGAACGTACTCCTTAACAGAAATGTTTCTTTTCTCTTCAACAGTTCAACTATCTGTCCTTATCACATAGTTACAACAACCAAAGTAATCGTAAGGGAACTAATGACCACTTTTACTTGTAGGAGAGTAGAAACATTTACTCACTATAAAGTGAAACCGCTTATAGACAAATACTAAAAACGAATACTTAGACAACCAGAAGCAGTGGAATTGTGACGAAAAAAAAATCACTATTATATAACAAACATAAACCTACTATAAATAATCTATGAACACGTAAGAAGGTATTGACTGGAGTGTAGTAAATTAGGTACACGAAGGAGAAGACACACCCACTTTGTTAATAGAGTATTCAGGATTCGTAGATAAAGTCTGTGAAGAATCATAGACTTAGTTATGAGACATATGTCATCCATAAGTTATTTTATTGTTTGCGATTACTTTACTGGGTTCACGACTCAGTAAAGTGTAGTAAAAAGACGAGATGAGACTAGTCATCAATAGGTTCTAAACTTTAGGTATATATAAACGGTGGGAGTCCACGTACTGGGAGTCGATATGAGTGTACGAAAAAAGAGAAAAATCACATTTGCGGTTCGGACTTGGAATAATGTTTCTTCCACTATACCTCCGAACCAGTCCCTTCTTAACACAGTCAAATTCGTCGACATTGTTTTGTGGTTTCTGACCCTCCTAAATTGGTCTTTGTATAGAGAGAGTGTCAAGACTTCCGACCCGTCAGGTTCGAGTTAGATCGTAGACTGTCTACACACCGGACCCTTCCCCCACGAAAGACCGAACAGTTCCCGACGGAAAAGTGGCATGGGAGTTTTCCGGTTCGTCGTTTGAGTAGAGAAAGAAAAGATTATTACTGTAATTAGGGTAGGACCTACGAGATGGGAGTACTGGAATGGATTTAATTAGTATAAGGTTTCCGGGGTGTAGGATTATGGTAGAGTAATCCTCAATCCCAAAGTTATATACTTGGACCCTCTTTGTGCTGGTACGCCGGCTCTCGTTTGTCAGACACGCACGCACCAGTCACAAAAGTCAAGTCAAGTCAAGTCAGCGAGTCAGCACAGGTTGAGAAACACTGGGGTACTTAGCGTCGTGCGGTCCGGAGGGACAGGTAGTGGTCGAGGGCCTCAAGTGAGTCTGAGTGAAGGTAGCTCAGGCACTACGATAGGTCGGTAGAGTAGGAGCCAGTAGGAGAAGAGGAGGACGAGGGTTAGGGAGGGTGGTAGTCCCAGAAAAGGTTACTCAGTTGAGAAACGTACTCCACCGGTTTTATGACTTCAAAGTCGAAATCGTAGTAAGGAAGGTTTCTTTAGGGTCCCGACTAGAGGAAGTCTTACCTGACCAACCTAGAGGAACGTCAGGTTCCCTGAGAGTTCTCAGAAGAGGTTGTGGTGTCAAGTTTTCGTAGTTAAGAAACCGTGAGTCGGAAGAAGTGTCAGGTTGAGAGTGTAGGTATGTACTGGTGACCCTTTTGATATCGGACCTGATCTGCCTGGAATCAGCCGTTTCATTGCAGAGACGAAAAGTTGTACGATAGATCCAACAAGGAGTGAAAAGAAGGTTCCTCATTCGCAGAAAATTAAAGTACCGACTTCACTGGTAGACGTCATTAAAACCTCGGGGTTTTTTATTTCAGACTGTGACAAAGGTGACAAAGGGGTAGATAAAGGGTACTTCACTACCCTGGTCTACGGTACTAGAATCACAAGACTTACAACTCGAAATTCGGTTGAAAAAGCGAGAGGAGAAAGTGAAAGTAGTTCTCCGAGAAATCAAGGAGAAGTGAAAGACGGTATTCCCACGACAGTAGACGTACAGACTCCAATAACTATATAGAGGGCCGTTAGAACTAAGGTCGAACATGAAGGAGGTCGGGGCGCAAAGAGTACTATATGAGACGTATCTTCAATTTATTCGTCCCACTGTTATATGTCGGAATTACATGAGGAAAAGGATAAACCTTGGTAAGACAACAAGGTACAGGTCAAGATTCACAACGAAGGACTGGACGTATATCCAAAGAGTTCTCCGTCCAGTCCACCAGACCATAAGGATAGAGAAGGTCTTAAAAGGTGTCAACTAACACTAGGTGCGTCAGTTTCCGAAACCGTATCAGTTATTTCTCAGAGAAGTCACCACCGGTTGAGAAACACTGGGATAGCTAATATCGGGTGGTCCGAGGAGACAGGTACCTTGAGAGGTCCGTTCTTATGACCTCACCCAACTGTATGTGAGGAGATCCCCTAGAAGGGTTGGGTTCCTGACTTGGGTGAAAACATAACGTCCGTCTAAGAAATGACGACTCGGTGGTCCCTTCGGGTATCGTTTGTCATAAGTGACTATTTAGGTTTGTTATATTAGTCTAGTGGACCGGGATTTCTTAGTTACAGGTATAAAGTTTTAGAATTGAGGTAATAAATTGTTCGAAAGGTCGGACTTTTGTTTTTCCTTTTATGTTCCGTGATAAAGGGGGATTATGAAAAACCCATGTTTTCAAGACTACCTATCCTTACTTTATTACTTCACGTATAAGAGGACCTGTCAGACTGCATTCGTCCTCTTCGTCTCACCGGATATAAAGTACTTCACTTTGCAACTGTTCCCGGTTTGACGTACGAGACTCGTGAGCCCAGTAAAGTAATCGTAGACAATAAAAATATGTAACCATCAATACCTACAGTTACCGTAAAATTATAGGGTCTTACCAGTATCGTGGTTGTGTGAGTGAGGGTGATTATAAAGTACCGAGTACCTAATAAAGGTTTAGTTCTCCGACCGACTACTATACAGAATTGTGAAAGGTATTGTCTCGATCCTCCTTCTTTTTTTTCATAGGAGAGAGGACCCATGTGTTATATGAGAGGATGAATCAAATACTATTGGTCGTAATAAAAAAGTAAATAAAAATACTCTAAATATCCCTTATAAAGGATGTCTCTTAAGACGAGTCTTAACTTTGATGAATCCACCAAACGAACGTACGATAATTAAAAATGAATGAGATAAAATTTCATAAAATCTGGGTTCCCTAATGACACCGTATAGAAGGATTTCTGGGACTGGTTTATGGTTTGAGGAGACATTCCGGAAATAAATACCGGCTGTAGAGGTGTAGTACGTGGAGTTTCGTTTTCACTATTTTTAATTCGATAGCAAGGGTGAATTTGATACAACGACAAACCAACGATTCAGTACAGGTTGAGAAACGCTGGCGTATCTGACATCGGACGATCCGAGGAGACAGGTACCCTAAAGGGTCCGTTTTCTGGACCTTACCCAACGGTAAAGGAGGAGGTCCCCTAGAAAGGTTGGGTCCCCACCTTGGGTACAGAGGACGTAACCGTCCGTCTGACAAATGGTACATTAATGGACTCTTCAGGGTGAATGTGATATAATGGTGTGATATGTAACATGGAATAACACAACTTTCGTAGATAAAGTAGTCCAACCCAAGGATTAAGAAATGGTACACTGTTTGTTGTAGTGTCTCTCATTACCCAGCGTCTCACTCTAAGGGTTTAGATAGAAAGTGTTACCTTGGGTGGGAGAGACATTGACTACACCGAGTTTCTTTCGGTGGACTACTCGGTCCGGTTCTTCTCGGAAAGAATTCTTAAATTTTAATCCTCCCGTTCACGACACAAAATAAGGAGAACTTTGACCTCCATGTGTCATTCTCTCATTATCTTCAAAACTACTTAGTTAACTGATTGTTTAATAGGTCAGAGATCACTCATCATCTGTTTGTTACCGTTCACTACATTGAATGTCGGTCTTTTAAGAGTGCAGATTGAACTCCGGAAGAGAACAAAGAAGACATGAGTGGGGTTGGGGAAGGATTTCTATGACGGTCGTATTACTACTGTTAAGACACATCTTCTTCCCCGACGTTGTCCTGGTCCGGTCCCGTGGTTCAGAGACCAGAGTATAACGATAAATATCCCGTATGTATGGAACCCGTATAATAATTGGAGAGAACTGCAAAGGGATACCGAGTATCCTAAGATGAAGGGTCCCATCACCCTTATAAATTATCAAATATTACATTCACCCCGAAGAGACTACCGAGTCGTCCATTTCTTAGACGGACGTTACGGTCTCTGGGTCCAAGTTAGGGACACAACCCTTCTAAGGGACTTCTTCTTTACCGTTGGGTAGGGTCACAAGAACGGACCCTCTAAGGTACCTGTCTCCTTAGACCGTCCGGTGTCAATATCCTAACGTTTCTCGACGTGTGCTGAATCGTTCATTTGTGTGTGTGTGTGTGTGTGATACTTACTTGATAATTCTTGACTTACTTATTTTTCTTGACACACTTTACTGTTTCTTAGTCAATTTTATCTGTTTCGGTAATAAGTGTGTCGTAAAAGTTACTACACCTGTATCTTCCTCCTCTACTCGTGTTAGTCCTCCTTTGTTAATAAAAGTCCGTAAAAGATTTCGAAGATGCTGGACACAGAAAATTAAGGAGTTGTTTGTCCGAAATTGTTGGAGTCCGATGTAAAGGTCCCTACTCCAAATTGATTGTGTTTAAAAAGATGTATTACACATCCCAACGTAGAAACCCCCATTTTCAGTTCTACTTTTATCGTATCGATTGGGTAGAGAAGTTGAGTTGGTAGAAGATAGTTATCGATGTGGAACCCCGAAACCCCGTTGGGTCCCGACACCCGACCTTCACAGAAGAGGGGTATTCCTAACCGTATAACTCGGTCCACGGGGTCGCCTCCTCTCTCAAGTAGAAGAAATCTTTACAGATTTTATCTGTGAACGGTTTCCGTCCTGTAATCCGACGTTCCGGACGACCGGACACTTAACAAAACTCTTGTCTACCTTTGACACAGAGGTTTCCAGTGCAATCGTCTCTTTCTCCACAACGAATAAGGATAACCGGATTCAAGGTTTTCTTAGATCTTTCAGTGTCGTTCCAATTTGTCTTTTGACTCCTTGGATCAGTGTCCCGAAGGATTCACCGAGATCGCCACTTCTTGACCGGGTGGTTACGTCTTGTGCATTCTCTACACCCAAGCTAGGGACCCAGTCCTTCTATGGGACCTCTTCCCTTACCGTTGGGTGAGGTCATAAGAAAGGACCTCTTAGGGTACCTGTCTTCTCGGACCACCCGAAGTCAGGTATGCCAGCGTTTTAGACTGTGCTGACTTCACTGAATCGTGTGTACACTATTTCCGTTTGATTGTGAGTGTAGGGTGGGGACTTTGACTCTCTAAATCTAGGGTCCGATCGGGTGGTGATAATTGGACCCCAGGAATCCGTTCATTAAATCCCAGACACCTGGAGACAATAAAGAATGTATTTTATATCCAACGTCCCTATAACCTACATCCCTATTCGTCTTCTTCATCTGACACCGATTGAATTCATATTTTCTTTAAGTGACCTTTCTGAGTCCACCGAGTCTCTTAACTCTCTCCAAGAACCCTTAGTCCGGTCCTTTCTTATCCGTGGTCTCTCCGGGAACCCTGGAGCCCCCATCCTTGAGGGTGTGTCGGATTGGTCCTGTGAGTACGGTCTCGTGTACTCGTGGGTTGGAAGAAAAAGGAAGGAGAAGGAGAAGAAGAAGGAAAGGGAGGAGGAAAAAACTTCAGAAGGATACATTTAGTGAAGTATGTAAAAATTCTCTATCTTGTGTGATTGGATTAAATAGTAAGACGAAGGGTGACGATCCACTTTCATTCTCATTCAGGTTAATTTAGACGTGTACTGTCTCCTTTCTAGTTAAGGATTTTCCTTTGTCCCGACAACGCTAGTTATTCCATCTGAATCCCATTGAGGTTTAGGTATTCTCAGATGAAGTTGTTCACAATTCAGAAATATCGTCATTATAGTACCTCCAGGTAAATCGGAAGGAATGTGACATTTTCTTAAGACTACCTCCTTTGACTGTTGTGTTACCCCTATATATGAATATATATTCATATATCCCTATATATTCATACATCCGTTTCCCGTCGAGGGTGTTCCCAGACTAAATCACGTAGAACCCACCCGGACCCTTACACATAAACCCTTTTAAGACCAAGGAGTTCTCTAAAACTACGGTCTAGTCCATACCCTTGGTGATGACAGGACAAATAAATAATCCTCTTCTATCTCTGTCTCTATTCGATCTCTACCGATAGTAATACAGTACTCTATTATACTTTTAAGGGTCCACTTCTATATATCCAGCTAACGAGCTCGGTAGATAGATAGACAGATATGGTTTGTGGACTGTGGTATCAAGCGTCTATAGTGTCAAGGGATGGGTGGAAGAGATGGACGGTGTGATCCGAACCCCTGTTCTCTCTCCTCATAATGTGTCATGGTGTCATGTCAACTCGGGGTCGTTTTTTTTCGTTTATGAGAGGGTGAGAGGAAATAATCTTTGTGACCTAAATCGTGCGGAGGAGGGAGGACGACGCGAGTGACGAGGGGGAGGGGTGGAGTATACGGTATACAAAAATTAGTACGGGGGTGCCAAAAAGAAGGACGTTACAGGGCCCGTTTAATTTGAACTTTTTGTCTTTAGACTCTTGAACCTCGTTTGTACCTTTGAGCACTGTTACCACCGTTAGTCGTCGTTGGTCCGACTTAAGAGGTCGGATGCCCGTCCGTTCCTCCACCACACCCCGGCGTCATATTGATTCAGATATCCTGTGTCTGAATTACCACTTTTCCCAGTTAACATTAGGAACACTGAAAAGAATTTTTATCAAAGGAGTGTCCGAACATTTTCGGGTAAGACCTTATTTGAGAATCTCTTTTAGATCGAATCTAAACCCCTAATAGAAAGAAAGTTACAGAAAAAAAAAAAAAAAGGATAGGACTTTAAGGTTAATGATGTAAAATCTTTCGAATAATTTAGAAGTGTGACGGAGGTTTTATAACTCACTAGTATTAGTATAAATAAAAAACTACCTTCCATGTAGTATTGAAAGTAGTCTAAAAATGTTTCTAAAGTTTTCGTGTTTTAAGTCAGGTTGAGTGAGTGGGCTTTCTGATATTTACAGTACCGATTTCAGAAATTTAGAAATCCAGTCTCTCTAGACGAGGTTAAGGAAAGGGGTGGTGCAGGTTCTGTACTCTGGGCTCCGTCTAATGAAGATTTGGACACAGGTATCGGTGAACACCTTTATTATTATGGATCAAGTATTGTGACAGAATGTTTAATCTACTTAATCTTTATATTTCACTAACCCTTGAAGGAACCGTCAGGTCACTAAGTCTCAGACGAGACACAAAGGTAAAGTCCCTCGTACCCAAGTTAGAGATCAGTCCCTTGTTTCTAGGGAGTACGGTACATCGTGTCAGTTTATAATTATACGCACACATACACACACACACACACACACACACACACACACACATATTTCACTAACGTGTCATGGACCGATTGAATCAGGTAAGTCCGATGATATTGTGTCATGGTATCTACTCCACCGAATATTTGTTGTCTTTGAATGAAGAGTGTCAAGATCTCCAACCCGTCAGGTCCTAATACTGTGTTTACCTAAGTCACGGAGCACTCTTGGATAAAGGACTAAGTATCTACCGACAGAAAAATGATTGAGGAGTGCACCATCTTCCCTGTTATATTAAGGGTCCCACAGAGGAAGTATTCCCGTGATTAGGGTATGTGTTCCCGAGACGGTAATTCTGGAGAGTTTCCGAAATGGAGTTTTATAGTGGTGTATCCTGTAATCTAAAGTTGTTTAATTAAACTCCCTCGGTGTTTGTAAGTCAATATCGTTGTCGTACGGTACTTATAATCTAAAATAAAAATAAGAATGATAATACATATTATGATTATTATTGTAATAATAATTACTATCTACCTCTCGAACTTTCGGTTTCCGCGAGTCATAGTAGTTCACTAGTATCTCAGTCTTGTACTTCCGTCCAGAAGAATAACGGTCATTTTACCCTTGTCTACGGATTAAAATGAGTCGACTAACTCTAGGGGGCCCATTCTTCCCTTTCTTTAACATTATAGTCTTCTTTGTATAAACACCGTACCGGGTATAGAGTACATTGTCTAAAACGTAGAGAATGTCCACTTAAACTGATTTCGTGCTTGATTACTATAAGTGTCTGGGTACCGAAGTGTTTCTAAGTACCCTGAAATCTTTAACAATTAGGAGGTGTGAAGTAAAGTGTCTACCTTTTGACACCAAATCTGTCCAGTCCGTTCATTCTGTTCTTCCAGTGACCCCTTATTCGATTCCCTGGTCAAATATCGTTGGTTTTACTAGTTGGACTCAGGGACAACGTAACGGATGTTGAGACGGATTCAAAGTCTTCTTGACTCGAACTCGACTCTCGACGTTATATATGATTTACAAGGAAGAGTCTTATAATAGTGCATATTCGGTACACTCGTGTCCTTGACACGTCAATCTGTCTAGTCCAGACACAGGAATCTCTTGAATGTAAGGTCTTTTCTTCTGTGTGTGATTTGTTGTTTAGTGTTTTACCATGAAATCATTCACGACTTTGTCGACCCAACCAGAGTTGTGTGCACGGAGTGTGTGTCCCAATCACACTCGTAAGGTACGGGACTATGTACCACCCATGTGTTGCCTCAGTCCCGAAGTGTGAGTAGTCGATAATATACTCGTGTCGTCGAAGGTAAAGGATGTAACAAACGGTCAATGATAAAATACACAGTTTACGGAGTTCAGTTCTTTAAAATAGAGTGTTTTCACTCAACCAAAACGGAGGTCAAACCGTCTCCAGTGGTCCTGAAAGTAAAAAAAAAAAAAAAGGTGTCTATAGCGACTTTGCGAAAGTACGAAATCTCAAGAAATCACTAGAAGAGATCTAAAATAAGTAAAGGGAGGATCAAGACTCTTTCGTACAGGAAACTGTCCCCTTTAGTACTCACTGAATTTTACTTTACCGAATTTTTTTTAAATTTGTCTCTTCCTACAAAGAAAAGGAAGTGATAAATTTCTCGACCCCGTCTCCCGTTACCAGGTCCTCCAAGGAAAAAAAAAAAAAAAAAAATAAAGTTACAACCGGATTTTCCGGTCCTGAGACACTTCAATTTAAAATAGGTGTGACATAGAGATCGTCGGACCGATTTCACGTCGGTACCGAGATAAGTTGAAAGTTGGTAGAGGGTCGTACAGGTAAGGTGAGTCGAGGTGTGACTATGACTTAGAAGGAGGATACGGAGAGAACACTTTATAGGGACGGGACAAGTTTGGGGGTGTGGGTGGGGGATGGATAGAGGGATAATGACTTCCTAGTTCAACTTGAACACGTGAAAGATTAGGGTCGAGACGGAACGTGAGAACACACCGGAGCCCGACCGAGGATTAGCAATATTCGGATAAGACACACGTATATGTTCTCTGTTTATGGATGGGGTCTCCCACTGACGTCTTAATTTATTTTACGGTTCTTTACCAACCGTCCGACGTAAGTCTTCCACAATTCTACATTAATGGACTCGAGACCGGTCACTACCCCCAAAAGGCTTTCATACCCGTATCAGCCTCTGGAGTCCTGAGGGGTTCCGTTCACTCTCTTTCCTGTCCTCGTCCTACACCTCAGGTACCGGACGACGTCGTTGTCGTTGAGAAAGACGTAGTCAAGATCCATTACCCCAAGGTACCTGGGAAAACGAATTTTTTTTATTAAAATCTAAATGTGACTCAACCTTTTACTCTTTCAAGCGGTTGACACTTCCATCTCCTCTCTCACACGGGTGCTGAAAGGAGTGAAGACTGTGGGGGATGTTTAAATCTCCCAAGAGTTTTGGTCGGAGTCCATAGCTATGTTAAGTGAACTTCCTGAGTATCCTGTGAGCCTTTCATCACTGTATCAAACAAGTGTCAATATCAAACGACGTCGATGACCTATATCTAATTTTTAGTCGGTTCAATTATCCACGTGTCCCGACTCAGGTCCCCCTAAAGTTTGTGTGTCGAACTTTAGTAGGGGAGGCCACCTTAGTCCTGTCACAATGAAGGGACCGTGGCTATGCACTGTTATAAGTGTCTTGCCACAGTTGGACCTCCGAGATAGACGTGGAACCATCGGTCAAAAATGACATCCCCCCGAAGGGGACACTGAGTCTCCATTTCTTAGACGGACGGTTACGTCCTCTGTACCCAAGCTAGGGACCCAGCCCTTCTAGGGGACCTCCTCCTTTACTATTGGGTAAGTGTGTAAGAACATGACCTATTAGAGTTTTTGTCTCCTCGGACCGTCCGATTTCAGATACCCCAACGTCTCAGTCTGTACTGACTCGTTCGTGTGTAGTGTACGTCTGTACTAAAAAATTAAATTTTAAACATAAATAAATAAAGACCGACACGACCGAGAAGTAACGACGTGTGTCCGAGAGAAATCAACGTCGTTCACCCCCGATGAGACGTCAACACCACGTACTCGAAGAGTAATACCACGGAAGAGAACAATACCGAACACTCGAGATCTCGTACACCCGAATCATCAACGTAACGTACCCGAATCAACGAGATGTCATACACCTAAGAAGGACCTGGTCCCTAGTTTGGACACAGGGAACGTAACCGTCCACCTAAGAATTGGTGGTTTGGTGGTTCCTTCACGTGCAAATCCGTACCAATTGAGGAACATATCACCTAGAGTCAGAGGTCAGGAAGACCTCCATCTGACATGGTAAACCGAGTTTCGGACATGGGACTTAGAGAAACAATCTGATAGGTCACACTGGGTTCCAGGGGTCCTTTTGTTTCTGTAAGGATAGTACGTACTGTAAGGTTCCGATGAAGAGTCTTCGACTCCTATTCCGATCTGAAGAGAAACTCGTTCAAATTTACGAAACGATGTGTCTTTGGAGGAGAGTTTACGTGTCAGATCGATTCAGTGAGTACTAGACGAGGTGGACCCAGAAAATAAGTAAGGGGGTGTACCTTAAGAGTTAGAGGAAGAGAGAGAAATGAGAATCAAATTCTGGATAGAGTTTATTGTGTTGAGGGTGATGTCGATGACCAGGTATAACAAGAAAATGAAAAACATGACGTCACTATATAATATAGATATAGGAAAGACGGTGTACTAGAGTTGTAAATAATATATGTGTCACAAGTTCCTCTTTTTCTTCTCTCGTTCACTCTCTCTCCCTCACTACTGACTGTATAACTAGAGTTTAAATTCCCTCAAATTGTAGGTCATCCCGTTCGTTCAAGAGAAGTAGGTGAATTAGTTGCTTATAAATAACTCATAGATGAGACATGGTCCTAGGTTTGATCAACAGTCTTATGTATTAATTGATCTTGATATCTTGTTCTGCCTCTTCCGTTACCGTGGGGTGAGGTCATGAGAACGGACCTTTTAGTGTACCTGCCTCCTCGGACCATCCGACGTCAGGTACCCCAGCGATTCTCAGCCTGTACCGACTCGTTGAAGTGAAAGTGAAAAGTGAACGTACGTAACCTCTTCCTTTACCGTTGGGTGAGGTCACAAGAACGGACCTCTTAGGATCCCTGCCCCCTCGGACCATTCGACAGCAGATACCCCAACGTGTCTCAGCCTGTGCTGACTTCCCTGAATCGTCGTATCTTGTTCTTTTCATTCTGGGTCACTCTCTCTTACACTTACTATACCAGTCTGAGATCGCCTAGAACCACAGTGTAATTCCTCAATTTGAAATAAGATCTCAGGATACAAAAGACGTACGACTTTGTAAATGGGATTCTACTAAAATCTACAATATAATTATCGAGAAAATTTGTCAATCATGAATTACATGAATCAAATTACTAAGAGGATATTTTTACAATACACTGGTCGTATAAGGTTGGACGCCAAAATCAATAATAACGAATCTTGTTCCTTTTAATTTTTCTCAGTAAAATGTAAGAAATTGTTGGCGACACCGGCATAAACGAAGTGGAGTCGACTTAGTCTGGACTCACATCTATTAGACGTGGATACTGATTTTAGTCCCTCAGTTCTGATCTTATCGACCTTAAACCCCTAATGACGATATCATTAACTTTACCATACGAGTCTATACCGAAATTTCTTTCAGAGGTTCTCTGGTGGTACCTTTTGTCTAGTCGGACCCCAACTCGATCTCTGGTCACTTCCACGAAAACCTTGTCAAGACCACTCTATGTTCTTTATACGCTTAATCTGTCTCCTTACCCCAACTTCTCCTCCCCTGTCCAGAAATCATTGAAATCCTAAACCTCCTACTTGTCTTCTCAACTCTTACTCTCCTTTCGAATCCTACTGAAAGTCCAAAGATCGAACACACTAAGTATGCTATTACCACTAGTGGTTCTATCTTTCCTAACTCTCTGTTTGTCCAGACCTCCGTCTCTTTTACTTAAACGACTCTTCCATGATACTCAGGAGTCGTATAAATTTAAATACCTTATGGTAGAGTAACAAAGTACACGTATATAAAAGACAGGTTACTTTTAAATTAGTTGTGTTCTTTATTCACTATAAGGAAAAAATATATACGGTCTCTTTACAAATCATCTTCTCATGGTCGAAAAATAACCTTCCGAGACTCGTAGGGTCATGGTCAATTCGTACACTAGGTCTGAGTCAACAAATTAGACTCAGACAAAAGTGTAGAGGTGTTACTCTATTATTATTCCTGTGGACGTGTTCGTTTCATTTCTCGATGTGTTAAAGATTAATCCACCTCTGACCCTCCACCAGAATACGACTCATTCTTAAAGAAGAACTTAACAGAACTTAGTGAGTTTTATGGTCATCACTCTTAGACAGACACTACCCTGGTTCAAGGTATTGGTTTACATATTATAAAAAGAGGGTTAGATTGAAAGTTTTTCATTTCGACGGACCTCTGATATAGGTCTATAGTTTTTCCTTTGTCTACAAAGAGATGAATTAAGGTGTAAGAAGTAGGAACTCTTTTTGTTCCGAGGTATGGAGTTCAAACGAACGTATCAGTTCTCCTGAAAGAGAGGAAGGGGAGGGGGTCAGTGGATTTCGATACGGGTTCAGACCAAGACTAAAAATAATATATAAAATTACGGATTGACGACCCATTAAGTGATTATGTTTTTTCAGTCCGAGAGGTTCATATTTTATTTTAGGAGGGTTCGTGTTGAATTTGTCACACAAAGGTTGCACCCCTTTTACAGTTATTTTCCGAAGGACCACGGAGAAACACCCTTCTGTCTTCCTTTTCAAGTCTGATGGGTCTCTCTTCTCGTTCCTAAGTGATACGTACGAAGCGAATCAGCCAGTTTCTGGACTCCCAATCTCTTCGGTTCAGTAAAGATCAACGGTCCATTGGGACGTCTAGGCACCAGGTAGGAAGATGTGGACTGGAATCACCTAATGTAATTGTCCAAGAGAGTGGAAGACCGAAAGCAAACCCAGGTCGGTTACCCTTAGATAATAATTTGAGACGAGTTTAACAGGTTAGAGACACGTCACAGACAAAGGACGACTCTGGTCTGACTATGTGACTTGAGTCCTTAATTTATTCCGAGTCCTACACGGTATGTGAGTTATGTCAAAGGAAAACGGTCTGATAGACTTTAGGGGTGTGACGATTTAGGAAGGCTAGTATCTTTCGTCGTGACAGGTTTTCTTGAGAGACTTTACTACCTTTACAAAGTAAGCCACGACATGTTTATACATCGGTGATCGGTATACATCGATACCTTTAAAACTTTATACCGGTCACGTCGGTTCCTTGACTTAAATTTAAAAATAAATTAAAATTAGTTCATTTTAAATTTATCGGTGTATACTGATCACCGATAATACAACCTGTCACTTCGAGATCTCTTTTACGTTGATAATAAAACTTTCTTGGGATGGAATTGAAGAACGACGAAAATTTTACAAATAACGATCATATAGTCCAGTGGACATTATTATTTCAGTTCCCGTCCCCGTTTCCCTAGTTAGGAATAAGGAAGAGTATAGATAAAAGAAGTAGAAAGAGTGAGTCAGTACAGGCTGTGAAACGTTGGAGTACCTGACGTCAGGCGGTCCGAGAAGGCAGGTACCCTAAAGGGTCCGTTCTCATGACTTCACCCAACGGTAGAGGAGGAGTCCCGTAGAAGGACTGGGGTCCCAGACGTAACCGTCTACCTAAGAAATGGTGACTTGGTGGACCCTTCGGGAGAAGTAGAAATAGAAGGTCCTAATTTTGGGGTTTGACGAGTTTTGGGTTTGACGAGTTTGGTCTTACCCGACGAGACAAACGACACGACCAAATGGTTTATGAAGTAGTGGTTATAGTCGAGGTCGAAAATGTTTGAATGAAAGAAGAAAGACTGACATCTGTATTCCAGAAGTATCTGAGCTCTGGACTTAGTTTCAGAAGTAACAAGTCGAAAGAAACGACCTGGTGCAAAGTCAGCAAATGGAGGAAGTGGATGTCAACGAGGCATTCTCCGAGGGTCTAAACGCAGAGATCGGTTCTTGAGAGATCTACGTAAGTGATCAGGAAACCATAAGAAAGTTGTTTGTGACAATTCATATACTATATATAAACCGAAAATTATTATTAAACATGTCGAATTATTGTTATTGTAGTTGTTGTTATTACCGATTGTAAATGAATCATAAAAGTACACAGTCCGTAGTAAGTTATCGAAATGGACATATTGAGTAAATTAAAAGTATGTTATGACGATTGATTCCTGATAATGGAAGGGGTAAATTTCCATTTATTTGTCCATCAACGGACTTCGGTGTATCGATCACCTATTATCTCAGTTGAAAATCATGTCTATCAATCCGAGATCTTAACTGGGAGAAAAGAAACGAGCTAACGGTTACTGGTACCGGGACCTTATCGTTCAGTGTTCTCAGAGGGTAGATAAAGAGGAATCTTTGATACCTGATCATAGGGAAAATGATCCGTATCAGTCACAAAGGTTTAGGTCTCCGATCTTGGCAAAAATATTAAAAGATCTTCAGTATTATGGACTTAGTTCGAATGTACCTTCTCAAAAAGAAAAAGGATTTTAGTAACCACTATTTATAATGATTACACCGAGTCTCAGTAAGGGAATTCGAGTCTTTTATCATAAACACAATCCCCTTCGTGTGACTAACTTTGACGGGTGGGATCGGTCCGTGGTATCATTGGTAAACGTGCTCAACAAAATACTGTCCTCTAGGACTATTCCTTATGCCTTAATTATTCGGTGGTGGTTGGCCTTCGCAAGTCCTTTCCAGTTTTCCTCTGTGGTGCACAGACAGGTGAAGGGTCTTAGGGAGAGCGATCGTAGGTAGAACCGACTCACTACGTACGCGGTGGTCCTTTCTGACTTAATCTTACTAACCGGTTTCTGGTGGGCCTTTGATTAGGGTAGTGGTATTCTGGGTTCTGACGCTCGGCGCGTCGTTTCGTCAAGAGGACCCAAGGGAATGGGATGACGAGAGGTGGGTCCGTGGGAAAGGGTTATTTTAGAGAACGAAACAGTCGTGTACACAGAGGAGCCTGTTAAGTAAAAGCTCACAATCTGTTCTCGGGTCAAAGCCCGGGACCTTCCCCAGGGGGAAGGACGTTGTAAGCCTACCCCCGTTAGTCTGTAATAATTCTGTCTCATAACACTATTATTATGGTAGGAGGGGTGGGACCTTCCGTCAAACGGTACTACATATTTCTCAACATTTTTATAAGTATGAGACACTGAACCGTTAAGTTAAGATCTTTATATAAGACCCCTTTATTAGTCTCTTTACACGTTTATAGACATTTGTTCCTACAAGTAGATGTCGTACTAAATATTATTACAGTTTGAACTTTGTTTACACATCGTTTTCCTTTAATTTATTAAAACATAGGTGTTTAACACATAATCCGTCACTAATTTTTACTTAGATACATATGTGAGAATTTCTTTTATTAGTATTAAATAAAATTTTTATCAAATTTCTCAGATATATCATATTAGTGTATAAAAACAAATTTCTAAATATGTATATGTATTCTCTTAAAATTTTTAGTCTTTCGTACATATAGTTTACAATAAAGGTCTGACATCACAACATCTACCCACTAAAAATATGAGAAGGGAAAAGAATAGTCTTAAAGATTACAATGAAGTTAATTATTAAGTCAAGTCAAGTCAGCGAGTCAGTACAGGCTGAGAAACGCTGGGGTACTTAGTGTTGGTCCGGAAGGACAGGTAGTGGTTGAGGACCTCAAGCGAGTTTGAGTATAGGTAGTTCAACCACTACGGTAGGTCGGAAGAGTAGGAGACAGCAGGGGAAGAGGAGGACGGGAGTTAGGGAGGGTCGTGGTCCCAGAAAAGGTCACTCAGTTGAGAAACGTACTCCACCGGTTTAATTATATGGAGTTAATTATTAATAATAAAAAGACTTATTTTTCAGTGATTAAAGGAGTTATTTTATGAATATTTTAAAAGATGACTTCAGTTCCGTCTTCATACACTCCTGTAAGAATAAAGATTTCCAGTATCAAGGTATCTTTAGTTTTTGTTCAGACAGGTAACATCTAAATTTCGGCAGTTAAGGTATTATCTAAAGATAAATTTAGTAGTCCCAGATTAAATACCTTTAGAAAGTGACTAAAAAGGGAATTAATTTTAAACTATTTCCTTCCGGTCGGTCGACAAGGGATTAACCTACGTACTATTCCCTTTGTTTGTGTATATTTATTTATTTTTATTGACCTTACGTCCATAGACAAGACCATAAAGGACCTCTATTCTAGAGTCTTTCCCAATAAATTAGAAACGATTGGAGTTTAGAAAAGGGACATACACCTCTACTTTTATTATTTATTAAATTTATTTAAATTATCACTCTATTCTGTACATAACTTCTCCGTAAGACATTTAAATTTCACAATGTATTTGTTATAGGTCGTTACCGATTACTATTATAAACAAACAAAAAGAGACGGTGATTAAATAAGACTCTGGAACTCATTCAGTGAATTGGAATTCCTGGTAGTCCAAGAAGTAGGAATTTTGTTCCCAAATTTACCCTCACTGAAGAACCCAACAAAAGTTGAGACATTAAGACACTAAGATGACCGGACAAACCCCAGTACTGTCAAAGAAGGTCTCCGGACCTTTTAATATGCCTTTAACTTGAATATCTCAAACCGTCCTTTGTACTTCGACTGAAGTCACGACTACACTGTCACCCATCCTACGGAAGTCTTCCGTGAGAGACAGGGTCACAGGAGACTTAGTAAAGGAGAGGTTCACTCCCGTTTCTACTTCTCATTTCTTTAAGACGTCACTGACATGTGCACCTCTGGTTGAGTGACAAGTAGGGGTTCCTTGAAGTACCTCTTTCGGCACGGGTGTCCCACTCGAGACTGGGGAGTTTTTTCCGACCGACACGGAAAGGGTTTCCGAGACCGACTGAGGAGACGAGACGAATTGAACGTTTCGGAACACCACNGAGACAGGGTCACAGGAGACTTAGTAAAGGAGAGGTTCACTCCCGTTTCTACTTCTCATTTCTTTAAGACGTCACTGACATGTGCACCTCTGGTTGAGTGACAAGTAGGGGTTCCTTGAAGTACCTCTTTCGACACGGGTGTCCCACTCGAGACTGGGGAGTTTTTTCCGACCGACACGGAAAGGGTTTCCGAGACCGACTGAGAGGACGAGACGAATTGAACGTTTCGGAACACCACTTTGACTCATCATTACTGAGAAATTTACATAAATACCCTCGTTTTTTTTTTTTTTTTTTTTTCACGTTCTCTTGTGACTTCTCTTCTCAAGAAGACTGGTCTCCTATACAATGAATGTGTTTTATTGAAGACCTTTCATTACGGTAAAAGAAGGGAACACTTTCCATATTTTTACAGGTTTTCTTACCTTAAGTTTCTTCCTTTCCATAAAATCACTAGTCAACTGAGTCGAGTCGGACGATATTTCCATCTTTGGTTCTGATTCACCCTCCTTCCCCCTCGTTATTCCTTTTACCAAAAGAGTTATGGATACCATAAGACAACACTTGTTCTGGAATCAGTTTAAAACAGTACACACACTTATATATATATATGTGTGTGTATGTATACATATATGTATAAAGTATATATATATGTATATATTTATAAAGTCACCCATACTATACCTCTATACATCTATCTAAAACACTATGGCTTGGTATTTTATCTATATTAATTGGTAGACAAATAAGTTGTTTCTTCGTCTCCAATTCGACCTAACTCACTGAAGAGAGTTCCAGTGTTTAAATTAATCACCATCTTGAACCCGGAAAACAGGAACTACTAGTTTTAGTCTCCTTTCGTTTTTTTTTTTTTTTTTAAAAAAAAAAAAAAAAAGGTCGAATCTTGTAGGCCGGGTCCCTACTCATTCGTCTCCGATCCATGAAAAAATTGAAGGATTTCTATATTGTTGAACCTACGGAGATTCATAGTCGGTCAATAAGGAAATATCAGAACGAAAGATAGGACCGGTGACCGTTTCACCGTAATAATAGGACACTCAGTAGTACGATTATTTATTTAGATTAAACTTCTATGGGGCACAAGTGAAAGACCGTGCTAGATTGAGAGGAGCGAAGAAGGGTAGGGAAAGGAGAGGGTCGTTGTCAGGGACCACAGATTCTTGTTTTACAGTGACTTCCTCAACGTTCTTTATTTCTCTCCTGTCATTCTAGGATTTTATAACGTTTTGGTACTGAAACTTTTCCGTCTAAATCTCGACAAACTCTGTTAAATCCCTTCCTCACGGAAACTACTGTCTTGTTTATGTCTTACTTACACCGGTTCCTATATGATCTGAAACGTTTCTCCGACAGTAGACTTTTAATGACCCTTACCAGTTCTTCCTTACATCTCCCTCCACCAGTCCTATGATCAGGTATAAAAAAAGTCGTGAAGTAGATTCGAGGGTTTCATTAAAGATGGAACCGAACACTAAAATAAATAGAAAGAGGTAAAACCGGTAAAAAAGAAGTATAGACATAGAAGTTCCAGTTCCTAATAACTAATTTTTCTATTATGAGTCCAGGATAAGGTCTCGATCCGTAGACTTTGGGAGAATATTATAAACGAACGACGTTTTTATTCCAAATATTCTCATCCCCCTCATTTCACTCCACTAACTTATCAAAGACAGGAACATCGTAAGGAAGGAAGTCCTTTCACTTCTCTCTGGAGGTTCCGATGTTATTAAGAGTGAAGTGTTCTAAGTCCGGGTATGACCGGGGTCCCTACACTTGAGAGGTTCCCGAGTGAGCGGGAGGTCCGGAGGACCGAGTCCATTTGTACACACATTGGATTCGGTCTGGTTAGTCCCAACAGGACCGTGTAAAGTGTTAATGGTAGTCCTGTCAACAAGAAAGAAAAGGACTGAAGTACGTGACGTTTCTAGTCCACTGAACTTTGATAATACTCCGATTATCATCTCTCCCTCTTTAATCGTTTTACAGAAGACGATTCTCTCCCTCTTGTACTCTCTCCCAGAACGACGTTAGGATGTTTATGAAGTTACGTTGAGATGTACTTATAGGTAGGTACAAAACAAAAAGGTTAATATATTCGGTTATTTAAGAGAATTCGTAAACGCGACTCAAAGAGAGTGACCGTTGGTCTTCTCTTGACCGGTTCCGTTATTAAGTGTGTCGAAGTATGTCAGGGAAAAGTGTAAAATCTAAACAGTAGGGTAAGTCTCTATTTACCTTTCCTACCCAATAATAAAGTATTTTTGAGATGGATTTCCTTGGTCGATTTCCAGAGTACCTACTAGATACAATTTCTTGTTAGTATTTACACAACTATTATCAAAAGATCCCGGGACTCTTCTCAGAGTCGTTTTCGTTATTGTCCTATAAAAGATAGGTTCAAAGTTCACTACAGTAAATGTATAAATTGGAGATTAGACAAGAGGATCGATGACCCTTCAAGTACGTATCACCTTTCTAATGGTCTTTACCTGAGTCTTCTGGACCCTAGATAGTAGATGACGTGACATGGAGTGATACGGAGGTCTATTTCTGTGTAATTAGGAAAGTACTGAGGGTGACTTACAACGATTGTTTCCCCATCGATAAAGTACCAAATATCCTTAATTAATTTTAATATTTATTTATACTTTCATATCAGATCACATTCTTTTGTAAAACACACGTGTGTGGATAATATCGATAACTTAATACTTTTATAAATGACTTACGGATGATACTTGGTCCCATATAAAATCTACGAGATCATTTTATCATTAGTTTAGTTCCGGAGGTGGGAACACTACGAGTATATGCTTACCCCTTCTTTCTGTTATTCTTTTTATTACACTATACTATAGTCTTTTACCATTCACGGTGCTTCTTTTTATTTCGTCTCACTTTTTCATGGTGAATTGGATTTCTCCAGTGCCCTCTGTAATGATTTTTCCACTAAGTTCGTCTCTGGATCTACTTCACTATCTATATATAGAGAGATCCTATCTTGTAAGGTGACTGTATAAACTTCTGGTCCTTTCTCCGGAGACACTGACCCTTTTGTTCTCTTTTCCCATCCTTTACCGTGGACACAGACTAAAAAATTTGCATTAATAGAGCGATGAGGAGACAAACGATGTAAGTCAACAGTCGAGGATCTTTCTTCCCCGTCGTAGCAGACTTGGGTGTAAAGGTGACGGATCGTATTATAGTTGTTTCCTATCTATACTTTTACGAGTCATTTACAAACACTATTTCATACGTACATATTTACTTAATCACCCTAGAGTTATTTACTAAAAAATCTAAACTTAGACTTACTATGTGGACAGATCCGGTCTCACTGTACGAATTTGTGAGTATTGATGTCTTCGTTATGGTACCCTTAATATCAGTCACAACACGAAACCACGAGAAGTAAGTTTACTCTAGTGAAGACACTTTTCATGACTGAACGATGTCTTAACGATGACCCGTATAAATTCACTTTCAGTGAGTCAGTATAGGTAGAGAAACACTGAGATACCTGACATCGGACGGTCCGAGGAGAGAGACACCTTAAGAGGTCCGTTCGGATGACCTCACCCATCGGAAAGGAAAGAGGTCCCCTAGAAGGGTTGGGTCACTAGTTTGGGTCCAGACGACGTAACGTCCTCCTAAGAAATGGTAGACTCGATGGACATCAGGCACTAATTAAATTAAACGATTTATACGATTCTTACAATACCGAAGACACTTTAACTCGATACAATTTTCGTTCTCTTTTGTATTCGTTATCATCTTATACTTCACTCCATTTAGGTATTCTCGACCAGATGTGTTTCAGTAGGGACAACTTTCTCTTTTTACTATTAATGTGTTTGTTGAGGAAACAGTGACTATACTGCGTTCGTTTATGAGTAAACAGACTAACAGAGTAAAGTAGATCTATGGTGGGTTTCTACAAAAAGATCTGTAAGAACCCTTACCTCTAAAAATTTTATAAAATTATGTGAAACTTCAAAAGTTATTATAAAATCAATTTAGAGTTTTATAAGGAATTCGTTCTAAACAAGTCTCTCCGATACACTGTACTGATTCCAATATTCAGTCCTTTTTTCAAGTTGAGTTCAGAATATTAAGGATTAGATGACCCAAAAAAAGGTAAATTCTTCCTAAGTTAGTTATTATACTTAACTTTTTCGTAGACATGATTTCGTTTACACTTTAAATTATAAGATTTTCATCTATTTACATTAATAAATTTTTATGGACTCCATCCTAATAAAAGTCATCCTCTGTCTATTAGTAGAATTAAAGAACTATAACTTGATTGGTACTTTTTACATTTATAATGTGAGTTTTATATTATTAAAAATGATAAATCTTAAAATAGTTTTATCTTATTTTAGGTTAAAATCAATTGAAATTCGTAAATAAAAGGAACGATTCGATATGAAAGTACTTAAATGTACAATGGATTTGTTCTCTCAAATCCTCTGGGAAAAATGTAGTTATATCTAATAAATTTAGGGAAATTAATGTTCTGACACATACTTTCTTTAGGTAGTATTTTACTTTTAAAGTGTCCATTTTTTTAAGGTGAAATTGTAACGAAGGGAGAATGGTTATTACGGAAAGGATGTGAAATATAATGGATACTTCCAGTAAAAGAAGACAAACATTCGATACTTCGTAGGTTTTCCCTCTTCCTTTTCCGTTGGGTGAGGTCACAAGAACGGACCTCTTAGGGTTCCAGCCTCCCCGGACCACCCGATGTCAGATACCCCATCGTTTCTCAACCTGTGTTGACTCGTTGAAGTGAAAGAAATAAAGATATCAACGAAAACCTCTTCCTTTACCGTTGGGTGAGGTCACAAGAACGGACCTCTTAGGGTGTCTACCTCCCCGGACCACCCGATGTCAGATGCCCCAAAGTTTCTCAACCTGTGCTGATTCGTTGATTGTATGTGTGTGTGTTGTAGGTTTTTGGATTATGTTTGTGTTATGTTTAACTGATGTGTATTTTAGTACTTGAACTTTCTCTAAGTACCAAGACACTTCATACGATTCAAGGATAACATCTTGAAAAGTTTGAGATGATATCAGTAACTGGGTCCTGTTAGACCATTTTAGTCTGATCAATTAGTTGTGTTTCTTTCTCTACTCACGTTTACCACTCTATACGTAAAGTTTTATCTTCGCCAACTTATAGTTTCCTAATTCTCGTCAGGGCACCTTTTGATCACGTTAAGACCTCACAAAAACATTTTCAGGGAGACTTAATAGTATGACGATTTCAGTTTACACTACATTTATAATATTATAGTATGATAGTGTGTTACTACGACCTTTCATACGTTTTTTCACTTTAGTTATGAGTTATATAAGAAACAAGACTGTGACTCGTGTATCGACTAACGTTAATATTAAATTGATCATAATTAATGTCGATTTTATTCGAAAGAAGTTCGAAATTTTTTAGTATCTTTTACATCTTTAACGAAGGACTAAGAAGTTCTTTAGTGGAGGTTTCGCGTTTACATTGTCTTTTAGAAACAAGTCGTTTTGATATTGATAGATTTTATGTTTGGCTTTATATATTGGTTCCTCCTGTCTAGGTGATTTTTCATAAGATTCCGGACCTTTCTGTGGTTTATTCTTATAGGTATCGAAATTTGAAGTTTGTTTTGAAGAGGTTTCATACACCGTGTAAAACTCTTTGTTTTGAGTGGTCTTGGGTTCTTCCCTCCTTTTTGTATATTCACCGTAACCCTCAAGGGGCTTAATTAAATTCGTACTTCAAATGTCTTCAACCCTTCTTGTTTTTGTTTATAATTTTTTTTTTTTTTTTTTCCTTTCATCGGACGGTAACTCCTATTTTTCTCTCCATTTGAATTCCGATTCTTTTAAGTGAGTATGAAGATACTATCAAGTCTGACGTCCAAAACTGAGAGGGAGTATAATTCGTGACCTCTTCCGTTACCGTGGGGTGAGGTCATGAGAACGGACCGTTTAGGGTACCTACCTCCTCGGACCATCCGACGTCAGGTACCCCAGAGTTTCTCAGCCTGTGTTGACTCGTTGAAGTGAAAGTGAAAAGTAAAAGTACGTAACCTCTTCCTTTACCGTTGGGTGAGGTTACAAAAACGGATCTCTTAGGGTCCCTGTCCCATCGGACCACCCGACGGCAGATACCCCAACGTGTCTCAGTCTGTGCTGACTTCGCTGAATCGTCGTCGTCGTCGTCGTATAATTGGTGGTCGTTTTGAGTGGATTTTCGGGTTTCTACAATATACCTTTACAATCCATCAGTCCATCAACCGAGTCTGCCATTTCGCAGACGGACGTCACGTCTTCTGGGTCTAAGCTAGGGACTCAGCCCTTCTCAGTGACCTCTTCCTTTACCGCCGGGTGGGGTCATGAGAACGGATCTTTTAGGGTACCTACCTCCTCCGACCATCCGATGTTAGGTACCCCAGCGTTTCTCAACCTATACTGACTCGCTGAAGTGAAAGTGAATCTTATGCTTTTTCCTTAGGTCTTACCGCCACCAATTTTCGGTTCCTTCCCTTTTCTGACTCTTTTATCTTGTTTCCTTCCAGACTCCTGCTGACCTCACTCCGGGAATCCATCTGTTCGTCGTGAGGGTCGATCGGGTCAAATGTATCCCGTCCGGGTCCCCCTCCTCTTTTTGTGTGTCTTCCTCCTCGGTCCCAGGGAGAGACAGAGAGAGAGAGAAGAGAGAAACGTAAAAAACCCAGTCGTACGAGAGTGCGGAGTTCCTACATAAAAGGAAAATAAAAGATTTATTTTGGCTCGACATTGTGCCTCGACATTGTGTCTAGACAGACTCTCGACTCTGTATCAGACAGACTCCCGAAATTGTAGGTAGGCAGTGAAGTTTAAAAATAACGTCACTCTTTCTTCGTTCCTTTAATGTGTGACGGAACTGTCTTTCTACGATATTTTTTTACTTTTCGTTGTCCTTTTAACAGTTTGTTTATAGTACGTGTTCTTTAAAACTTCGTCTTATTTTAACATTGTTTATGTATTGATTCTGAATTTTTTTTGTCATATCGTTATTGAAGATATTTTGTTCTTGTGTTACCTTTTTATCTTCTCAATTCCTTACGATAGTATTCCATTGTCTTGTATTCTATACTACATGTTTGAAATCTTTTCTCGCCTTTTTTTTTATTTCCAGTTTGATTTTCAACGTGTTCTTTATCGTTGTAACAACTTTTGTACAATGTCACACGTCCTTACTCTTGTGATTTCTCTACTTGCTATTTACTTCTCTTTTCATAGTCTCTCTTTTACCATCTATACTTAATTTCTATACCTCTATGTATTTGTGTACTTATCACTAGGGTTTCTTCTCTTGTCTTTATCATCTACTGTATATATCAATGGTAAAAATTTTAGGTCTGTAATTTTATTTAATTAAAATGACCAATTTTCTTTTATTACACAGGGTCCATTTAAACTGTGTTTTACTAATTATGTAAAGTTATATAAAAGACCCGATGTTTTTATTCTTCATAAGGAAATCTATAGACCCCTCTTTTCTACTTCAATAAATATTCCCCTTTTTATACCCGACCAGTATGTGAAGAGGTGTTGGAGTAAATTTTTATCTTATATTCCTAAACTACAGAAATTTTTAGAAGTTCCTCTTTTCTTTTCCTTCCCGTCCCCCCTTTTTTCCTTTCCTCTTTCTCTACCTCCCTCTCTTCCTTCCCTTTTTCCTTCTTTTTCTTTATTTGTCTGATCTTTAATTGTTGTTTTTCTTTCACTGTTTTAAGGACCGTCTTTTGGATTTGAGAGGACTGTTGATAACCTGGTTTCTACGTTATTTTTAATTTAGACATTTTATAAAACTTTCATTGGTATTAATTACGATTTGTATAACTTAAGTACCTTATTTTGATTCCGTCAAAAGTTTCTTTTAAGTATCAGAATTTTGAATACAATTATTTATTCTTTCTTACTTTGTTCACTCAGTGACCTTTTAGACTAATTGGTAACAAACTATCTATTATTCTCATTTTTGTTTTAATAAAGACATCTATACCCTTTCCCATTTTGAATTATAGGTGAGAACTTTTATGGAGAATTCTTATATGCTTATCTTGAGTCTCGGTCGTAGAGATAATTACCTTTGTTATCTGAGTAAGGGTATCTCATTTTGATTTCATTTTTTCATTTATTCTTACAAAAAAATAGTAGTAATCATAAATTATAAAAACATCTTCTTGATTGTTTGCGTTAATCCCTTATTTTATCTCCATATATCTATAAATTTTCCACTTGTATCTTGGTGATAATGAACGTGTGTGATTTTATAAAAAATCCTTTTGGGTCTTATGTCTACTCTTACATAATGTTTAAACTTTCTTGATAATACCATCAATATATGTTTTAAGTGTATATCTTTTTTACCGAATTTATATACTGTTATTTTTGGTTATCTTTTACTTACTTTTATACTTTAAATGTTTTCTTTGTTTTATCTATTTAAGGTCTGAATTTTTTTTTTGGTATACATTCTAGATGTACTTATTTTGAAGTTTACGATTAGTCCCTGAGTCTTCATCATCCATTTGTCTATCTCTATAAACAGTATTAGAACTTGTCTTTGATAATCAGAAACGGGACGAAGTAAGGAGTAAGGTTCCGGTTTAAACGGACAATGAGGTCCACAAAGAACTGAAGGATGAAAACGTAAGGTCAGGGACTATTACTTTTCTTGTAGAAAAACCCCATAATCAAGATTTTCCAGAACATCCAGAAGTATCCTAGCAAGTTGAAGTCGAAGAAGTCGCAATGACCAACCCCGTATCTGAACCTAGTGACACTATAACTTACCAAACGGAACCTCTGCTTGTCTCTAGTAAGACAACAAAAACTCTAACGTAGGTTCATGACGTAAAACCTGAGAAAACAACTGCTACTACCGATGAGGTAAAGAAGATTCCCTAAGGACGGGTGTCATCATCTATATGACCAGTAGACTCAATTTAAGTGGGTAAGGTCAGGTAAAATCAAGTGACTAAGGATCTTACAACTGTAAGTGGGAACGGTAGAGAACAAACTGGTGAAGGTTAAACGGAACTAAGTGCCTGGACTGTAAGGTCCAAGGATACGGTATAACGAGAAATGTCGTAGCCTGGAACGAAGATAGTAGTCAGTGTAGGTGTTCACCCATAACAAAAACGAAACCGAGGTAGGGAAGTAAGAAAGACCTCAATAAAGAGGTGACTAGACGTCATCGTATAACCCGTGGATTACTGGACCCCTCAAGGAGGAAGTCATAGGATAGTAAAACCGAAAAGTATGACAAGTACCCCAAGAGTTCCGTTCTTATGACTTTACCGAACGGTAAGGAAAGAGGTCACCTGGTGTAAGACAGTCTTGAGAGGTGGTACTGGCAGTACCCAACGGGGCATCCGTACCGAACCAAAGTAACTTAATCTGTTCTGACACCAGGATCACACTAATCTAACTGATCAAAAGACACTCATACCAAAGTCACACAGACGGGAGACTACGCGAGAACGTTGTGGATGGTAGAATGAACCCAAAGAGAATGGAACCCGCACCCCATAGGGAAGTACCGACGAGGAATGGTACCTGTTCCCCATAGAGGAATGGCGACGGGAAGGACTGGAAGTTGTACCCTCCGAGGAGATCCGGGAGGACGTGGGCCCGTCGGTGGCGACGAGCCCAACGAGGAGGGACGGCGACGGGGACCGGAGTCCGTGCCCACCGAGGAGGGCCGGTCGCGGGGACCGGAGGCCACGCTCCACCGACGAGTCCCGACGGCGGGGACCGGAGCCCGTACTCCACCGAAGAGGGCCGGAGGGGACCGGAGCCTGCGCCCCATCGAGGAGAGCCGGCGGTGGGGGTTGGAGCCTGCGCCCCACAGAGGAGGGCCGTCGGGACCGGAACCTGCGCCCCACCGAGGAGAACCGGCGACGGGGACTGGAGCCTGTGCCCCACAGAGGAGGGCCGGCGGTGACTGGAGACTGCGACCCATCGAGGAGGGCCGACGGCGGGGACTGGAGCCTGAACTCATCGAGGAGAGGCCGCAAGGACGCGGCAGCGTCGGACAGTGTCGGACCGTGAGAGTCGTCGACGGGGATTGGAGCCGGTACCCCATTGAGGAAAGCCGACGTGGGCGCGAATCACCCGGTGCAGTGTAACGTCGACGTCCCCCAGCTTCGGCGACAGGCCCCTCCGTAATGTTTATCGACACTTTTCTTCTCTCCGTTTTTCGTTTCCTCTTTTCCTTTCTATATTGGTAGACTTACGTCTCAAGGTTTCTTATCGTTCTTCTCTATTCTTTCGGAAGAAGTCGTTAGTTACGTTTCTTTATCTCCTTTTGTTGTCTTACCCTTTCTGATCTCTAGAGAAGTTCTTTTAATCTCTATGGTTCCCTTGAAAAGTACGTTTCTACCCGAACTATTTCCTGTCTTACCATACCTGGATTGTCTTCGTCTTCTATAATTCTTCTCCACCGTTCTTATGTGTCTTCTTGACATGTTTTTTCTACAAGTGCTGGGTCTATTAGTGATACCACACTAGTGAGTAGATCTCGGTCTGTAGCACCTTTCACTTCAGTTCGCCCGGAACCTTTCGTAGTGATACTTGTTTCGATCACCTCCACTACCTTAAGGTCAACTCAACAAAGTTTAGGATTTTCTACTACGACACTTTCACGACGTGAGTTATACGGTCGTTTACACCTTTTGAGTCGTCACCGGTGTCCTGACCTTTTCCAGTCAAAAGTAAGGTTAGGGTTTCTTTCTGTTACGATTTCTTACGAGTTTGATGACGTGTTAACGTGAGTAGAGTGTACGATCATTTCATTACGAGTTTTAAGGGGTTCGGTCCGGAGTCGTTATGCACTTGGCACTTGAAGGACTACAGGTTCGACCAAAATCTTTTCCGTCTCCTTGGTCTCTAGTTTACCGGTTGTAGTCGACCTAGTACCTTTTTAGTTCTCTCAAGGTCTTTTTGTAGATAAAGACGAAATAACTGACACACCTAGTCTTATTTGACACCTTTTAGACTTTCTCTACCCTTATGGTCTGGTGGACTAGACGGAGAACTCTTTAGACATACGTCCAGTCCTT